>JACEEZ010019083.1:512500-517500 GCA_016584305.1 Chionoecetes opilio | reverse complement strand
ATGGATGGGGGTGAAAGATGTATGTAGATAGTATTAAGTAACAGGAACTACCTCGTATAGGTCTCGCGGCCTATTGTAGCTTCCTTATTTTCTTATGTTCTTATGTTCTTCCTGGCTCTTCCTCTTTTTCCTCCTGTTAGACTCTCTGTCCATGAGTGCCAATAGCTTCGTGGTGGATGAGGGCGGTTAATGGATGGGTGGATGGATGGATGTAGTCATATTTTGTGTTATAACTATATAGGGAGGGACAGAAAGAGAATGGAAGGTAGCGTTGCCTGTTAAAAAGGTGCTATTTATCTGTTTGTGCGTGGTGATGTAGGTTTTGGTGTAGACTGTGTAGTAAATGTTGTATTTTGGTGTTGTTATAGTGCGTAAGATATGTATGTTGTGGTGGTGTGAGTGGTTGGGTGTGTTGTGAGGTGTGGGGGGTGATGGGTGTTCTTGGGGTGTCGGGTGATGTGGCTAAGGATGTTTGTTATGATACTGCATACAAGGAAGGAGGTCTGTGTGGCGATGTGATAATGGCATTGGAAGGTGATGGGGAAGGGGGGTGTTATGGTGGTAGGGTGTGCTTGGGGGGAAGGTGTTATGGTGGTGGGGGGTGCTTGGGGGGGTAAGGGGAGGTGTTAAACTGGTGGGGGGTGTATGGGGGGAGAGGTATTATGTTGGTGGTGGGTGCTTGGGGGGGTTGGGGGGGCTATAATTGCGTTGCACAATTTCGTTGGGGGTTCCCAGATTAGTAGGGCCTCGGGGATGCCTTTGGGGGTGGCGGCGATGGCTGTGGTTGGGGTTGTGGTGGCCGGAGGTTGTGTTGGTGTGCCTGGATTCACTGCCAAGGAAGAAGCAGGAGAGAGGCAAAGAATGAGGAGGAAGAAGAGGAGGAAGAGGAGGAGAAAGGGGAGCAGGAAGAAGAGGAGAAAGGGGAGGAGGAAGAAGACGAGAAAGGGGAGGAGGAGGAAGAGGAGAAAGGGGAGGAGGAGGAAGAGGAGAAAGGGGAAGAGGAAGTAGAGGAGTAAGAGGAGGAGGAAACGGAGGAGGAAGAAGAGAAAAAAGGGAAGGATGAAGTAGAGGAGAAAGGGGAGGAGGAAGTAGAGGAGAATGGAGAGGAGGAAGAAGAGGAGAAAGGAGAGGAGGACGAAGAGGTGAAAGGGGAGGAGGAATTAGAGGAGTAAGAGGAGGAGGAAGATAAAAATAGAAAGGTGTAAGAAGAAGAAACACATTATATAACTAGGCGGCTCATTGCTCAACCTGTGCGAGAAAAAAGCCCACTATGAATAATAATAATAGTAATTCTTTTCTCACTCAAAAGCATTCAGTAAAAAAAACTATAAAAGAAAACACTGTATTACAATGTCGTTTAGTATCGTTAATTCATTTGCTTTCCCTAGCGGCTCTTCCTTTCTTATCGCTGAGGCTGCACCATCGCCCCCCCCCCCATCAGACTCTGCCACGCCCCCCCCCTCTCCATGCCCCCCCCCTCTCCATGCCCCCCCCCCCCCCCCTTCCCGTCCCTCTCCTCAGCCATTAGCGTGGGTACGACACTTCATGATTCAGCGAAAGTCTAGGGTGTTGAAGGCGAGAGGGAAGAGTGGCGAGGGATGACTGGATGGCTGCAGGGTGTATTTATAACTCAAAAGTGACTGAAATACTGACACTAACATATCCTTCGACGGACTCTCCACTTTCTCGTCCTTCGTAACTATCATCTGTTCTTTATCTTTTTTCTATCTGTCTTTGTTCTTTCACTTTATATATATTTTTTTATTTAAACAGTTATTAATCTCAGTTACACACAGTTACAGATGGCTTAGAAGATAGATGCATTAAGGCTTTCTTTATCCTCCTCTGAGATACTCCCAACACACAGGAAGTACCACGTGTAGGTCTCGCGGCCTCTTGTAGCTTCCTTATTTTCTATGTTCTTATGTTACGCTCGCAGACATTGCTTTCTCCCACACACATCATTAATTCCACGCGGGAGGCAGCGTATACTTTAAAGGGTTTCCCCGGCTTCTATTGTTGTGTGGAAGTCACTTTTCCCCGAAGCCATCTCAGCTACACTGCCTCGCCTGCCTTGTCCTCGTATTCCGCGTTATAGCAAACTTTATATCATGCTACAATATTAAGTTGTTTTTCCTCTAATGCCTTCGGGTGAGAATAAAAGTATTATTCTTTTTATTATTATTATTATTAAGTAGAGTAGAAGGAGCCAAATAGCCACAGTAGTAGGAAACGAAAGCATATACACGGGCATAAAAACATCATATTAGTTAAGATAACCACAATATAAGGGAAGTGGAATTAGAACCAGCCAGGAAAATCCGGATGCGGTTCAGGGATTTATATCTGATCGTTTTTCATATTGCCACTCATTGCTTAGCTTTATTTTTCATATTGCCACTCATTACTTAGCTTTGTTTTTTGTTCATATTGCCACTCATTACTTAGCTTTGTTTTTTGTTCATATTGCCACTCATTACTTAGCTTTGTTTTTTGTTCATATTGCCACTCATTACTTAGCTTTGTTTTTTTTTCATATTGCCACTCATTACTTAGCTTTGTTTTTTTTTCCTATTGCCACTCATTACTTAGCTTTATTTTTCCTATTGCCACTCATTACTTAGCTTTATTTTTTGTTCCTATTGCCACTCATTACTTAGCTTTATTTTTTGTTCATATTGCCACTCATTACTTAGCTTTATTTTTCATATTGCCACTCATTGCTTAGCTTTATTTGTTTGTTCATATTGCCACTCATTGCTTAGCTTTATTTGTTTGTTCATATTGCCACTCATTGCTTAGCTTTATTCTTCATATTGCCACTCATTGCTTAGCTTTATTTTTTTTTCATATTGCCACTCATTGCTTAGCTTTATTTTTCATATTGCCACTCATTGCTTAGCTTTATTTGTTGTTCATATTGCCACTCATTGCTTAGCTTTGTTATTATATGCGTCAGTTTGTTAAGGTTGTCCTGATGCGAGAAGCTGTTTGTCTTAGAGATTAATGAAAATACTATTGGCCCCATCGTATTATCAATATTTTTTTCTAGTAAAGGTAATTATTTGAGATCTGAGAAAAGAGACAAATAGTGTCATGTGTGTGTGTGTGTGTGTGTGTGTGTGTGTGTGTGTGTGTGTGTGTGTGTGTGTGTGTTTGTGTGGGTGGGTGAGTGTGGTTGGAAGAGAGAGAGAGAGAGAGAGAGAGAGAGAGAGAGAGAGAGAGAGAGAGAGAGAGAGAGAGAGAGAGAGAGAGAGAGAGAGAGAAGAATATCCCGTTTCCAGCCCCTGCGAGACGGGTGTGGCAGGGGGGGAGGGGGGAGGGGAGGGAGGGGAGGGCTGTCCTACCTGCAGGTCAGACTCGTAATGTATGGGGAAGGGTTACAGGCAGGGAAGGGGAGGGGGGAGGGTCACCAGGTAAAAGAGAAGGGAGAAGGGAGAAGGGGGGAGGGGATCGGTCGGTCATATGGGAGGGTGACATTTCCGACTCGCCACCAACCACCCGTCGGTCGCGCATTATATGAATTAATAACACATATTTTACCCGAATGTTCTGAGACTATATTTTGCCTGTCCAACGCTACCTCCGCCACCGCCTTGGCCTTGTGCATGGAGGCGAGGAGGATAATAGACGTGCCAGGAATCGACCAGCCTCCACATGATTGTTGTTGTAGTTGTTGTAGTTGCAGTTGTTGTTGTGGTTAAAGTTGTTGTAGTTGTTGTAGTTGTAGTAGTAGTTGTTGTTGTTGTAGTTGCTGTTGTTGTTAAAGTTGTTGTAGTTGTTGTTGTTGTAGTAGCTGTTGTTGTTGTAGCTGTAGTTGCTGTTATTGTTAAAGTTGTTGTAGTTGTTGTAGTAGCTGTTGTTGTAGTTGTTGTTAAAGTTGTAGTTGTTGTAGTAGCTGTAGTTGTTGTAGTTGTTGTTGTTGTTGTTGTTGTTGTTGTTGTTGTAGTTGTTGTAGTACTTGTAGTTGTTGTAGTAGTTGTAGTTGTTGTAGTAGTTGTAGTTGTTGTAGTAGTTGTAGTTGTTGTAGTAGTTGTAGTTGTTGTAGTTGTTGTAGTTGTTGTAGTTGTTGTTAAAGTTGTTGAAGTCGTTATTGTGGTTGTTGTAGTTTTTGTTGTGCTCAACCATCCCGCTCATCCCCGACTGCCCATCCCGACCCTCGCTTCCCCGACTGCCCATTCCGACCATCGCTTCCCCGACTGTCCATCCCAACCCTCACATCCCCGACTGCCCATCCCGACCATCGCTTCCCCAACTGCCCATCCCGACCCTCGTTTCCCCGACTGCCCATCCCGACCATCACTTCCCCGACTGCCCATCCCGACCCTCTCTTCCCCGACTGCCCATCCCGACCATCGCTTCCCAACTCATGCCTCTTTAAGCTTTGCCGTAGTTTGCGTAGTGGCCGTCGAAGAAAGGCTTACTGATTACTCCAAAGTTCCCAGCCCCATTATCCATCCTTGTTCTCAGCCTCCCCATTCCTCTCTCTCTCTCTCTCTCTCTCTCTCTCTCTCTCTCTCTCTCTCTCTCTCTCTCTCTCTCTCTCTCTCTCTCTCTCTCTCTCTCTCTCTCTCCATATCTACGTATCCATCTTCTCTTACCTTTTTGCAATATTCAGAGTGTGCATTCATTCTTTTATCTTTGCTACGTAATCTTACCTGATAACGATACATGCACACACACACACACACACACACACACACACACACACACACACACACACACACACACACACACACACACACACACACACACACACACACACACACACACACACACACACACACACACACACACACACACACAAGCTGCCAGCATTTTCTTTTTTGCTTCTGATCTATTTTATCATTCTGCTTCATTAAACTTTAATGTTTTTTCCGCACCACTAGTCTACTACCACGTCTTCCCATGACCACCACCACCACCACCACCACCACATAAATATGCATAGAAGCAAAGTTGTTAAGGTTGATGTGTTCTAGCAAGGCCATTATCAGAAG
>JACEEZ010019083.1:505000-510000 GCA_016584305.1 Chionoecetes opilio | reverse complement strand
TGGATGTACTACCACATGAACAGTGTGTGTGTGTGTGTGTGTGTGTGTGTGTGTGTGTGTGGTGTGTGTGTATTTTGGATAACGAGAAGGCAATGCAAAACTTATCCTTGAATTTCTTGGAACAATTGTATCTACGTTTGTATTCTACGAACCGGACATCAGGAATAAAACAAGCAAACAACGCAAAGCAAACATCCAAAATATAAGAAACACACACAAATGAACATGCGTGGGGTAGGGGGGGGGGTGATGGTAGGGGGGGGCGCTGCCGCGTCTCGAGGCCGAGGCAACAGTCTTGAGAGGTGTGGCGTGACCTAGTTTTTGTAGGGTGCCATTATTGACCTGGGAAGTGTGTCAGTCCAGGGGTGCCTAAAGGAGAGTCGTACTGTGGCGTGGCATCAAGGAGTGCGTTCAGAAGACATGTGACCTTGAGATAAGAAGGGACCGCGTGACCCTCCCATTCGCAACAAGAAAGTGTAACGCAAGGCCCAGTGAGATAGGCGACCCAGGAACCGTTTGGCAGGTGGGGCCCCTTGTTGTCATGGTGGGGGAGGGGTAGGGGGGGTGGCTATGGGTGGGGAGAGGGGGCATGTGGGTGGGGGGAGGGGAAGGGGGCATGGGCGGTGGCTGGGGGGCGTGGTGAAGGGTAGAAGAAACGGAGAAACGGAGCAGTGAATTAAGAAGTGACTGCCGCATCATGATAAAACACTCACTCAATGACGCCGATGAAATTCCATTTCCAAAACTTCAGATATCTCAAGCCCAGAATATAAAAAATCTGTTTTCACAACATTGAAGGACCACTTCACGTCAGAAAGAAAGGTTATCATGAAAGAACGCGTCATGGGGTGAGAAAAAATGAAGAAACGGCCTTGTACCATACGCAGTAGTACAGTGTGTTGATAGTGAATTAATGCAAATCGTCATATACGCGTCTATGAGAGAGGTTGAGGTTCAAGGGTGTCGCGGGGAGAACTTTCAGAAATCCCCGACTCCTGTGTTACGGTACTGGATAGTCAGCATTCCTAGTGGCTCTGAGGGAGGCGGAGGAGCCTTGCTAAGGTCTAGGTCAAAGTCGAGGCGAAGGCGAAGTAGGAAAAACAAGAACCCCACAGAGGTGTTGAGAAATCGGTCAAGAGAGAGTTGGAGGTATTACGGAAATTGGTCTGAGAAAGTTGTGTTGTTACGAGCAAAGGCGAGAGAGAACGTCTTTGCCGTAACCACTGTCGGTCAGAGAAAGTCGATCACATAACGGGACGAAGTTGAAGGTTAGAACACGACGTCACAACACCCGCCCCCCGCCCCCCGGCCCCCGCCCCCCGCCCCCCGGCCCCCGCCCCCCGCCCCCTTCACTCCCTCCTGCCCCAGACTCCTTCCTCTTCCTTCCCCACTGCTCCAGTCCCCTCTTCTCTCTTCCTGATCCAATCCCCTCCTCTTCCTTCCCTCCTGCCCCAGTCCCCTCTCAGCTTCCCCTCCTGCCCCAGTCCCCTCTCAGCTTCCCCTCCTGCCCCAGTCCCCTCTCAGCTTCCCCTCCTGCCCCAGTCCCCTCTCAGCTTCCCCTTCTGCCACAGTCCCCTCCTCTTTCTCTCCTGCCCCAGTACCCTCCGCTTCCCCTCCTGCCCCAGTCCCCTCCTCTTCCCCTCCTGCCCCAGTCCCCTCCTCTTCCCCTCCTGCCCCAGTCCCCTCCTCATCTTCCCCTCCTGCCCCAGTCCCCTCCTCATCTTCCCCTCCTGCCCTAGTCCCCTCCTCTTCCCTCTTATTTCCCAGTCCTTTCTCTCCCCCCCCTTGTGCCACAGTCCCCTCCTTCTCTTTTTATTCCCCAGTCCCTTCCTCCTCCCTTCGTGCCTCTTTCCCCTCTTAGTTCTCTCCTTGTGCCCCAGTCTCCTCCACCTCCTCCCTCGCACCCTTGTTCCTCTCCTCACCCTCCTCTCTTACCCCATTCCCCTTCCCTCGCTTCTCGTCGCCGACGCTCATTATCCCAGGCAGTTTGGAGGCTCAAGTTCACTTATCCCTAAGTTATGAGAGGCACGGAGCCAAGTGTGTCAGTAAGGGACTAGTGTGACATATTCCTGCGGCAATTTCGCAACGCCAGGTGATATGGGGAGGCGTGTCTTTATGGCAGTGAAGCAGTGGTTGCAAGGCGGTGGGGATGGAGGCAGCAGGGGGGGGGGGAGCCACAGGAAGCGGTAGTGCTTTAATACTCCAGGCGGGCAGGTGAGGCGGGTGTCTGAGTGCTGGAGGGGCGTGGTCTCCGGCAAGCCCTTTGGCCATCATCACGCCCGCACCGCTACGCAACAGTGACTCAATACATAGTTTTGCCGGGAGATCTGGACTTTCTCTTCCCTGTGGCACCGAATGAAAAGTTTTGTGAGCCGAGCCGCGGCAGCTGGTGGACGCGGCCCAGCTGGCGAGCAAGAAGAGTTGTTTGAGCGAGTTGTGGTTTGTGGGCCAGCGAAAACCGCTAGGTGGGGGCGGCCGTTGCATCACGCCGGTGTTCGCCAAGGTGACTCCTACTACCGCCTGGCACTTACACACGTGGCTCTCACTACCTGTTGGTCCCCTTCCCTTCCTGCCTGTGGCGTCCCACCCTTTCCACCGCCGCCCGCTGTCAATTAGAGGCTTCACATTCCAGACGAGTTCTGTCAACGTCGCCTTCCGTAAATGCTGCCAATTGCGAATTTCTTTTCTCCAACTCCGCCGTCCCTCCAGATCTCCCTGCACCGTCGGGGCAATGGGGCTTCCTTCCCTCACTCCGCCGGGCAGCTTGTGCTCTCCGTCCTTCGGCCCAATAGGGAATACTTCTGCCCGACAACCACCAACAACCAGCCCTTCCCTATGACTCACCCGCTGCGGCTGCACAGTGCTTGTGGTCGCCCCCCTCACTCCTCCTTTTCCATCTTTCCTCCTCTTCCCCCATGACCATTTACCCCTTCCTCCTTTACCTGAACGTTCCTCCTGCCTCTCCCTCGTCCCTCTCGCCATCCTACGTTGTGGCTGGGTCCGAATATCTTCACTGACTGCCTCCTCCTCTTCTTCTCCCTCATTCCCCCTTCTCTTCCTCTCACCGGCAGCAACTGGCTGACCCGAGGCGGATGTGGGTCACGGTCAGGGAAAGTCAGAGGCACTCCCGCTCGCAACACACCGATGCATACGATAGAAAGTCATTGCATAAAGCTTCTTGGCGTTTCCAAGGGCGAGTGTCGGCTGCGTCGGGAGTCTAACCCGAGGCGGGGGAGCGGCATGCCCGGGCACCGCCGCCGCCACTCCTGCTGCCTGCCTGCCTGCCCTACCCAAAGGTCACATTGAACATCCGCAGAGGAACGTGGAGATGGGGCACGCTACCCACCCCTCTGCCCGGCTCTCACTTTGCCGCCCACACTGCTATCTCCCCCACCTCCCACTACACCTCCTTCTCCTCCTCCTTCCTCTCCTCCTCCTCCTCCTCCTCCTCCTCCTCCTCCTCCTCCTCCTCCTCCTCCTTCTTCTCCTCTCTCCCTCCTCCTCCTCCTCCTCCTCCTCCTCCTCCTCCTCCCTCCTCCCCTCCTCCTCCTCCTCCTCCTCCTCCTCGTCCTCCTCCTCCTCCTCCTCCTCCTCCTCCTCCTCCTCCTCCTCCTCCTCCTCCTCCTCCTCCTCCTCCTCCTCCTTCTGCTACTACTACCACCACTACTAGTATTTGTATCACCACCACCACTACCATTACCACTACCACTACCACCACCACCACCACCACCACCACCACCACTACTACTACCACCACCACCACCACCACCATCACCATCATTACTCCTGCTACTACTATTACAACTACTCTTACTGTTGTTTTTGTTGTTGTTGTTGATGTTGCTGGTTTTTATTTTGCTGTTGTTATTAATTTGTTGATATAATTTTTTGTTGTTGCTGGTGGTGATTGTGCTACTGCTACATCTACTACTACTACTACTACTACTACTACTACTACTACTACTACTACTACTACTACGACTACTACTACTACTACTACTACTACTACTACTACCACTTCCCATAAACATTAATCCCTCACTTCCTTTTTAAGTTACCTATATATATTTATCTTTTCTCTTCCTTCTCGTCCTCCTCTCTCCACGCACACGAGACCCTTCCTGTCAAGCCCTTCATCTCCCCCTTCATTCTTCCTTGAGACTTATCCACTTCATCGCTTCGCCCCATCACCCATGCTCTCTCTCTCTCTCTCTCTCTCTCTCTCTCTCTCTCTCTCTCTCTCTCTCTCTCTCTCTCTCTCTCTCTCTCTCTCTCATTTTTTTTATCTCAAACACGCACTCTTCGGATCATGATGTTTTCCTTCAGGTTTTTAACTTAATTATGTGGTGTGACCCGTGCGCTCCACCATCACCACTACCTTCTCGTTCCCATCTTCCTCCTTCCTTCCCTTATCAGCCGGTTGCATATTCCCGTTTTCTGGAAGAGCATGTGGTGTTTACTCTTGAACACGTCATGTTAAGTTACGATAGGTTACGGTTAGGGTAAGTTAGGCTCTGTACACCTGTAACAATAAACTTTGCGTGGGAATCACATTGAGGGTATTTTCGAGAATTTCCTATGGTTAGTTTCGGAGCTACAGCCAAGCGTCTTCACTTGGAAACCACATACTCGCATAGAGAACGGGAATATGCCAGCGGGTTAGGAAATAAGGTACATGAGGCTGTGTTCGTAAGTGTGTCATGTATGATGTGACGAGAGACTTAGAAGGTGTACGTAATATATTTATGTGTGTGAGTCTCTCTCTCTCTCTCTCTCTCTCTCTCTCTCTCTCTCTCTCTCTCTCTCTCTCTCTCTCTCTCTCTCCATGAAGTGAAGGAAAAGTTCGAAGTCTTTAAAGAGAAATTAAAATTCATGTCGAACGCAATTTTTCAGAACTGGTTTGCTCGGCACGGGGAAAGTTTGGAAAAGGAAAAGTTAAAACAGCTTGTGAAAGACTCCGCAAGATGAAATATTAGACAAATTTTGGTTGACTAGAATCA
>JACEEZ010019083.1:480000-500000 GCA_016584305.1 Chionoecetes opilio | reverse complement strand
TCTTTTCTCTCTCTCCTCTCCTTTCTTCTCTCTCTCTTCTTTCTTCTCTCTCTTCCTCTCTTCTCTCTCTCTCTCTTCTCTCTCCTCTCTCCTCTCTTTCTCTCTCTCTCTCTTCTTCTCTCTCTCTCTCTTTTCTCTCTTCTCTCTCTTCTCTTCTCTCTCTCTTCTCTCTCTCTTCTCTTAAAAAGGGGCAGCTTATTCTCTCCCTTTTCTTTTTTTTTCCTCTCCCCTCTTTTCTCTTCTCTTTTTTTTTCTCTCTCCTCTCTCTCTCTCTCTCTCTTCTCTCTCTTCTCCTCTTCTCTCTCCTTCCCCTCTCTCTCTCTCTCTCTTCTCTCTCTCCTCTCTCTCTCTCTCTTCTCTCTCTCTCTCTCTTCCTATATATATATAATATATAAAATAATTATAATTTTTTTGTTGAACTCATAATATAAATCAAAAAATACGTTGAGATTTTCTAGACCAGTGGTTCTCAAATGGGGGGGCGCGGGATTTCAAAAAAATACAAAAGCATAACAGAACACAATATTATAATTAGGATTATTTTTAATTTTTTTCAGATATAACAAAAAATGATTTTAAATTTCCTAGACTTTTAATAAATTTTAAAAAAAAAAGTACAGTTCATAACACTGGGGAAAAATTTGAAAAAAAAAAAAAGTTGAGTTAGATTTTTTTAGCTTTTTTAGACTAAAATTGGGATGCTGATTCCCAAAACTGAGTCAGTTTTTTTTTGCACGTCAATTTTTCTCCCCAGCTACCTCCAGATAAGCAAAATTCCATTGTGAGCCTCATTTACCTCATTCAGCTGAAAATTTCCAGTGCCGTTTTCGAACAACTACCCCTCTAGAAGATTGAGTGATTGAAGAACGAGGACAGCAATGATGCAGATTTTGACATTCACGAGGATTTAGTTATAGGGGGTTTGTCAGCACGAGTTAATGATTTTGCACGTGATTTGGGCCCCATCCAAAAAACTTCAGAAAAAACTGCATAAAGCCCTGAACGAGAAAAACATACTTTAACAAAGGGGTGAAGGGATCATACTTTCGAACCCGAGAAAAATACATTTTTGCAGTACTTTTGAAGTGCCAGCGGTTTTTTGGGTTTTTCCCTAACATTCCTGGTTTAGAAGGAATTAGGGCTTTCAAACTACAATCCAAAGAATGGCGATTGTTTATGATAGCTCAAAGCGGAGCTTGAAGTGTGCCTTTTAAAAATGGCAATTTTTTTGGCCAGTCCCTATTTGGGATTCGGTCTGTCTTGGAAGAAATGGAGAGTAAAGAGTCATTTTAGTTATTGCAATAGAAAAAACCCAAATTGGATCATCTGTGTTGCCTTAAAAGGTGTCCTTCCCTTTTTGGCAACAACTGGATACACAAAGTACCCTGCTTTTTTCTGTATGTGGGATGCAGAGCTCGAGAGAAGATGGGTTCAGACGAATGGGGTCCGAGATCTGATCTTAAACTGGAGATCCCAACTTTTCATGGCCACTTGTTGACAGGACGAAAATAAATTCCACCTCTGCACACAAAACAGTCATGAAACAATTTGTAAAAGCATTGTCAACTGATGGCGACTGTTTAAGTACACATCTTGGATTCCTGGACTTCAATTAAAAAATCAAGGGCCCGGGGTGTTTTTATGGGCCACAAATTGACAGCTATCAAAGATGAAAAATTTTAACGGGGCTATGTAGACCTTTTTAAAAAAGCTTGGCATCATTCAAAAAACGTCGTCAAGAACTTTGGAAATAACGGCAAGTAATACACAGAAAATTTTTCAGAAACTTTGGGAGCTACAAAGCGCTGGTTGCAAATGAGTATTAAAGACATTTTTTTTTCTAGCACTTGCCAACTTTCCCGGAAAAACTTGGGGCTGCTAGCGAGAGCAAGGTGAACGATTTTACCCAAATTTTAAGGTTATGGAAAAAACTTACCAGGCTAGATGGGGTGTGCTATGGGCTGCTTTGTTGGAGATCAAACGCAATAGTCCTCAAGTTTAACATCCAGACAAAGCCCAAACGTAAATTTTTACCTTTAAACCCGCACCAATATAGCCTTATCCTTTCTAAAAAAAAGATAATGTTAAATAAAATTCCATTCAGCCTATTTTTTCATTTTTCATTTATGTTAACATTTGCAACTTTTTAAAAATAAGCATGTTTTTGTTATGTACAGTATTTTTCATATTTTTTAAAAAAACGAAAAAACCCAAGTTTAAAAATTGACGTGTAGAGAAAAAAAGAGATCAGTTTTTTGGGTTTAGCACCCAAAAAATTTCTTAATAACAAGTGCAGACCTAACTCAACAAAAATTTGTTTTCCCCCCGGTAAACTAAAATCTAAGAAAAAAATTGATCGTCCCCCTCCCCTTTCCCCCAAGCCCTCACCACCCCGCTCACACGTCCAGTTTCTTTTATATCGCTGCCCGACCCCTTTTTAAAGCATTACAAATCCAATACAAGTCTAAAACTTTCTTAGGGTTAGAATTTTTTTTTTGATGGTAAAGCAAAAATATACGAAATAGATGCATGATTACGGTACATTTAAGTATTTAAAATGTTTTTCCGAATATATTATATTTAGAATGTTTTGATACGGGGCACTACGATCTACCCAAGTGGGGTTACAGTGGGGATGGTTTTTGAGTGTGTGGTTTTGTGTGTGGGTGTGTGTGTGGGTGTGTGTTTGTGTGTGATGTGTGGGTACAGTGGGTATGTGTGTGTGTGTGTGTGTGTGTTTTGTGTGTGTGTTGTGGGTGTGTGTGTTTTGTGTGTGTGTTACAGTGGGTATGTGGTGTGTGGTGTGTGTGTGTTGTGTGTGTGTGTGTGTGTGTGTGTGGGTTACAGTGGGTATGTGTTTGTGTGTGTAAGAGAGAGAAAAAAAAAAGAGAAAAAATTATATGTGTCAGATTGTCATAAATGCTTTGGCAAGGATTTAATAAAAGGTCGTAAGGTCGCAATTAATAAAAGGTCGTAAGGTCGCAATTAATAAAGGTCGTAAGGTCGCAATTTATAAAAGGTCGTAAGGTCGCAATTAATAAAAGGTCGTAAGGTCGCAATTAATGAAAGGTCGCAAGCCTTTCAACATTATTTGGAGGGGCCGCAGACCAAAAAGTTGGAGAACCTCTGAATCTAGACTACGACTCTGCGTTAAATATGTCAAAAAGTGTATAAGGAAAGATTGGTTTTTTTTTCATATACTATCTATACGTATATTAAATTTTATGATTCATAGGAACGCATATCTAACCATAGGCAGGGAGACAGCATTAATGTGAAGGTGTTGTGCGCAGTCTGTATTATAACCGGTGGGTGTGTGTGTGTGTGTGTGTGTGTGTGTGGTGTGTGTGTGTGTGTGTGTGTGTGTGGTGTGTGTGTGTGTGTGTGTGTGTGTTAGAGAGCAAGAGAAGGAGGAGATCGAGGGAGAAACTGAGACATTGTGGGATGAGGGAGAGAGTGGAGGAAAGGGTGGTGGAGTGCTGGGGTGAGTTTGGCAAGTTGTGGAAAAAGAGGGGGTGGGGGAGTGAGAAGGGAAATGATGGGGGGTTTGTGTGGGGGATAGGTGGTGGTGGTGGTGGTGGGTGGGGGAAGGATTTTGGCCAACAGTTTAAGGTTTTTTGGCGGGATGGGTCATAAAATTCTTTTAGCTTTTACCTTACATGCGCTTCATTCTCCACACAACACACCACACACACACACACACCACACACACACCCACAAACCCCACACACCCACACCCCACACACACACACACACATCCTCTCTCTCTCTTTCTCTCCTCTCTCCTCTCTCTCTTTCTCTCTTTCTCTCTCTCTCTTCTCTCCTCCTTCTCTCTTCTCTCTCTCTCTCCCCTCCTTTTCCCCTCTCTCTCTTTTCTCTCTCCTCTCTGTCTCTTCTCTCTCTCTCTCTCTCTTTCCCCTCTTCCTCTCTCTCTCTCTCTTCCCTCTCCTTCTCTCTCTCTCTCTCTTTCTCCTCTTCTCTTCTCTCTCCTCTCTCTTCTCATTCAGCTAACACCAAACAACCCCTAACAGGTTTTTATCCAATGCTTTCTCAAGAGACTGCCTTTTCCCTCCTTTCATGCATCATGTACGTTATGTACATAAATATATCAACATAAAAACATATACATAAAATTCATATATCCATACATTTAAACCCTCGTCAGTTTTATATCTTCACTTACATAATTTATTTTATCCCTATGTATTTTCAAAATTTTTTTTTTTTAAAATTTGTTGTCGACTGATGATGAGTTCCGTCATGTCATCAATTCATCTTTTTAACAAGGCTCATCATGTTTTTACTTTTTTTTTCCTTCTCTTTCCCTTTAAACCGTAGACGTGAATATTTTGATCAGCTGGCATTGCATATTTCCCAAAGCCCTTCCCCCCCGAAGAAAATAAGTCTGACTAGCATTAAGTGGGTGATTAAGAGGGAAAATTTAGTTTAATTTATTTTTTTCTTTAACACCCGTACACAGAAGAAAGTAAAATGCTTAGAAGCATTTTGTAGCAATTTCCCTTGCCTTGGCAGTGTGCATGGTACAACTTTCCCCTTTTAAGAGATGCAAGTTTTGGGGATCTGTGTTTGGTTGTTTTGTGGATGGCGGACAGGAGGCAGTGCTAGGGCTCGTTGGGGCTGGTTCCCCGCCCCTGGGTAACAGAAGAGAGGTTACACGTACACAAAAACAGGACCCCGGGCGTTTTAAGTACTTCCCCATCCCTCAAAGTGAGGTTTATGAGTAGGTCGTCATGAGCCTATGCGTCGGGGCCTATTTTTTCCCCTTATTTCCCCCCCTGCCCTCGCGGGTACCCGGGATACGAGACTCAGGAACTCCCCAAAGCGCTGCAGAATCGTCATAAGTTCAGTTTAGAAAATGTGATCCGAGGGCCAACCTGGGGATACCGGTGTGTGTCCCCCTGCATGCACCCTTCATGCGAGCCCCCCCCCCCTCTGTCCCCCCCCTGCCAGATCCCCACTTGCTCCCACCCTGCCAGACCCCCACTCGCTCCCCCCCCTGCCAGACCCCTCACTCAGTCCCCACCCTGCCAGCCCCCACCCCGCTCCCCAACCCCGCCAACCCCTCACCCCCCCCCCCTGCCCCCCCCCTTGCCCCCCCCCTGCCAGACCCCTCACTCTGCTCCCCACCCTGCCAGACCCCTATTGTCCCCCCCCGCCAGACCCCTCCCGCTCCCCCCCCCTGCCAGACCCCCCACTCTGCTCCCCACCCTGCCAGACCCCCTTTCTTGCCCCCACCCTGCCAGACCCCTCCTCTGCTCCCCACCCTGCCAGACCCCCCCATTGCTCCCCCCCCTGCCAGACCCCACTCTGCTCCCCACCCTGCCCGACCCCCCACTTGCCCCCCCTGCCAGACCCCTCACCTGTTTCCCCCCCGCCAGACCTCTCATTCCCTCCCACCCTGCCCGACCCTCATTTCCCCCCCCACCCTGCCAGACCCCCCACTCAGTCCCCCCCCTGCCAGGAACCCCACCCTCTTTCCCCCCCCCTGCCAGACCCTCCTCTGCTCCCCAACCCGCCAGACCCCCACTCTGCTCCCCACCCTGCCCGACCCTCACCCCCCCCCCCCCAAGCCCACCACCACGCTCACACGTCCAGTATACTTGTATCATCGCTGCCCGACCTTGTTAATGCATTACAAATCCACATCACAAGTCTAAAACTTTCTTAGGTTAGACTTATTTTTTGATGCGTCTAAAGCAAAAATATACGAAATAGATGCACTGATTACGGTATCATTTAAGTAT
Organism: Chionoecetes opilio; assembly: GCA_016584305.1. Lineage (NCBI taxonomy): Eukaryota > Metazoa > Arthropoda > Malacostraca > Decapoda > Majidae > Chionoecetes > Chionoecetes opilio. The sequence continues at coordinate 494,235 of JACEEZ010019083.1, read as the reverse complement.
TCAAAATGTTTTACCGAATATATTATATTTAGAATGTTATGATACGGAGCACTACGACTCTACCTATATGTGTGGGTTACAGTGGGTATGTGTTTGTGAGTGTGTGTGTGTGTGTGTGTGTGTGTGTGTGTGGTGTGTGTGTGTGTGTGTGTGTATGTGTGGGTACAGTGGGTATGTGTGTGTGTGTGTGTGTGTGTGTGTGTGTGTGTGTGTGTGTGTGTGTGTGTGTGTGTGTTACAGTGGGTATGTGTGTGTGTGGTGTGTGTGTGTTGTGTGTGTGTGTGTGGTGTGTGTGTGTGGTTACAGTGGGTATGTGTTTGTGTGTGTAAGAGAGAGAAAAAAAAAAGAGAAAAAATGTATATGTGTCAGATTGTCATAAATGCTTTGGCAAGGATTTAATAAAAGGTCGTAAGGTCGCAATTAATAAAAGGTCGTAAGGTCGCAATTAATAAAAGGTCGTAAGGTCGCAATTGATAAAAGGTCGTAAGGTCGCAATTAATAAAAGGTCGTAAGGTCGCAATTAATGAAAGGTCTCAAGCCTTTCAACATTATTTGGAGGGGCCGCAGACCAAAAAGTTGGAGAACCTCTGAATCTAGACTACGACTCTGCGTTAAATATGTCAAAAAGTGTATAAGGAAAGATTGGTTTTTTTTTCATATACTATCTATACGTATATTAAATTTTATGATTCATAGGAACGCATATCTAACCATAGGCAGGGAGACAGCATTAATGTGAAGGTGTTGTGCGCAGTCTGTATTATAACCGGTGTGTGTGTGTGTGTGTGTGTGTGTGTGTGTGTGTGTGTGTGTGTGTGTGTGTGTGTGTGTGTGTGTGTGTGTGTGTGTGTGTGTGTGTGTGTGTGTGTGTTTAGAGAGCAAGAGAAGGAGGAGATCGAGGGAGAAACTGAGACAATTGTGTGGATGAGGGAGAGAGTGGAGGAAAGGAGTGCTGGAGTGCTGGAGTGAGTTTGGCAAGTTGTGGAAAAAGAGGAGGTGGAGGGAGTGAGAAGGAAGTGATGGGGGTTAGTGTGGTGGATCAGGTGGTGGTGGTGGTGGTGGGTGGGGGAAGGATTGTGGCAACAGTTCAAGGTATTGGTCGGGATGGGTCATAAAAGTTCTTTCTAGCTTTGACCCTTACATGCTCCTTCATTCTCCACACACACACACACACACACACACACACACACACACACACACACACACACACACACACACACACACACACACACACACACACACACTCTCTCTCTCTCTCTTCTCTCTTTCTCTCTTTTCTCTCTCTCTCTCCCCTTTCTCTCTTTCTCTCTTCTCTCTCTCTCCTCTCTCTCTCTTCTCCTCTCTCTCTCTCCTCTCTCTTCCTCCTCTCTCCTCTCTCTCTCCTCTCTCTCTCTCTCTCCTCTCTTCTCTCTCTCTCTCTCTCTCTCTCTCTCTCTCTCTCTCATTCAGCTAACACCAACACACACCACTAACCAGGTTTCATCCAATGCTCTTCTCAAGAGAGCTGCCATTTTCCATCCTTTCATGCATTCATGTACGTTATGCATACATGAATATATACATACATACATACTACATATACATAAATTACATATATCCATACATTAACCATCGTCATGTTTATATCTTCACTTACATAATTCATTCATCCATATGTATTTACAACTAATTTTTTTTACATATTTGTTGTCGACTGATGATGAGTTTCCGTCATTTGTCATCAATTCACTCTTTTGAACAATGGCTCATCATGTTTATTTACTTTTTTTTCCTTTCTCTTTCCTTAATTCCCGTAGACGTGCAATATTATGATCACGTCTGGTCATTGCATATTGCCAATGCCCTTCCCTCCTGAAGAAAATAAGTCTGACTAGCATATAAGTGGGTGATTAAGAGGGAAATATTTAGTTTAATTTATTTTCTCTTTAACGACCTGTACTACAGAAGAAAGTAATAATGCTATAGAATGCATTTAGTAGCACACTTTCCTTGGCCTTGGCAGTGTGCATGGCTACAACTTTCCCCTTGAAGAGATGCAAGTCTAGAGTGGATCTGTGTTTGGTTGTTTTGTGGATGGCGAGACAGGAGGCAGTTGCTAGGGCTGCGTTGAGGGCTGGTCTGCCGCGCCGCTGGGTGAACCAGAAGAGAGGTTACATCGTCACACAATAACAGGACCCAGACGTTAATGTTACTTCCGCATCCCTCAACGTGCAGGTCTTATGAGTAGGTCGTCATGAGCCTACTGCGTCGTGGCCTACTTCTTTCCCCTTCATTCCCTCCCTGCCTCTCTTGCGGGTACCGGTATACGAGACCTCAGGAACTCCCAATGCGCTGCAGAATCGTCATAAGTTTCAGTTTAGAAAGTGTGATCCGATGGGCCAACCTGGAGATACCGGTGTGTGCTCCCCATGCATGCACCCTTCACGCGAGCCCCCCCTCACTCTGCTCCCCACCCTGCCAGACCCCTCACTCTGCTCCCCACCCTGCCAGACCCCTCACTCTGCTCCCCACCCTGCCAGACCCCTCACTCAGCTCCCCACCCTGCCAGACCCCTCACTCTGCTCCCCACCCTGCCAGACCCCTCACTCTGATCCCCACCCTGCCAGACTCTCACTCTGATGCCCACCCTGCCAGACCCCTCACTCAGCTCCCCACCCTACCAGACCCCTCATTCCCTCCCCACCCTGCCAGACCCCTCACTCCCTCCCCACCCTGCCAGACCCCTCACTCTGCTCCCCACCCTGCCCGACCCCTCACTCTGCTCCCCACCTTGCCAGACCCCTCACTCTGCTCCCTACCCTGCCAGATCCCTCACTCTGCCCCCACCCTGCCAGACCCCTCACTCTGCTCCCCACCCTGCCAGACCCCTCACTCTGCTCCCCAACCCCTGCCCTCCCCCTCATTCCCTCCCCACCCTGCCAGACCCCATCACTCTGCTCCCACCTTGCCAGACCCCTCACTCTGCTCCCCACCCTGCCAGACCCCTCACTCTGCTCCCCACCCTGCCCTCCCCCTCATTCCCTCCCCACCCTGCCAGACCCCTCACTCTGCTGCCCACCCTGCCAGACCCCTCACTCCCTCCCCACCCTGCCAGACCCCTCATTCCGCTCCCCACCCTGCCAGACCCCTCACTCTGCTGCCCCCCTGCCAGACCCCTCACTCCTCCCACCCTGCCAGACCCCTCATTCCCTCCCCACCCTGCCAGACCCCTCACTCTGCTGCCCACCCTGCCAGACCCCTCACTCCCTCCCCACCCTGCCAGACCCCTCATTCCCTCCCCACCCTGCCAGACCCTCACTCTGCTGCCCACCCTGCCAGACCCCTCACTCCTCCCCACCCTGCCAGACCCCTCATTCCCTCCCCACCCTGCCAGACCCCTCACTCTGCTGCCCACCCTGCCAGACCCCTCATTCCCTCCTCTCACGCCATTGCTGTCTCCACTGCCCCGCTATGTGCCTCCCCCACTTCCCCTTCCTGCCGTCTGTCTGGCTCCCGCGACAACACCTCGAGGCACCGTTCCGTTAGTACACTTGGGAGGGAGTTGCGACGCAGGCTGACGTAGGCACCGGAGGAGAGGATGAAGAGAGGGATTCGAAGAGATTATAATTATACTCAGTCATCATGTAGTTAGTGCGGAGTCAATAGGGAGTTTTAAAATCATCAGGTAGTTAGTGCGGAGTCAATAGGGAGTTTTAAAAGGAGGTTAGACAGTTTCATGGATGGGGATGAAAGGTGGATGTAGGTAGTGTTAAGTAACAGGAAGTACCACGTTTAGATCTCCCGGCCTCGTGTAGCTTCCTTATTTTCTTATGTTCTTATGGCATGCGGATCTCTCAGTACCGGTTCGCTCAAGACGTTAGAATGAGGAACAAAGGCGAAGGATGACAGTGGTGATGGGAGCCGTGACGTCACAACGAGTGGTCAGGGCTGTGAGATGACGGAAATGCATGCCCACCGGCCCACCGCCATTTCCTGTGATGTCATTCTCATTCCAGCGGCGGCGGAAGCGGAGAGCCACAGAACGCACCTGCTTGAGGCGAAAATGTGAAGAAAAAAAACAGAATTGGAGGGGATGTTCCGAACTTCCGAGTGCTGAGTTGCGTAGGCTGAATTGAAAAAATGAAGAGGCTGTTTCGAGTGCTGAGTTGCGTAGGCTGAATTGAAAAAATTGAAGAGGCTGTTTCGAATGCTGAGTTGCGTAGGCTGAATGGAAAAATAGGAGGGGATGTTTCGAGTGCTGAGTTGCGTAGGCTGGATGAAAAGAATTGGAGGGGCTGTTACGAGTGCTGAGTTGCGTAGGCTGAATGGAAAAAATTGAAGAGGCTGTTTCGAGTGCTGAGTTGCGTAGGCTGAATGAAAAAAATAATGAAATAACTAACGTAGAGAGTTAACAAACAGGAAGTGTGTTGGTTCTTAAAGCTTGATAGACTAAAGAACAGAATATCATAAGAAGTTTTTGTTTTTTCCCTCCTAAAGAACAGAATATCATAAGAAGTTTTTGTTTTTTCCCTCCTAAAGAGCAGAATATCATAAGAAGTTTTAGTTTTTCCATCCTAAAGAGCAGAATATTATAAGAAGTTTTTGTGTTTTCCATCCTAAAGAGCAGAATATCATAAGAAGTTTTTGTTTTTTCCCTCCTAAAGAGCAGAATATCATAAGAAGTTTTAGTTTTTCCATCCTAAAGAGCAGAATATTATAAGAAGTTTTTGTGTTTTCCATCCTAAAGAGCAGAATATCATAAGAAGTTTTTGTTTTTCCATCCTAAAGAGCAGAATATTATAAGAAGTTTTTGTGTTTTCCATCCTAAAGAGCAGAATATTATAAGAAGTTTTTGTTTTTTCCATCCTAAAGAGCAGACTATCATAAGAAGTTTTTGTTTTTCCCTCCTAAAGAGCAGAATATTATAAGAAGTTTTTGTTTTCCATCCTAAAGAGCAGAATATTATAAGAAGTTTTTGTGTTTTCCATCCTAAAGAACAGAATATTATAAGAAGTTTTTGTTTTTCCATCCTAAAGAGCAGAATATTATAAGAAGTTTTTGTGTTTTCCATCCTAAAGAGCAGAATATTATAAGAAGTTTTTGTTCTTTCCATCCTAAAGAGCAGAATATTATAAGAAGTTTTTGTGTTTTCCATCCTAAAGAGCAGAATATCATAAGAAGTTTTTGTTCTTTCCATCCTAAAGAGCAGAATATCATAAGAAGTTTTTGTTTTTTCCATCCTAAAGAGCAGGATATTATAAGAAATTTTTGTTTTTCCATCCTAAAGAGCAGAATATTATAAGAAGTTTTTGTGTTTTCCATCCTAAAGAGCAGAATATTATAAGAAGTTTTTGTGTTTTCCCTCCTAAAGAGCAGAATATCATAAGAAGTTTTTGTGTTTTCCATCCTAAAGAGCAGAATATCATAAGAAGTTTTTGTTTTTCCATCCTAAAGAGCAGAATATTATAAGAAGTTTTTGTGTTTTCCATCCTAAAGAGCAGAATATTATAAGAAGTTTTTGTTCTTTCCATCCTAAAGAGCAGAATATTATAAGAAGTTTTTGTGTTTTCCATCCTAAAGAGCAGAATATCATAAGAAGTTTTTGTTCTTTCCATCCTAAAGAGCAGAATATCATAAGAAGTTTTTGTTTTTTCCATCCTAAAGAGCAGGATATCATAAGAAGTTTTAGTTTTTTCCCTCCTAAAGAACAGAATATCATAAGAAGTTTTTGTTTTTTTCATCCTAAAGAGCAGAATATCATAAGAAGTTTTAGTTTTTTCCATCCTAAAGAGCAGAATATAATAAGAAGTTTTTGTTTTTCCATCCTAAAGAGCAGAATATCATAAGTTTTAGTTTTTTCCATCCTAAAGAGCAGAATATCATAAGAAGTTTTTGTTTTTTCCATCCTAAAGAGCAGAATATCATAAGAAGTTTTTGTTTTTTCCATCCTAAAGAGCAGAATATCATAGAAGTTTTTTTTTCCATCCTAAAGAACAGAATATCATAAGAAGTTTTTGTTTTTTCATCCCAACGAACATAATATTATTGGAGCTTTATTGTTTTTTCATTCCAACGAACAAAATATCACAGAAGTTTTTGTTTTTTCCATCCTAAAGAACAGAATATCATAGAAGTTTTTGTTATTTCATCCCAACGAGGAGTCTATCCGGCCCTGTGTGAACGAGGGATGAAAGGGAAAAGTTGACAGAAGACCAGCCCATTTGTCTCCCTCACGTTAAGTCAAGAATTTGGCAACGGGTATAACGAATAACAGAACCGCCCTGTGAAGGTCATCATACGTAACAGTCGTGTGACACTTGTTCACCACGACACTGATGAAAGAGAACTGACATTAAATATACACACAAAAGAAATGAATGAAGAAGGGAAAGACACCAAGGGAGCTTCCGTTCCCTTGGTGTAGGTTTCGGCTGAGTGAGGGAATGAACGAGAGAATAAATCGATAAACACAAGTGTCCCAGCTACCATGAGGGAAGCCAAGCCAGCAGGGACGCCAATGCCGCCTCGGGGCTCACGGGACTCAGCAATGATGTGTTCCCCTCCTTTTTCGCAGAACCTTGAGATTGCTCCCCCAATCAGACGGCAGCATTATGTAACGTGACCCAAGCAGCACAAGCTTCACCAGGCTCGCCAGGCTCCACAAGTATCACAACGCTGCTTCGACGGCGAGAAACAAATATCTGAGTGATGAGAGAGGAAAGTCTGGCGTTACATCGTAGTGCGTTCGTTCATGTGATTGAGCCAGATTGGTAACCACGTGGCTTTGGCCGGCCAGCGCTTATAGTGATGATCGGAGTGCTGAATGAGGGAGGCGTGCAGAGGGGACTGGCTGCATGCACATACCAAACGTTTCCGTCAGTCTTGTTCCGGAAACATCACGTAACTGTGGGGCAATGTGAAAGCTTCAATGTGTATGAAATGTTGAAGGCATTTTTGATATTTTATATCTTACCGAACTGATGTCTTCAGATTTTGTTACAACACAAGGCTAATTGGCTGGAAAACCCCCACAAACTTCGGTTTTTCAGTGTTACACATGAGCAATTACATAGCTTTAATCGGGGAAAAAACAGGTATCTAAAACTGTTATTAAATCTAAAAATCTAAGCAGTCTGAGATGGCCCGGAGAGAGAGAGAGAGAGAGAGAGAGAGAGAGAGAGAGAGAGAGAGAGAGAGAGAGAGAGAGAGAGAGAGAGAGAGAGAGAGAGACTTCAGTAAAGACGGGACATCGCTAGGCCAAACAACGACCCTCTCAAACTTTTATTTTTTTAGCTTCTTCCTATTTCTAACTCGAGTGAGTACGTCAGCGCCGGAGGATCAGTCTTGAGAGCCACTTACGTAACATGATGGATGGCGATCCCTCTTAACTGAAAACTTTTTGCAGTCTCACGCTTGCAGGTGAACCGGAAGTGTAGCAGGTGTTTGGTATTTATTTAGAAAGGCTCCGGACGTGTGTGTGTGTATGTGTGTGTGTGTGTGTGTGTGTGTGTGTGTGTGTGTGTGTGGTATGTGTATGTGTATGTGTGTGTGTGTGTGTGTGTGTCTGGTTAGTAGGCTCATCAGCAGGTGTCTATGAGGCATGTGGAGAAGCAGTGAAAGAAGAGATGGAGTGAGAACATGCAAAGAGGAGCAGTATAGTGGAGCAGGTATACCAAAAAATAATAATAATAATAATATTAATAATAATAATAATAATAATTTTAATATCACCCTGAGGCATACAGGCAAAAAAGCAACAACAACAAGACAAAGAGTTAACTTAAGTACTAGTGCAAAAATATACATAATAAAGGCACATGGCATGAGTACATTAGAGCACATAGTACCAAAATGCATATAGTACATAGGGTATACTTGTACAGCTGTGCTAAAAAAATGTCCCCAGAGAGATGTACACTGTACAGGTGTGAGAGAGGGACAGGTAGGCAGGATATTCAAACAGAGACGTGCGACGCTTACAAGTGGGGCTGGAACAATAGGTTAACAGGTATGTGGGGCGAAGACGTAGCAAGAGACAAGGGACGAGGGGGTTATCAGGTAACTGGAGCATACATAGGTAAAGAAAGGAACATCAGTATAGCAAGAGTGTGGAGTAGGATAGCATGCATGAAGGTGAAGTAAGAATGAACAACTGTAGAGACCCCCATTGCAGTACCCTTTTATTTACTGACTGACTGACTGGCTGGCTAGGTAAGTTTTGTCGTCCCACCACTACAACCCTGACCTTCTCTTTCACTCTCGTTTAGCCATCTCTCTCTCTCTCTCTCTCTCTCTCTCTCTCTCTCTCTCTCTCTCTCTCTCTCTGTAGTTCCTCATTACAGCGTCACCACAGGGATGGATCACTTTCCCTCTCGCATACGACAGTTAAATGGCTGTAATAGCGGCGGATGGAGAACGTTTTGGTAGACCTAGGAAGTAGAAAAACGCAAAAACGCATCTTCCGACTCATAAAGCGTGACGAGGAAGAGTGAGAAAGGGTACGCTTTTTCATCATTATTCTTCCCTCAAGTACTAACACCACGACCACTGCCAAGATACCACCACCACCACCACCATCAGCCGTTCCACAACCCGCCATCCGCCCCCACCACTCACACATCTGGCCCCCAAACCACTATCATGATAACTACTTCCTGTCTTCATTCTACGTAATTTAACATGAAGACTGTTCCGAGGTCTTCCATGGGACGGCTGAAGGGTGTGTGGATGAAGAGTACATGCTCATGGTCGCCCTAACTCCAAAAATCAATAACCCTCATGGTCTTGGGAGTTGGGAGGGAGTGAGGCTTTACAGGGCGGGAAGAGGAGGGGTGGGGGGATTCTCTACTATGCTACCATGTCTTGCAGATGTGGGTGGACTAGGGAGCTTTGTATCCTTGGCGAGGCACGGGTTTTGATGCATAAAGCGGCACATGAAGCAAAAAGAGGTAGTTGTGGGCACCTTGGCAAAAGCGCCGAGCTGTCTGCCAGCCACCACCTTCCTCCTGCCTCACACATTACATCACCACACAAATATGAGCGAGAACTTCACCGCGACGTCCTGGACACCGGCAACTCTTCTCTTACCTCTTCCTTTTTTTTTTTTGTGCCTCGTTATCGTCCCTTCTATCTCGTGTGGTGGTGCTGGAGATAATGAGATACCCCGTTATCTGATAGTTGAGAGCTAGTAACCAAGGTAGTGTTAGGCAGGTATATAAATATTTACTAATCATTATGGGAAATTATATTCTCATTTTTTTTCCTACCGTCATGCAGCATGCGGCCCACAGCTGTTGTTTCTTCACATACTGCCGAGTGGCTCATGGTCGTTTTAATGTCTTTTCATTGACATAGACAACAACACACATTGTATATACGTAAAAAATGACATCGCAAGCCGTTTTCGTGGCTAGTTACCATAAACAGCTGATATCTATAAATACTTTCCTAAGAAGTTGTGGTATAATCGTACGAGGCGTGAGGCATCGGCAGGGTTGGCCAGCCTGGCGGCCCTCCTCACCACATGGTTGGGCTGCGCTGTTGCCTCGCCTCCTCACCAACACAAGTACATATGTTCACTCCACACTAATTCCTATACGTAATCTTCTTGTAATGGGGTAGATAAGATGTTAATTACTACTTTGATAGCAGTTAAGAGCTGTTAAGTGTGTCGGAGAGCAGATGGAGAAAATGCAACAAAAATGGTAACTGGTGTCGGTGCGAGGGGCGAGGGGGGGAGGCTGGCCTTGAACTTGGTCTGTATTTTTACTCTCCCTCTCAAGTGGCTAGCTTTTCTTCCGCACTTTTGCATCTTTTTATGTATCTTCGATTATCTCCTCTTCGCTGGAACATAATGTAGATTGTGTCGGTGTGAGGATGCTGGCAAGGGCGGCATTAGTTTGAGGCTGTGTGAGGCTATGCTTACCAGGGAGGAGACACAACACGGCCTAGGAGTTAAAGGTACTGTACTTGCTGGCATTAATGGGTTAGGAGGGACGGCCGAGGCTCCTGCTGATACAGATATTGTGGGATTACAGTGTCACTATTTACTATTCAAGGCACTACTATTACATCTTATCCCACGCCCTCACATCCTGGCAAACTGACATTGAAATATTGATGACGGTTTTGACTTTGACCAAGAAGAGAGTATGTATGTGTGTGTATGTATGTACATATGTGTGTGTGTGTGTGTGTGTGTGTGAACGAGCTACACACGCACCATGTATACACACGGCGCCTCCGGTCACGGAAGTGGGAGAGGGAGGGAAAAAGGGGAAGGGGGAATGGGGGAGCGCGCACCCCCTGTAGCTCGGTAGGAAGTCGCCCACGTAATTAGAACCACTCTCACACGTCGACCGGAACACCACAACGCAAGGAATCACAACGTAATGAGGGGCGCCTGCCGTCACATTAATAATGGAAGGGTCGCTGCCCAGGGCGGACAAGTTAGGTACTCTTCGTATGAAATAGTGCTGGCCTGGTGCGTGGTGTCGTGGTCTTGAATGAGGAACTTTTGCCACACCCAGTTAGTAATTCAGTTCTTTGACGCCAAGTTAGAGGGAGCTTGTAGTCATTTTGGTTCTTTGACGCCAAGTTAGAGACAGCTTGTAGTAATTTTGGTTCTTTGACGGCAAGTTAGAGACAGCTTGTAGTAATTTTGGTTCTTTGACGGCAAGTTAGAGACAGCTTGTAGTAATTTTGGTTCTTTGACACCAAGTTAGAGACAGCTTGTAGTAATTTTGGTTCTTTGACGGCAAGTTAGAGACAGCTTGTAGTAATTCTAGTTCTTTGACGCCAAGTTAGAGCTTTCACTGATATAAAGGTGAGGAATAGGGTGGTTTCTGTTATAGACGTATTTTCTATGATGTTATTCAGATATTAATTCAGATAGGTAAAGGTATTATTATATATATTGCGGCGTAGGCGAATTTCCGACGGTGAGTGATATCTTCCGCCACTGTTTCCGAACTTTTATTTATTTATTTTATATTCAGGGATAACAATTCTATATCTTCGGCACTTTGTATGGTAGTGGTGCCTTCTTATCTTTCCTTCATTCCTCCTTTCTATGACTGTAGGGCTAAGGAAAGGGAGGAGGAAAGGAGCGGCTTTTTATATTCGATTTTATTTTATATCCTTTGGTTTATTTTGCTTCTATGTTTAAATGTAATAGATGTAAATAAAGCTAAAAAAAAAAGAGAAAAAAGGAGCGGCCTCAGAACCTTCCTGATGTGCTACCGTGGAGGAACATCTTGTATAGGAAATCATTACGTTGGGCGATGCTTGGTTCGTGCGTACCTGTGTGTGTGTGTGTGTGTGTGTGTGTGTGTGTGTGTACGTGTGTGTGTGTGTGTGTACGTGTGTGTGTGTGTGTAGGAGATTGTCACGTAGTCTATTACACGGTCGAGTTATCTGAGTGCGTCACTTTTTAATTTAAATTTTTTTTTGTGACGACGTACACACACACACACACACACACACACACACACACACACACACACACACACACACACACACACACACACACACACACACACACACACGAGTCCATGCCACAAAATAGTAGTTGCAGTAGCAGTAATAACAGTAGTAGAATTAGTAGTTGTAGTAGAAGTAATAGCAGTGAAAACTATAATAGTGATGATAATATGAATAAGATAAATCATTTGTATTTATTGTCCGTGATCATTACTTATCTGGTATTCTTAATTGTGATTTTACCCGCTCCCTTCACTTATATTTGGTCTATTAAAGGTCTATTAGGTCTTGGTCTATTATTATTATTCTTTAGTCGACCAAGCCTCTATCTAGGCCGGGAACGGATCCGAAGTAACTAGGGCGTTCATTTACTGTTTTGTTTTCTAGAGTGGGTTAGATTAGGATGACTTTATTGGCTCCCTAGATAGTGCTCGGTCCCTATCTCATATACTAAAGGAAGCTCAAATGAATTATTTTCTGATAAGAGAAACTGATTCTGAACATTTACTGCCTTAACTTATCTACCTTTTAAGCCGTGATTAATTAATTAGTAATTAAGCCGTTTAAGTGTGATTAATAACTGTTTAACCTCTTCACCCCCAGATCTTTCCTTTGCTATATAAAATTGTCTGTTGTTAGCCATAAAATTACGAAAAGTATCTTAATATACCAAATTAGTTAGTCGACAAGGATACTAAACAGGTCATATCTATAAAACATTGCTTATAGTCACTCAAAATCGTCTAATGGTAGCCAAATTACAATGGAAATTACGTTCTGGGCCTCAAGGGGTTAAATAAAAAAAAAGGAGAAAACAAAGAATCTTACGATTTGTACTGCTCCTTTTTTCCTGGAATCACCATATGCTTTGCTAGGAATGAAGAAGAAATTAGGTCACTTGCATTATGTAGTTGGTTTAAAACACGGGAATTCAGTAATGTAACTCTTGTTTCCTACGCTCTCTGATTACGTTAGTTGTATAAGCATGTAGAAGGAGAATAGAATGAGGTAAATATATATGTCTTGATTGCATATCTCGTGAGGCGTTCCGGTTAGGGAAATAAATAACCTTTGCATCGGCCTCTTTAAGTTTGTCGTATTCACGTAACAGAAAACGGATCTGGGGACGTAATTCCTTCGCACCATTTTCTTTAATTCCTCGTCTGACACACACACAGACACACACACACACACACACGTCTGGAGCCTGAAACAATAATAACGCGTGGCCTGGGATGGTGAAGGTTTGGTTATATAGAGTAATTTGAGTTAGATAGAATTTGGTGAATAATGTTTAGGTGCAGATGTCGTTCTTGTTATAGGGTACGTAATGTCTGATAAGTCCTTGTGTGTGTATGACTGTGTGTGTGTGTGTGTGTGTGTGTGTGTGTGTGTGTGTGTGTGTGTATTTACCTAGTTGTATTTACCTAGTTGTGTTTTACAGGGCCTGAGCTACATTCGTGTGGTCCCGTCTCCGTATCTACATTTATCCAGTCTTTCCTTCAACTGGTGCACATTCTTTGCCGGTATCATCTCCTCATTTAGTCCATTCCTAACTTCTACCGTGTGTGTGTGTGTGTGTGTGGTGTGTGTGTGTGTGTGTGTGTGTGTGTGTTTGCAGTAACAGAAACAAGACTACATCTTTGGTAGAAACATCACCATTTAGGGACTTCTGATATTTAACACCTCAGTCACTGCCGCGTCGCTCTCTAATACATATCGACTGCAGGGTTGCACCAGTTGAAGGACTTCTGTGCTACTGATACCGATAACTATATGGAACTATATGTAGAGGAATTCCAGTGTTATCAGTAGCCACCAGTGTGAGGAGTTTAGTTGTGACAGGCGATTATTATAGTGTTACCAAACAAGCCTTAACCCCTTGAGGCCCAGAACGTATATTTCCATTGTAATTTGGGGGCCATTATAGACTATTTTATATATATCCCCTGTATTGTACCCTTGTCCTCTTGCTAATTTGGTATATATTATGATACTTCTCGTAATTTTATGGCTAAAATCAGACGATTTTATATAGCAAAGGAAAGATCTGGGCTTGAAGGGGTTAAAGGGTAGTCTGAAATAGATCTCATATCTATTTAGTATTGTCCTTCCCTCACGAGTCACGACAATGAATACACTACTTTCCTGGCCGTCACAAATCTCAGTAGGACGGAGTGATTCAGAGTTTGTGTTGATGTCAAAGGTGTTTTGATGTTGACTTGGCATTGTCGTCTACAGAACTGGAAACCTTAGTGAGATGGTGAGCCTCTTTCTCAGCGGACTCTGCGGCCCTGACTCGTCGCTTGTCAGACGACAAAGTGGCTACATATTATGACCTTTGCAGAAAATGTCGCTTGCATACACACACACACACACATATTAGAAAAGAGAGAGAGAGAGAGAGAGAGAGAGAGAGAGAGAGAGAGAGAGAGAGAGAGAGAGAGAGAGAGAGAGAGAGAGAGAGAGAGAGAGAGAGAGAGAGAGAGAGAGAGAGAGAGAGAGAGATTCCACTACCTGACCTGAAAAGCAAATTGTTTAATACTACATGTATCTTTGAAGAAAATGATTTTATGAAAGTAAGGCACCATTTGTGTTATCCACAGTTTCATAACTTTTTTAAATATTTTTTTCATTATTTTTATTCATCGCCATCAGCTGTTTGGGACCGAGGTCGCAGGTCTTCTTCACCTTGAGGTTGCCTCCCTTATGACATTTGCAGTCTGTCAATCGACTTCGTTGGTTAGAGCCGAAGTGAGCAATGCATTGAATATA
>JACEEZ010019083.1:465000-475000 GCA_016584305.1 Chionoecetes opilio | reverse complement strand
GAGGTATATAACAGTCCATTATGAAACAAAAGTGCAGTGAAAGGCAATCATTTTGTTACACACAAGAGCGATATGTAGAATTGCAAATAGAATAGCAGCTTACTAACACACACACACACACACACACACACACACACCACACACACACACACACACACACACACACACACACACACACACACACACACACACACACACACACACACACACACACACACACAACACACACACACACACACACACACACACACACACACACACACACAACACACACACACACACACACACACACACACACACACACACACACACCTCTCTCTCTCTCTCTCTCTCTCTCTCTCTCTCTCTCTCTCTCTCTCTCTCTCTCTCTCTCTCTCTCTCTCTCGTGTATTGTAACTGGTGTGAAACGTCGATTGAATTATAGCAAACAAATACTTATCGAATGAAATAGCTGGTTCGGTAAAGAATATGTTGAATTCAAAATAGACCTGAAAATAAGGTCTTAATTTGGAAACAGTTCGACAAAATCCAACTCATATAAAATGTTCGTTACTGAAATCGACCTCCTGATCGGTCAAGTTTTAATTGCATCAATCGACCTTTTTTTAATTACGTATTTTGTCAGTTTCATTGCCGTTTATTTTAAGTGAACAAGAAAATCAGTGTGTACGTAAAAAATAAATGAGGAAAATATCAACAGTCTGTAGAGAAATAGTCATTTTGTATAGTGTAATGATAAAGCTTGAGATGAAGTGCTCAGAAGTTTGGATTGCTGTGTTGTTAACCCCTTCACACCCAGATCTTTCCCTTGCTATAGAAAATCGTCTGTTGTTAGCCATAAAACTACGAAAAGTAACTAAATATATCAAATTAGTTTGTCGACAAGGATACTAAATAGGTCATATCTATAAAACATTGCTTATATTCACTAAAAATCGTCTAATGGTACCTAAATTACAATGGAAATTACGTTCTGGGCTTCAAGGGGTTAAGTATAGTTCGACGTGCATATTCAAAACAATGGAATGCTAAATATAGTTTCTAGGCTTGGAATTGTTCGCATGACGGAATATTAAAGCTGAATATTCTTCCATCATAAAGTAGCAGTGTGCGCGGCCACCCTCTGCTTAAAGGGAGAGAGGTGAATCAGGAACATGCAAACACGGCCTGCAGTATATCTGAACTGAAAACGCGCAGCAAAATTTTCATTTCAGAAAAAAAAATGTTATCTTGCCTAAAAATAAATTAAATAATACACAACGGTGTAATTGGTGCGAATTTTTCCCATAATCACCGGTTAGGTACATCAGAGAATGGGGAAAGACCAATAGGGTGGCTGTCATGGTAGCTATGAGTCTGTGCACTCCTAGAAAATATGGGCAGGAAATGGATAGAAACAGGGCATTTGTAGTGATGAAATACTGCTACCCTGTTTCTACCTTTACAAATCTACTCTTACGGATCGAAGCAAATCTACCCTTTTCCAACTCCAAATCTACCCTTTTCCAACCCCAAATCTACCCTTTTCCAACCCCATGCCTACCCTTTTCCAACCCCAAATCTACCCTTTTCCAACCCCAAATCTACCCTTTTCCAACCCCATGTCTACCCTTTTCCAACCCCATGTCTACCCTTTTCAAACCCCAAATCTACCCTTTTCCAACCCCATGTCTACCCTTTTCGAACCCCAAATTACCCTTTTCCAACCCCAAATCTACCCTTTTCTAACCCCAAATCTACCCTTTTCTAACCCCAAATCTACCCTTTCCCAACCCCAAATCTACCCTTTTCCAACCTCACATCTACCCTTTTCCAACCCAAATCTACCCTTTTCTAACCCCACATCTACCCTTTTCCAACCCCAAATCTACCCTTTTCTAACCCCATGTCTACCCTTTTCCAACCCCAAATTACCCTTTTCTAACCCCAAATTACCCTTTTCTAACCCCAAATTACCCTTTTCTAACCCCAAATTACCCTTTTCTAACCCCAAATCTACCCTTTTCCAACCCCAAATCTACCCTTTTCGAACCCCAAATCTACCCTTTTCTAACCAACTTCCTGAAACAAATGTAGCCTATTTCAAACCCACGTTCAGACCTCCCCCCACCTATGGAGGCATGGGTACTCACCGGTATGTGAGGCAGGTGGGTGTGGTAGAGGCGTGGCGCTGTGGGCCAGGGCAGGTAGCGCGCCCTCGGCCACGCCCCCCTCCAGTCGCCGTATACATGTGACATGGGGCGTCGTGTGTATATATCCTCACCCCAGCCTGATCCTGAGTCACCCAGGGGCACACCCGTAGCACTGCCTCAGGGGCACGGACGGCCACTGCCAGGGGACACAAGGCGGTAAAGGTGCACCCAACACTTGGATTGCCACGTAATGTTACACAGTGGTTGGGTGCGTCTCCAGAGTAGCTCCTTGAGTGACAGTTCAGTGTGTATCAAGATTGTAACTCTCATGGAAGCTGGGTCGTAACGAATGCCAATTGTTGTCTAGTTTGGCGGATGTTTAGGAGTCGATCGCTAACCCACGCACGCTGCCGCCGTCCAGAATTGGCATACCTGTCACGTTACATGTCACGCATCATCGAAACCTGTGCTTCTTGGCTCTGTGTTGTCAGCTGTCTACACATGGGAACAAAATCAGTTACCTAGAACATGCATTACAGATACACTCCCAATCTCTCGCCTGATGAATGGAGGGGGAGATCACAAATGAAGCTTGGCCCAATGAATCCAGGTCTTCATAACTCACAGGAAGGGATATGCAAGGGAGATGTAATGGGGGGAAAAATGGAAGAAATCTTAAGGCCAAGGTCACGTTTTCTTAGAGGGACACCGAGCCACCGCGAGTCTCAAGCCGCCGCGAGTCTCAAGCCACCGCGAGTCTCAAGCCACCGCGAGTCTCAAGCCGCCGCGAGTCTCAAGCCGCCGCGAGTCTCAAGCCGCCGCGAGTCTCAAGCCACCGCGAGTCTCAAGCCACCGCGAGTCTCAAGCCACCGCGAGTCTCAAGCCACCGCGAGTCTCAAGCCACCGCGAGTCTCAAACCACCGCGAGTCTCAAGCCACCGCGAGTCTCAAGCCACCGCGAGTCTTAAGCCACCGCGAGTCTCAAGCCACCGCGAGTCTCAAGCCACCGCGAGTCTCAAGCCACCGCGAGTCTCAAGCCACCGCGAGTCTCAAGCCACCGCGAGTCTCAAGCCACCGCGAGTCTCAAGCCACCGCGAATCTCAAACCCCGCGAGTCTCAAGTCCCGCGAGTCACTGCCCCGCTGAGGCTGTGTTTGGTGTCCCATCTGTGCACAAGACTCCTCCCTCATCCGCTCCTTCAGTTGATTGTCAATCCCGGTGTCACGGTCGACGCGGCCTCCTGTACCCTGACGTCTATTCATTTTACTGCCACTGATCTGCCCCACTTCGCCTGTCGCTTCTTCCCCCCCCGCCTTTTACCAACCTTGGGCACACCTCCATTCTATCATGCATTTCATAAGGACTCATTTTTAGGGGTTGTTGTAAGGGTTGCTTTTTTTTAGGGTTTTTTAGGGCTACAGTTAACGCATTGCCAATATATTATTTTTCTAGAGAGGTTGTAACCCGCCTTGTGCACCCTCCATCCTATCATGCATTTCATAAGGACTCATTTTTAGGGCTGTTGACGCACTGCTGATATTTTTTTCTAGAGAGGTTGTAACCGTAAAAAAAGAAGACATTTATTTAACAACATTCTATCATGCATTCCAAAAAGGACTTTTTTCTAGGGGTGTTGATGCATTGCATATATTTTTTTCTAGAAAGGTTGTAACCGTATACAAAGACATTTATTCAACAACTTGTATACCATCATTTCTTCCTGTTTCTATTTTTCCACCTTCCTACGACTCAAATTTTTTCAAGAGAAGAATAGTCACAAGACACCTCCCGAACTAAATTGCCCCACCCCCCTTTCTTTATTCTCTTACTGTCTTCTTTATAAGGACTGGCAACTAAGCGGGCTTTGTGTTACCTCTTTTTTTGTGCCCTTGGCCAGTCCTTTGTAATGTAAAAAATAAAAAATAAATAATTTACTTCTGATAGGTGTGACTGCCAAAATTTGTTGCTTGAGGTGGCATTCGCTCCGCTATATACAGTGGTCCACCTTTCATTTGTATTATTGTCTTGGAGCCACATAACAGCCATTCCTCCTTATATCACAAAGGGATATACGTATAATATAAAAATAATAATGTTATGGAGAGGATGCAAGACGTCTCGATGTGTCAGAAACAAGAGTTAAGGAGTAGAAGTGAGTCTGAACGCATCATTCTGCCTCATACTCTGGGTTTTGGCGCTGTGCCGAGCTTGATAGTGGAGAGTAATGAGCTAAGGATGCTTTCTGGACACACATCGGTGCCGTTCTGATAGCATACGTGTACCAGACGTGTCAGGGATAAATCCGCGTCCCTGTGCCCTCCAATATTTCTAACACGGTCCATTTTTTTTTCTAGCCATTTCCGTTTTCCATTCACGGTCCATTTTCATACCATTTTCTTTTTTTCTACTAGTAATATTTGTCCACGGATTAGAGCCAACTGTGAAAACATGTCCAATATTTCTAACAGAGTTTGTTATTTTTTTTTCATACTAGTAATGTTTGTTCACGGATTAGAGCCAACTGTGAAAACGTCCACTATTTCTAACAGAGTTTATTTTTTTTTAATACTAGTAATGTTTGTTCACGGATTAGAGTCAACTGAGAAAACATGTCCGATATTTCTAACAGGGTTTATTTTTGTTTAAACTAGTAATGTTTGTCCACGGATTAGAGGCAACAGAAAACATATGTCGTAACTGGGTCCAGGGAAGCTTTTGGCCCAGGGAGCGAGGAAGCAAGGGCAGAATTAACAGGCAGGAGCTAACTAGACACGACACCCGCGTCCCTGGTGAGAAGGGGAGTCCTGTACACCCTGCACGGGGCTTGTTATTTATTTGTTAATTCTGTTGCCCGAAACTAACCATCGCAGCGGTGTGCAACAGTAAAAACTTTTCGTGTAGTGAAGGGGAGGGCGACCCAGCGACCTTTTTCCTTCTCTATCTCGTGTATCCTCCTCCTCCTCCTCCTCCTCCTCCTCCTCCTCCTCCTCCTCCTCCTCCTCCTCCTCCTCCTCCTCCTCCACCACCACCACCAGTTCTCGCTACGGTTACAGAGGCAGAGACAATTTTTTTGGGGTCCATTTTTATTTGATGTGCACTCCGTTTTCTTCGTGTTCCTGCCGTTCAGACTGAGGTTCAGCTTCCCCTTGCGTGGTGAGGCTGGTCACTGCACGCTTGCCTCTGTGTTTACTCTGTTGCAACTTTTATTGTATACATTTTTGGAGGACGAGTGTGTTTTTGAATTTTAACTCTACGTACATATATACAGAAATATTATATGTTATACTACTATATATTTTTACTTTAATTTTTCTTTGCTTTGATACATTAACTTTATGATGCTCACTCTTTCGTTATGAACATATTCCTCGGTGTAGGGCCTATAGGGATTAGGTAGTAGGTAGGCTAGGTAGTAGGCCTATTGGGTTTGTCATGCTCTATTTATGGACGTTTATCCATAAATATAGAACATTGTTCATCTGCCCTTCCCAGGTGTGAGAGGACGGTACAACAACAAGACCTCAGACCTGTCACCACCATGGCTGTCGTGGCTGCAAATCGTGTGATGGTGAGTAACTTTTCGTGTATTATCCCTTACTCTTAATAGTTCTTATGGCTATTAACCAGGGTAAAACAAGAAGTAACGGATTTAAGCTGGAAAAGCGTAGATTTAAAAAGAAATAGGGAAAAAACTGGTTAAAAAATAGGGTGGTAAATGATTGGAATGGACTCAGTCGTCAGGTGGTCAGTGCGGAGTCAATAGGGAGCTTTAAAAGGAGGCTAGATAAATTCATGGATGGGGATGAAAGGTGGATGTAGGTAGTGTTAAGTAACAGGAACTACCTCGTGTAGGTCTCACGGCCTCTTGTAGCTTCCTTATTTTTTTATGTTCTTATGTACTCAGACCGCTTTTTGCCGAGTCCCTCTTCGTAACGACAGGGGATGGCAGTAATTCCTTTCAGATTATGGTGCTTGGCAGGATATTTTAGAGCTGGCAATAATAATGTCAAATAGTGAAAAATACTAGGGTAAAATTTGATCTATATAAGGGACATTTACCTGTCAAAATTTCAGTATTTAGGTATTCTTTACTTTCATGATAACTGGCACTGCCGGACGCCTGAGCACACAGGACTGCTTGCGCGGGTAACATGGGATTGTGGACACTTTTTAATATTTGTTTTGATAATCTTGAGGGTTTTGACATGAAATGGTTGAAGACGAAAACATGACCAATATTTCTAACAGGTTTTTTATTTATTTTCATACTAGTAATGTTTGTCCACAGATGAGTCAACTGAGAAAACGTCCACTATTTCTAACAAGTAATTTTTTTTTTCATACTATATAGTAATGTTTGTTCACGGATTAGAGTCAGCAGAAAACATATCCAATATTTCTAACAGGGTTTATTTTTGTTCATACTAGTAATGCTTGTCTACGGATTAGTCAACATAAAACATATGTCGTAACTGAGCACACACGACTGCTTGCACGGGTAACATGGGATTGTGGACACTTTTTAATATTTGTTTTGATAATCTTGAGGGTTAATAAGCTTGAGGGTTTTGACATGAAATGGTTGATGTGACATTCATTTGTATTATGTGTTAGACTCGTATCCTTACACAGTGGTAGTGAGAAATAGCTCTTTAACCCCTTCACGCCCACTTCTTTCCTTTGCTATATATTTCTCTGTTATGCCATTACTAAGTATGCTTTACATTATACAAATAGATAGTGGTAATGGTATAACAGTCATTTTTAGAATTTTGACTTACATTAATTGAAATTGTCTAATGGTAGCTAAATTACAATGGAAATTACGTTCTGGGCTTCAAGGGGTTAAGGAAGGGGGTTTGCGGCACGTAAGTTATGCGTTCTGCCTAACATCCGCAGTAAAGTAATGCAAGCTTGTGGATGACGTAGAATAATGCTCAGTGGGGGAGGGAATTAGGTGCGTCTGATGGTTCTCGATTCGAACCCTCTCTGGGGCGACGCACTCATGGCACACTTGACACCGGTGATAGGGCCTCACCTGAACAAGATAGGATGAGAGATAGAGAGGAGGAGAATTAAGTGAGAGGCGATAAATACGAGGACGATATAAAAAGAGTTAAGAGTAATAGAAGGTACGAATAAGGAAGAGAGAGAGGAGAATAAGAAGTGAAAAGGATATTAACCATAACGTAATTTCCATTATTGTAATTTTGCTACCATTAGACGATTTTTAGTGAATATAAGCAATATTTTATAGCTATGACCTGTTTAGTATCCTTGTCGACTAACTAATTTGGTATATTCAGCTACTTTTCGTAATTTTATGGCTCAACAACATACAATTATTTATAGCAAAGGAAAGATCTGGGGGTGAAGGGGTTAAGGAAGGTAGATATGTACTGAACTTTGGTGACCGTCTAGGTATATTTGGCAACTCTTCTTCCTCGCACCAAAGTACAGTACAGTACATATTATAATCATTATACGACCACACGCACGAGTGACGAGAGAGTAGAGAGTACACGCGAGCTCATCACCACCATGTTATTAAAAAAAAAAAAAATAAGAAACCTCAAACTCATTTAGCTTCCATAACAAGAGACTTAACCCAACCTAACATAACCTAAACTTAACCTTACCTAACCTAACCTACACCTAATCCGATTTCAATGAAGAATTTTCATATTTGCCATAAAATTCAAAAGTCCAGTTAGATTCACCGAAACGTCTGGAAAGCCGGTGTACATATGTAGTTGATTATCTGAGGTCGCAAGGTTGTATAAGGTCCATTCACAGGTAATTGTTAGGTCAGGGTAGTTAGGTTGTTAGGTCAGGATAATTGTTAGGTCAGGATCAAAGACAGTCACTCTCCTGTCTCCTTTCTTCCTTTCGTTCCCTCTCCTTCATCCTTTTTTCCCACTGGTTCATATTACCCGTCCCTCCAAACCAATACGTTACCGCCTCCTCCCATAGCCTCTGTATAGGTTAAGTTTAGTAAGGTTAGGTTAGGTTTGGTTAGCTTTGGTTAGGTTAGGTTAAGTTAGGGTGGGTTTGGTTAGGTTAGGTTATACACTATACACTCTGGCTTTGCCACCACCTCCTCCTCCCAAAGCCTCTGTATAGGTTAGGTTTAGTTAGGTTAGGTTAGGTTATAGTTAGGTTTGATTAGGTTAGCTTGAATTCACAGATTTTTTTTTTCATCAAAATAATATGATCTGTATGAGAGAGAGAGAGAGAGAGAGAGAGAGAGAGAGAGAGAGAGAGAGAGAGAGAGAGAGAGAGAGAGAGAGAGAGAGAGAGAGAGAGAGAGAGAGAGAGAGAGAGAGAGAGAGAGAGAGAGAGAGAGAGAGAGAGAGAGAGAGAGAGAGAGAGAGAGAGATACGATAAGATAAGATTTTCATCCTATCTAGACACTTTGCAAGTACCAACTACAAGGTTATTGACTATACAAAGCGCCGCCACGTCAGCACGAACTAGGCGGACTTGAACCGCTGACCGAATGCACAGGGACGCTGCACATTGCGAGCTCACGTCTCTACCAACCTTGCCACCCTGACGGGCTAGAGAGAGAGAGAGAGAGAGAGAGAGAGAGAGAGAGAGAGAGAGAGAGAGAGAGAGAGAGAGAGAGAGTTTTAAAGGCCAATACTTTGAGAGTATCCGCTGTTAATTGAAACATTGAAACAAATGGTTTAATAAGAGAGAAAACCGGTGTCCTAAAAAATATAATTTCATTAGTGCCACCGACTCCGCTAAGTTTTCAATAATCAAGTTTGTATGTCAGTGAATTTTCTATTATTTTTTTGTCTTTGCTTTAAACCATTAGTGATATTTTTTTCTAAGTGGTTAATTTTTTTTTTTTAGTTGTTATATACTCTTTGAGGTATTACGCTTGATCACATAACTATTTCCATATCAACTATTAAATTGTTTTCATAGTTTTATCCTACCGTAGATAACACTATAGTCGCCAGTCACTTGCCACTACACTTATGTCGCCAGGCACAATATATTACGAATTTTAGCATAACTACAGATTTTTATGTGCCACTGAAGACATGTAGTGTGATGTACTTAATATAAACTACTGTGCATGCGTCTTCAGTGGCACATACAAGTTTGTAGTGATGCTAAAATTCGTAATATATTGTGCCTGGCGATATAGTGCAGTGGCGAGTGACTGGCGACTATAGTGTTATCTACGGTAACAACTGATATTCATGTATGGCAATCTCTCTATTTCTTTTATGTATCTCGACCCAATATGATGGAATGGAGACGAAAGGGAAACATATCGTAAAAGACTTGATTGGGTAAATTTCCAGATGAACACCGAACTTCCTTTGGTGGACGAAACTGCTTTTTTCTGGTAAGTTTTGATGTGTTTTGCATAAATCTGAAAACCGTTTCTGTCGCAAATCACCTTTTTTTTAAAAGTGATTTGCAACAAAAATGACAAAAAAAAAAGAAATTAAAACCTAACCGAACCTATACCTAACGTTTACCTAACCTAACCTAAGCTATACCTAACCTAACCTGACCTATACCTAACCTAATCTTTTACCTAACTAAAAAAAAAAAAAAAAAAAAAAAAAAAAAAAAAAAAAAAAAGATTTGCGACAGAAACGGTTAGCATATTAATTCTAAACACACCAAGACTCACCAGAAAAAAATAGTTTCGTCCACCAAAGTGAATTCGGTGTTCATGTGGAATAATACCCTTGAGTGTACCGTGCTGGACTAGAAGGTGAGGCATAAGGAAGGGAAGAAAGGGAGCATGTCATCAGGGAGTGAGAGGCAGTAAAGAGTGAGGTATGGAAGAATAATTATATACAGTAATACAAAGAAGTAGAAGATGTTGGCGTTATATGAC
>JACEEZ010019083.1:417500-460000 GCA_016584305.1 Chionoecetes opilio | reverse complement strand
TCCCACATCAAGAATCACAAAAGAATTCCCATATGGATGTATTGAAAGGGTTACTTAATTAACCCCTTCACGCCCAGATCTTTCCTTTGCTATATAAAATCGTATATTGTTAGCCATAAAATTACGATAAATAGCTAACATACTAATTTATCTACTGGACAAGGATGCTAACAGGTCATTATGTATAAAAATATTGCTTATATTCATTAAAATCGTCTAATGGTACCAAACTACAATGGAAATCACGTTCTGGGTCTCAAGGGGTTAAGAGTCTGTCATAATTATATGGAAAGAAAATTTAATAATCACGTGCTCGAGTATCAATGACACGGAGGGATTTTCTTGCATGATATAGTAGTTATTATCTGTTTGACCGCATTGGTGAAGGTCAAACTTTGGTCAAACAAATTATATGACGATAAATATCCTAAAAAACCTTTTGATTATCTTATATAAATGCAAAAGTATGTTTATTTTACGCAAACAACTGTAATTTCTACGATGAATTTCCTTATCAAAAAAAGGCTGAAAACGGTCAATTCTCACCATTTTGCAGCTCATGAAAAATATGTTAAAATAATTGAAAAAAACGATATTTTATTTGAACTGAAAACGAAGAGATGGCATAGATTTGATATTATCCTATAGGCATTTCTTCATTATTTTTAGTTTCTACGAATTTCTTTTTCTCTCGCTTTTATTTTTTATAGATGTAGTATCTTAATTTACTGTCAGTGTGTCTTACGGGCCAGTGATTGATGGTGAGTGATGAGAGTGATGATCGTTGTGATGCGATGGTAATTATCTGAGGTTTTTTTTGTGTGTATGAAAGAAAAGAATTCCTTCATATATTTTTTTCTGATCGAAGTGGTTATTATTCAGTTTAGGCGTTTCAGTGTTGTTGTTGTTATTGTTGTTGTTGTTGTTGTTGTTGTTGTTGTTGTTGTTGTTGTTGTTGTTGTTGTTGTTGTTGTTGTTGTTGTTGTTGTTGTTGTTGTTCTTCATTGTCTTCTTCCTCATAATGTTCTTCCTTTTCCTATTTGCTTCTTATTCTTCGTCTTCAACTTCTATTTCTTCTTTCAATTTTTTTCTTCTTTTTCTTCTCCTCCTCCTCCTCCTCCTCCTCCTCCTCCTCCTCCTCCTCCTCCTCCTCCTCCTCCTCCTCCTCCTCCTTTTCCGACAACAACCTAAGCTCTAGTTCCCGCAATATAAGTTCTCGTTCACTCAAAGCACCAAAATTTAGTTCCCGCAAAGCCCCAACTACCCATCCCGATATTAAAGCTTGTTACTTTAATGCCCGTAGTATACGTAACAAATTTCAAGATTAGAGGAACTAGTTTATTCAGAACAATACGACATCATCGGAATTTCAGAGTCATGGATAGATACGACAAATAGAGATTTTTTGGCTGAATTTGCGATACAGGGGTATAACTTATTAAGTTCAGAAAGACTACGAAGAGCAGGAGGAGGTGTATTATTATATATAAAGTCCTGCCTTCATCCCCTTGTAGTATCTAAACACGAAACTGAAAACAGTAATGTAATTTTCGTTCAACTAAATCGTCATTCTCAAAAAGTAGTAATTGGCCTTGTTTATCGACCTCCAGCTCAAACAAATACAATAGACGAAGAACTCTATGAACAAATATTGGAAATTAGTTCTCAGAACGAAAGCGTAATATTCGGTGATTTTAATATTCCCGTTACTAGTTGGGGCGGCTCGCTTACAATACATTCGGGCACACTCTCTATTCAAATCTCCAAGAAAGTGCTTTATACCAACACGTGGATCATCCAACGAGAGGCGAAAATATTCTAGATCTTATTTCCAACTAGCGAAAATCTTGTCAGTAACGTTAACGTCGGATCCGATTAGTATCAGTGACGCACCGGGCGTAATTACTTCAGTAGACACGCCATCACTACCCTTTTTAAACCCTATGTCCAGGCTGGAGGGTAGATGCTGCCGATTATACCCTTTATTTACCTTTATCTACACTTTTTAGACGAGAGGGTTGGAAAAGGGTATATTTGCGTCGATCCGAAAGGGTATATTTGTAAGGGTAGAAAAAGGGTAGCAGTATTTCATCACTACAAACACCTTTTTTCTACCCTTTTCCTACCCTTTTTTTCTAAGAGTGTAGGAAAATAGTGTCTGGAAAGAGTCGCATGAGAATATGATGAGGCCATTTGTTAGTGACCTTTATAGCGGTGGACAGATGTTGCTTGGGTGGGGGGGAAACAAGGCTGTGTCTCTTTAATGGAAAACGGATGTGAGGTCCAGTAGTGAAGATCAATGACGTCCTCTCTCCTCTCTCTCTCTCTCTCTCTCTCTCTCTCTCTCTCTCTCTCTCTCTCTCTCTCTCTCTCTCTCTCTCTTCTCTCTCTCTCTCTCTCTCTCCTCTCTCTCTCCTCTCTCTCTCTCTCTCTCTCTCTCTCTCTTCTCCCTCATCTCTCTCTCTCTCTCTTCTCCTCTCATCTATCTCTCTCTCTCTTCTTTCTCTACTATCGTATCTATTATCATCTATCTATCTACACATGTATTTATCCATCTATCTATCTACACACACACCACACACACACACACACACACACACACACACACACACACACACACACACACACACACACACACACACACACAACACACACACCACACACACACACACAACACACACACACACACCATAACAAAAATATCTAAAAGCGTATTGTAAAAAGTTTTCCGTCTATTCAACATATTGGCAGCTGGAAACCTGTCAGTAGCGCGGCAAAATGTTTTCTTGTAGCGCAATTCTGGTTCTCAAAATTTTCCAAACTTAAATCCATTGAAAACCGGCGTGAGGTGGAAGAAGAGAGCTTTACTATAGAGAAAGAGAAGAAAATGTTTACTATAGTCAATTTTTTTTTAACAAGGTGAACATTTTATTCTATCTTAAGGTCTCATGGTTATAATTATGCCTATGTTTACCTGATAATATGGTTAATTATAATAAAATACAGCTGACATTCAGAAGAACCGTACTATTCCCTTCTCCTGGCATCAAATATCAGTCAGTAAGCAGCAAGGGGTCAGGATTTTTCATCACGTTAAAAATAATAGACTATAGAGAGGTTTACTTGAGAATTTGCTACATTGTCCCACATCAAGAATCACAAAAGAATTCCCATATGGATGTATTGAAAGGGTTACTTAATTAACCCCTTCCCGCCCAGATCTTTCCTTTGCTATATAAAATCGTATATTGTTAGCCATAAAATTACGATAAATAGCTTAACATACTAATTTATCTACTGGACAAGGATGCTAAACAGGTCATTATGTATAAAATATTGCTTATATTCATTAAAATCGTCTAATGGTACCCAAACTACAATGGAAATCACGTTCTGGGTCTCAAGGGGTTAAGAGTCTGTCATAATTATATGGAAAGAAAATTTAATAATCACGTGCTCGAGTATCAATGACACGGAGGGATTTTCTTGCATGATATAGTAGTTATTATCTGTTTGACCGCATTGGTGAAGGTCAAACTTTGGTCAAACAAATTATATGACGATAAATATCCTAAAAAACCTTTTGATTATCTTATATAAATGCAAAAGTATGTTTATTTTACGCAAACAACTGTAATTTCTACGATGAATTTCCTTATCAAAAAAAGGCTGAAAACGGTCAATTCTCACCATTTTGCAGCTCATGAAAAATATGTTAAAATAATTGAAAAAAACGATATTTTATTTGAACTGAAAACGAAGAGATGGCATAGATTTGATATTATCCTATAGGCATTTCTTCATTATTTTTAGTTTCTACGAATTTCTTTTTCTCTCGCTTTTATTTTTTATAGATGTAGTATCTTAATTTACTGTCAGTGTGTCTTACGGGCCAGTGATTGATGGTGAGTGATGAGAGTGATGATCGTTGTGATGCGATGGTAATTATCTGAGGTTTTTTTTGTGTGTATGAAAGAA
The DNA here is from genome assembly GCA_016584305.1 of Chionoecetes opilio. Lineage (NCBI taxonomy): Eukaryota > Metazoa > Arthropoda > Malacostraca > Decapoda > Majidae > Chionoecetes > Chionoecetes opilio. Next base: position 456,022 of record JACEEZ010019083.1, on the reverse strand, counting down.
AAGAATTCCTTCATATATTTTTTTCTGATCGAAGTGGTTATTATTCAGTTTAGGCGTTTCAGTGTTGTTGTTGTTATTGTTGTTGTTGTTGTTGTTGTTGTTGTTGTTGTTGTTGTTGTTGTTGTTGTTGTTGTTGTTGTTGTTGTTGTTGTTGTTCTTCTTCATTGTCTTCTTCCTCATAATGTTCTTCCTTTTCCTATTTGCTTCTTATTCTTCGTCTTCAACTTCTATTTCTTCTTTCAATTTTTTTCTTCTTTTTCTTCTCCTCCTCCTCCTCCTCCTCCTCCTCCTCCTCCTCCTCCTCCTCCTCCTCCTCTCCTCCTCCTCCTCCTCCTCCTCCTCCTCCTTTACCGACAACAACCTAAGCTCTAGTTCCCGCAATATAAGTTCTCGTTCACTCAAAGCACCAAAACTTAGTTCCCGCAAAGCCCCAACTACCCATCCCGATATTAAAGCTTGTTACTTTAATGCCCGTAGTATACGTAACAAATTTCAAGATTTAGAGGAACTAGTTTATTCAGAACAATACGACATCATCGGAATTTCAGAGTCATGGATAGACACGACAAATAGAGATTTTTTGGCTGAATTTGCGATACAGGGGTATAACTTATTAAGTTCAGAAAGACTACGAAGAGCAGGAGGAGGTGTATTATTATATATAAAGTCCTGCCTTCATCCCCTTGTAGTATCTAAACACGAAACTGAAAACAGTAATGTAATTTTCGTTCAACTAAATCGTCATTCTCAAAAAGTAGTAATTGGCCTTGTTTATCGACCTCCAGCTCAAACAAATACAATAGACGAAGAACTCTATGAACAAATATTGGAAATTAGTTCTCAGAACGAAAGCGTAATATTCGGTGATTTTAATATTCCCGTTACTAGTTGGGGCGGCTCGCTTACAATACATTCGGGGCACACTCTCTATTCAAATTTCCAAGAAAGTGCTTTATTCGTGGATGTTATTACGTGGATCATCCAACGAGAGGCGAAAATATTCTAGATCTTATTTTCACAACTAGCGAAAATCTTGTCAGTAACGTTAACGTCGGATCCGAATTTAGTAGCAGTGACCACCGGGCGATTACTTTCAGTATTAACATCAGTAAGACAAGCGAAGTCGAAAGTAAAGAAAAAGTTCTTGATTATCGAAAGGCAGACTTCAGAAAACTAAAAAGAATCTTAACGAACACCGATTGGAATGTTATCTCAGAAAGTAACGACATAAATGTAGCATGGCATGAATTCACCGGTAAGCTTAACTTAGCAATACAATCCTCAATACCGATGCGATATAGGCGATCTTTTCAAAACATTAAACCGAAATGGTGGACCCGCGAAATCAAGGACAGCCTTGCAGCTAAAAAGCGTGCATATGAAAAACACATAGAAACACAAAATGAAGACGACAAACGCGATCACGACAGAATTAGACGAAATACGAAAAAACTCATTAAGCAGAGCAAGAAAATTTTTGAAGTACGTATTGCCGAAATGAGCAAATCAAACCCTAAGAATTCTACAGCTATGTTAAAAGGAAAAAAGTAATGACGTCAACCATAGGACCGTTGGAAATGGAAAATGGCGAACACACAGAAAATGAAGTATCTATGGCGGATACTCTAAATAACTTTTTTGCATCAGTCTTCACAGTGGAAAACACGCAAAATCAACCCATCCCGAAAACCCAGAACAAAGGTACTTGCCTCAGCTCATTAACCTTTCAGGAATGTGACATTTTGCTCGCGATAAATAACATGAAGATAAACAAAGCTCCTGGTCCTGATAAAATTTCGCCACGCATATTAAAAGAAGCAAGAACGAAATAGTAAAACCACTTTCCATCTTATTTAATAAGTCTTTACTCACCGGAAATGTACCGTGCGAATGGAAACTAGCAAATGTCACACCCATATTTAAAAAGGAAGCAAGTCGCAGCCCGGAAACTATCGCCCAATCAGTTTAACATCAGTTGCTGGAAAATTAATGGAATCCATCATAAGAGACAAAATCGTTAAGTTCTTAGAAGAAAATGACATAATCAAAGACTCGCAGCATGGATTCAGAAATAACTGCTCATGCCTCTCAAACTTACTTGATTTTTACAATAGTGTATTCAAAATGTACGACAACACGAGGGCAGTAGACGTAGTTTACCTCGATTTTCAAAAAGCGTTCGACAAAGTTCCTCATAAGCGTCTCATTAGCAAAGTAAAAGCTCATGGTATAACAGGCCATCTTTCAAATTGGATAGAAAACTGGCTGTCAAATCGTAAACAAAGGGTGGTAATAAATGGAAATTCTTCTGACTGGACCAGTGTAATAGTGGTGTTCCTCAAGGATCAGTTCTCGGACCTATCCTGTTTCTTAATATACATAAATGACATTGACGAGGGAATCACATGCAGGATATCAAAATTTGCTGATGACACGAAAATCACAAACATAGCCTCTACAGAATCTCAGCGCCAACTCCATACAAAACGACTTAAACACGCTAACAGAATGGTCAAAAACATGGCAAATGAATTTCAACCTTGACAAATGCCATGTACTACATATCGTAATAACAACCCTCATAAAGTTACGTGATGAACGATTTCCAACTAACAAGTGTTGATAAAGAAAAAGATTTAGGCGTTATAATCTCGAAAGATCTCAAACCGAATAACCAATTATAGAGGTAGTAAAAACTGCAAATAAATTGGTTGGCTTTATTGGACGAACTTTCAGTTTCAAATCTGAAAAGTTATACTCACTCTTTTTAACTCGCTTGTTCGCCCCCATCTAGAATACTGTGTGCAGTTCTGGTCACCTTATTATAAAAAGGACATAGATAAACTAGAAAAAATACAGCGCAGAGTAACCAAAATGATACCTAGATTGCGAAATAAATCGTACGAAAATCGGCTCAAAGAACTTAACTTATTCCCACTAACAAAACGAAGGATAAGAGGTGACCTCATCGAAGTATTTAAAATCTTCAAACGGATTTACGAACGTAGTCCCAGAAAATCTTTTCACGCTAGACCGGTCAAGCTCAACTAGAAACAACGGATTTAAAATAAGCAGGAAACGGTTTGTAACGAACGAAGCAAAGTACTTCTTCACAAAACCGTGTTGTAAACGTATGGAATGGGCTGCCGTCAGACGTAGTAACTCAAATACAATAGAATCATTTAAAAGTCGCCTCGATAAATATTTCATATCAAATCCCCGGTTGTCACTGTTTATCTCGGAATAATAATTTATCTCGCGGGCCTCTGAAACTTACTCTCATTGCGTAAAATGATTGCGAGTCGAGTCTACACAACCCCTCCCACACGTCTCAGACAGCCCCGAGTAAACGGTCACTACTACAACTTTTGACCTGTGACGGACTGTGGTTCAGTAAGGGCCCTGTCAGTTAGTGACCACCATCGGGATTTATATACCAGGGTCACTGCTGCAGGGGCATTGAAGTGCACGGCGTCCTACTTGGAAAGTGCACTACCGCAGTGGATTGAAACGGAGCTGGGGCCTGATTGACTGCTGCCTCCCAAGAAAGCGCCAGGCAAGGCTGCCGCACCACCCCTGAACTTCCACACTGAGCCTACACCAACACTACATTAGACCTCATAACACACACAGATAGCCCCGAGTTAACGGTTACCACTACTACTCTCGACCTGTGACGGGCTGTGGTTCAGTTAGGGTCCTGACAGTTAGTGACCACCATCGGGATTTAAGGTACCAGGGGTCACTGCTGCAGGAGGCATTGAAGTGTACGGCGTCCTACATGGAAAGTACACAATCCGCAGTGGATTGAACGGAGCTGGGGCCTGATTGACTGCTGCCTCCCAAGAAAGCGCCAGGCAAGGCTGCCGCACCACCCTTGAACCTCCACACTGTGTTCACACCATTACAAAACACACATAACATGACCTATCTATCAAGCACTAAACCTACCCCCACAAACTAGTAGTAGTTAGCCATAGATTACAGCTTTCAACTTTCCTCACAAATTCCATGCAGTTTTTCTATATTGCATGGTATCACTTCTTTTCCGGCCAGCTTCGGCTGGAGGGATGGGTGGGTGAGGAGGAGCCTTCTACTTCCTATCCTTTCTCTCTTATTATCTAGTTAGTGTAGTATAGTTAAAGCAAACAGTCTTGTAAGGACCTATCGGTCTGTTGCTGTTTGTGTTTCCTTTGTATTGTATTCCTTTGTATTGTATTCCTCCTCCTCCTCCTCCTCTTCCTCCTCCTCCTCCTCCTCCTCCTCCTCCTCCTCCTCCTCCTCCTCCTCCTCCTCCTCCTCCTCCTCCTCCTCCTCCTCCTACCTCTTCCTCTTCTTCTGCTCCCTCCTCTTCCTCCTCTTCTTTACATACGTGTGAAGTGCAATTCCTTTCCGTGCGACATAGCGCCTCAGTGTTCGGACATCTCGCTCGCTCCTCGTTCCCTGCAGAGCACAAGAAAGGCAAAGAGGCCGAGAGTGCAAGAAAGAGTCCCGGCTAGACCTGTCACTGCAAAAATAGCTTAGATTCACGTCGAGTAGTCAAGTCCTATAGTGTGACGGCGCCTTTAAGAACGATTGAAGCGGCGATGGTCACTCTGCTGCCGTTTTTACGTGGATTTTTGCTGCTTTTGGGGTGTTTTGCGTTAAGAAATGCGTGTGAAAACTAGATAAGAATGTATTTTGTAGCTTTAGTCTGATGAATTTTGTGTGAGTGAGTGAGTGAGTGAGTGAGTGATGAGGAGGGAATGACTGACTGAGTGCGGAAGGGAGGAAGTGAGTGTGAGGATATCTGTTTAAGGGTAGTGAGTATTAGGGTTAAGGGAATGTTCACTAATATAAAATGTAAAAAGAAAAAAGATGTGGAGGTAGCGTAGAATACTTTCGTGTGACTTATTCCTGGATTTAAGAGAGTTAGTCAGAGAGAGAGAGGAGAGAGAGAGGAGAGAGAGAGAGAGAGAGAGAGAGAGAGAGAGAGAGAGAGAGAGAGAGAGAGAGAGAGAGAGAGAGAGAGAGAGAGTAGCTATAACAATACAAATAGTTGAAATAAAACGAAGTATTTCCTAATAACGGGTCTAAGAAAGTCAGTTACAGAAGAGAGAGAGAGAGAGAGAGAGAGAGAGAGAGAGAGAGAGAGAGAGAGAGAGAGAGAGAGAGAGAGAGAGAGAGAGAGAGAGAGAGAGAGAGAGAGAGAGAGAGAGAGAGAGAGAGAGAGAGAGAGAGAGAGAGAGAGAGAGTTACAGAAACCAGTGCCAATATAGTAGTTCCTGAGACAGCCTGACATTCTTGCCTCTAAGGAACTGTATGTCTTAGGAAGCTGGGAAAACACAAACTGACCATTTCATAAGTCCTCGGATTGACTCTTTACACTGCACTAAGATATGTATTATATTAATTAAACAGTGTAAGCTAAAGCCTTGACCTGAATTGCAAAAAAAAAAGATTCTTGCATAACATTTTTTTTGCCAAGTTTTGCATTGTTTTATTTTATTTATTTATATATTTTGTTTGTTAAGACTTCATCTTCATAATGCTAACCGTTTTCATAATGCTAACCGTTTTCATAATGCTAACCGTTTTCATAATGCTAACCGTTTTCATAATGTTAACCGTTTCATAATGCTAACCGTTTTCATAATGCTATATCGTTCATGTGACCCTCCAGGTGTCACATTTGATTGGGGTTGAATGCTCTAAACATTTGAAGATTTTTTCTGTAACCCCTTATTATCTCGGCCGCGGGCCTCTGAAACTTACTCTATTGCGTAAAAATGATGCGAGTCGAGTCACACAACCCTCCCACACGTCTCAGACAGCCCGAGTAAACGGTCACTACACAACTTTTGACCTGTGACGGACGTGGTTCAGTAAGGGCCCTGTCAGTTAGTGACCACATCGGGATTTATATACCAGGGGCACTGCTGCAGGGGCATTGAAGTGCACGGCGTCCTACTTGGAAAGTGCACTACCGCATGGATTGAAACGGAGCTGGGGCCTGATTGGACTGCTGCCTCCCAGAAAGCGCCAGGCAAGGCTGCCGCACCACCCCTGAACTTCCACACTGAGCCTACACCAACACTACATTAGACCTCATAACACACACAGATAGCCCCGAGTTAACGGTTACCACTACTACTCTCGACCTGTGACGGGCTGTGGTTCAGTTAGGGTCCTGACAGTTAGTGACCACCATCGGGATTTAAGGTACCAGGGGTCACTGCTGCAGGAGGCATTGAAGTGTACGGCGTCCTACATGGAAAGTACACAATCCGCAGTGGATTGAACGGAGCTGGGGCCTGATTGACTGCTGCCTCCCAAGAAAGCGCCAGGCAGAGGCTGCCGCACCACCCTTGAACCTCCACACTGTGTTCACACCATTACAAAACAACACATAACATGACCTATCTATCAGCACTAAACCTACCCCCACAAAACTAGTAGTAGTTAGCCATAGATTACAGCTTTCAACTTTCCTCACAAATTCCATGCAGTTTTTCTATATTGCATGGTATCACTTCTTTTCCGGCCAGCTTCGCTGGAGGATGGGTGGGTGAGGAGGAGCCTTCTACTTCCTATCCTTTCTCTCTTATTATCTAGTTAGTGTAGTATAGTTAAAGCAAACAGTCTTGTAAGGACCTATCGGTCTGTTGCTGTTTGTGTTTTCCTTTGTATTGTATCCTTTGTATTGTATTCCTCCTCCTCCTCCTCCTCTTCCTCCTCCTCCTCCTCCTCCTCCTCCTCCTCCTCCTCCTCCTCTCCTCCTCCTCCTCCTCCTCCTCCTCCTCCTCCTCCTCCTCCTCCTCCTACCTCTTCCTCTTCTTCTGCTCCCTCCTCTTCCTCCTCTTCTTTACATACTGTGGAAGTGCAATTCCTTTCCGTGCGACATAGCGCCTCAGTGTTCGACATCTCGCTCGCTCCTCGTTCCCTGCAGAGCACAGAAAGGCAAAGAGGCCGAGAGTGCAAGAAAGAGTCCCGGCTAGACCTGTCACTGCAAAAATAGCTTAGATTCACGTCGAGTAGTCAAGTCCTATAGTGTGACGGCGCCTTTAAGAACGATTGAAGCGGCGATGGTCACTCTGCTGCCGTTTTTACGTGGATTTTTGCTGCTTTTGGGGTGTTTTGCGTTAAAAATGCGTGTGAAAACTAGATAAGAATGTATTTTGTAGCTTTAGTCTGATTGAATTTTGTGTGAGTGAGTGAGTGAGTAGTGAGTGAGTGAGGAGGGGAATGACTGACTGAGTGCGGAAGGAGGAGTGAGTGTGAGGATATCTGTTTAAGGGTAGTGAGTATTAGGGTTAAGGGAATGTTCACTAATATAAAATGTAAAAAGAAAAAAGATGTGGAGGTAGCGTAGAATACTTTCGTGTGACTTATTCCTGGATTTTCAGAGAGAGAGAGAGAGAGAGAGAGAGAGAGGGAGAGAGAGAGGAGAGAGAGAGAGGAGGAGAGAGAGAGAGAGAGAGAGAGAAGAGAGAGAGAGAGAGAGTAGCTATAACAATACAAATAGTTTGAAATAAACGAAGTATTTCCTAATAACGGGTCTAAGAAAGTCAGTTACGATAGAGAGAGAGAGAGAGAGAGCAGAAGAGAGAGAGAGAGAGAGAGAGAGAGAGAGAGAGAGAGAGAGAGAGAGAGAGAGAGAGAGGAGAGAGAGGAGAGAGGAGAGAGAGAGAGAGAGAGAGAGAGAGAGAGAAGAGAGAGAGAGTTACAGAAACCAGTGCCAATATAGTAGTTCCTGAGACAGCCTGACATTCTTGCCTCTAAGGAACTGTATGTCTTAGGAAGCTGGGAAAACACAAACTGACCATTTCATAAGTCCTCGGATTGACTCTTTACACTGCACTAAGATATGTATTATATTAATTAAACAGTGTAAGCTAAAGCCTTGACCTGAATTGCAAAAAAAAAAGATTCTTGCATAACATTTTTTTTGCCAAGTTTTGCATTGTTTTATTTTATTTATTTATATATTTTGTTTGTTAAGACTTCATCTTCATAATGCTAACCGTTTTCATAATGCTAACCGTTTTCATAATGCTAACCGTTTTCATAATGCTAACCGTTTTCATAATGTTAACCGTTTTCATAATGCTAACCGTTTTCATAATGCTATATCGTTCATGTGACCCTCCAGGTGTCACATAGATTGCGTTGAATGCTCTAAACATTTGAAGATTATATTTCTGTCTAGCATTCGAGCCGTTTTATGGTTATTGTGAAAGTATCGTTGTTGCTGTTTATTACCTCGGCTGTTCGTTCGTTGTGTGTTATTTAAAGTCTCACAGGTCGAGAATAACGAATATTTAACTATAACATTTAACATTTAACTATGAACATTTAATTATTTATAGCGACCTGCGTTGTATAGTAAGGGACACACATTTATGCGGCAAAGATCCATGGCTATCCTTACTGATATTATGTTCGACCATACTTATTGGCTTCAGTCTGGACGGCAGCCTTTTTTTGCACCTAAACCTCTCATAATGTGAAGGTACATTTAGTCATTATGCGAAAAAAGCCTAATTGTACCAACTTTCGATTACCCTGCCTTGTTACCTTGTGATTGATTCAGAAGTGTTCTCCAAAAACATTGACTCTGAAGTACGGTTTGTTGTGTTTGCGTGGCTTTTATTTATTTCATTCGTCATAAGTCATTTGTTGGGTTTGTTTTTGGTTGCGTGGCTTTATTTCATTTGTCATAAGTCATTTGTTTAAAGTTTTGGTTGCGTGGCTTTATTTCATTTGTCATAAGTCATTTGTTTCAAGTTTTGGTCACAGCCGAGCACTCGCATCACCCTATTAATTTGCTAGATTAATTGACTACTATTTATATTTGTACCATTACTATTCATACTACTATTTAATTGATATAATCTGTTGATCTATATTAATTGTGTCTTGCTTCTCTGGATATATTGTCGCGTCAAAACCTTGCACAACACAATACAACACTTGCAATGCGACAATGCAGTATATAGAGACGCTCACTTAACTGATTTGATTTATTGTTCCTTGAAGTTTAATATTGTTTAATGATTCTGGCAATACTTTAACCCCTTCACGTCCAGATCTTTCCTTTGCTATACAAAATCGTCTGTTGTCGAGCCAAAGAATTACGAAAAGTAACTGAATATACCAAATTTACTAGTGGACAAATATTCTAATCAGGTCATATCTATTAAAATATTGTTTATATTCATTAAAATTGTCTAATGGTATCCAAATTACAATGGAAATTACGTTGTGGGCCTCAAGGGGTTAAAACAGTGTATATAATCATTCTAACTATAGTTTTTTAATCCATAGTTTATAACAATTCATTTATTTATCATTCGAGCCATTTGATGATTATTGTGAAAGTATCGTTTTATTTTACCTCGGCTGTTCGTTCGTTGTGTGTTATTTAATTAACCCCTTGAGGCCCAGAACGTAATTTCCATTGTAATTTGGGTACCATTAGACTATTTTAGTGAATGTAAGCAATATTCTATGGATATGACCTGTTTAGTATCCTTATCAATCAATCAATCATTGGGGGCATATGCCGGGGGGCGCGTCGCCTCGCCCACCCTACGACGCCACTCCCGGGCGTCACCACGCGCGAGTTCCCATGCAGGGTCCTTTCCCATACCAAGCAGCTCTCGACAAGAAACATCAACTTGCCCCAGCCACGAGCCTTGTGGGCGCCCCCTTGGCTTCCTCCACGCCGGATTGTCTCTTACAGATACAACCCGATGGGAAGGATCGGTTTCAGGGTAGCGTGCCACATGCCCATATAGCCGAAGTTGGCGCTGACGGACTATGCAGGTAATAGGCCTCGATTCAGTCTCACGGTGCAATCGCTGATTTGACACGTAATCATCCCAGCGATACCCCATGATTCTGCGAAGACACTTATTACCAAAGGCATTGATTCGTCTCTTCAAGTCACTATTTAGTGTCCATGTCTCACAACCATAGAGTAGGACAGGGATCACAAGCGACTTGAAGATCCGGATCTTTGTCCTCCTGCACAGGTACCGTCAACGCCAAATACTCCCGCTGAGAGAGTCCATAACACCGTGGGCTATGCCAATCCGCCGTAAGGCTTCTTGACGTGACCCGCCGTCATTATGGACTGCGCTACCAAGGTATGTAAAACTTTCCAAGATCTCAATGTCCTCGCCACACGCATGAACAGACTGTACTGCTTCATCTAGTAAGTCTCCAAACACCTGGACCTTGGTCTTGAGCCAGGAGACCTCAAGTCCCAAAGGCTTTGCCTCCTCGTGCAGCGCCTCGAGAGCCATCACCAGGACCTCCAGCGACTCAGCAAAGATTACTGCATCATCGGCAAAAACAAGATCAGTGATCTTGGTGTTGCCGACGGATGCTCCACAATCACTTTGATCTACAACCTTGTCCAATACCCAGTCCATACAAGCGTTGAAAAGTGATGGGGCAAGGACACACCCTTGCCTCACTCCTGTATTCACAGGAAAGAAGCTGGATACACATGCCCCACACTTCACAGCACTCTCAGTCCCAGAATACAGACCAGTTATCAAACCAATAGTCCTTGCAGGAATCCCTCGAAGTCGCAGAAGATCCCAGAGTGACTCACGATGCACTGAGTCAAACGCCTTCTTGAGATCAACATAGGCTGCAAGCATCCCCTGTCGAAACTCACGTCGGCGTATCCTTATCGACTAACTAATTTGGCATATTAAGTTACTTTTCGTAATTTTATGGCTAGCAACATACATTTTTTTATAGCAAAGGAAAGCTCTGGGCGTGAAAGGGTTAAAGCGAGACCACCGAGAGACAAGGCCTGGTACATCGCCCGTGACGTCACACCATAAGGATACAACCCGCTCCGCTCCCCGTACAAGTTTACCTACCTAATATAATGTTTATCAGTATAAAAGATATACTGTTATCTTCGGAAATGTTTGTTCTATAATATTATCAAATAAAAAACCGTAAAACCATTAACGTAATCATTATCAATATCATCTCGGTGGCCACGGTTAAAGTCTCACAGGTCGAGAATAACGAATATTTAACTATAACATTTAACATTTAACTAAGAAAATGTTATTATTTATAGCGACCTGCATTGTATATCACTTAACTGATTTGATTTATTGCTCCTTGAAGTTGAATAGTGTTGATTCTGGCAACACTTTAACCCTTTCACGCCCAGATCTTTCCTTTGCTATATAAAATCTTCTGTTGTTAGCCATAAAATTACAAAGACTAACTTAATATACCAAATTAGCTATTGGACAAGGATACTAAACAGGTCATATCTATAAAATATTGCTTATATTAATTAAAATCGTCTAATAGTACACAAATTACAATGGAAATTACGTAATGGGCTTCAAGAGGTTAAAAATATTCGAACAAAGCCGTCAGAGCCTCAACAGATGGGAACAATTAGTGACACGCACAGTATGAAGGACATTAACTTCTTACCATTACTTTATTTTATAGGAACATATATAAACATTTTCCTAGAATGGTAATATAATTCACATAAACGAAAAAAAACAAAAATGTGGAAACTTTAATACTTAGTTCTCGTGGGTGGATGCAATTATCCAGCTATCTATTAACTATTGTAACATTTTATCTTATGACCGACTGATAAGAACTCATTTCAACACGCATAATGGTGTTTAGTGTTTATTAATGAGGCATATCATTTGAAGGATATATTCTCTCTTTTTTTTTTTCTCTCTCTCTCTCTCTCTCTCTCTCTCTCTCTCTCTCTCTCTCTCTCTCTCTCTCTCTCTCTCTCTCTCTCTCTCTCTCTCTCTCTCTCTCTCTCTCTCTCTCTCTCTCTCTCTCTCTCTCTCTCTCTCTCTCTCTCTCTCTCCTTTAACTCACAGAGGCTGAATATATACGTGGAAATAAGGCTGGAAATAAAGTTATATGTAATCTTACAATATAAAGTATTTTAGTATTGGTTCTTTCTACTGCCTTTCCTTCCTTCCTTCATTGCTTTCCCTTCCTCCATCACCTTCCCTTTCTACCTCTTTCCTTCCTTCCTTCAGTGCTTTCCCTTCCCCTTCACCCTTCTCTTCCTTCCTTTCCTTACTTCACTGTCCTCTATTCCTCTTCTTCATCCCTCTTCTTTCCTTCACACCCCTCTTTCCTCCTCTCACTTCTCCTTCCTTCACTGTCCTCTATTCCTTCTTCTTCATCCCTCTTCCTTCCTTCACACCCCTCTCTTCCTCCTTCTTCATCTCTCTTCCTTCCTTCACTGTCCTCTCTTCCTTCTTCTTCATCCCTCTTCCTTCCTTCACTGCCCCCCCCCTTCACCCCCCAGCACTCCGCCTCCGCTTTGCAGGACTGTCAAATGCTTATCTCAATTACGTTCACTTTCTCTTGATTTGCATGATCCCTTAGCGCTCTCTCTCTCTCTCTCTCTCTCTCTCTCTCTCTCTCTCTCTCTCTCTCTCTCTCTCTCTCTCTTCTCCTCTCCTCTCTCCTCCTCTCTCTCCTCTCTCTCTCTCTCTCTCTCTCTCATTTCCTATTCGTCCCTCTATTCTGGTCCTCTGTGAATCTGCCCTTCCTCCATTTCCCCTCTTTTTTATTCCTCTCTGCGCGTCTTCCCAAATTCTGTAATTGAGCTAAGGCGACGCTGGTTCAATTTAGGGGCTCAGATGAACACGAATTAGCCTTTGTGTGTGTGTGAGATAGAGAGAGAGAGAGAGAGAGAGAGAGAGAGAGAGAGAGAGAGAGAGAGAGAGAGAGAAGAGAGAGAGAGAGAGAGAGAGAGAGAGAGAGAGAGAGAGAGAGAGAGAGAGAGGAGAGAGAAGAGAGAGAATTATTAAGTTATTATGCACTCCTTTTTTGTTGCAGCAGGGTGAGTGTTAGTGCTGTAATATTCATGGACTTTAAGAGTGTTGTGTAGCTCCTGGGTTGTATTCTGAGCAAATTCGAGTTTCCACTGTGACCACAACTCTGCCTAAAAAAAATGTTCTCTTGGTTTTTCTGTCAATTTTTTCTAAATTTAGGGTTTTCACTTTTATTTATTTTGAAATTCTGAGGTTTCTTCTGAGGTTGTGGGTTTTATTCTGAGCAAATTTGAGGTTTCACTGTGACTACAACTCTGCCTCCTCCTCGCTGCTGTATTTCATAATTATTTCCTTAGCTTATCTGTCAATTTCTTTTAACATTCCTTTTAACATTTTCAATCTTTTTCTGCCTTTTTTTTACCTTTAGAGTTTCCACTTTCATATTTCTTCACTCAGGAGTTTCCATTTTTCACCGAGGATTTTCACCTTCGTTTCTTTTCCAATTAGGATTAACATTTTCATATTTTTCCACCTCGCTGGTCGTCGTGGCGGTGGTAGTCCTGGTTAGGTTAGGTTAGGCTAGGCTAGGTTAGGCTAGGTTAGGTTAGGTTTGGTTTGGTTTAGTTAGGTTTGGTTTGGTTTGGTTTAGTTAGGTTTGGTTTGGTTTGGTTTGGTTTGGTTTAGTTAGGTTTGGTTTGGTTTGGTTTGGTTAGGTTAGGTTAGGTTAGGTTAGGTTTGGTTTGGTTTGGTTTGGTTAGGTTAGGTTAGGTTAGGTTAGGTTTGGTTAGGTTAGGTTTGGTTTGGTTAGGTTAGGTTTGGTTTGGTTTGGTTTGGTTTGGTTAGGTTTGGTTTGGTTTGGTTTGGTTTGGTTTGGTTTGGTTAGGTTAGGTTAGGTTAGGTTAGGTTTGGTTAGGTTAGGTTTGGTTTGGTTTGGTTAGGTTTGGTTTGGTTTGGTTTGGTTTGGTTAGGTTTGGTTTGGTTTGGTTTGGTTTGGTTAGGTTAGGTTAGGTTTGGTTTGGTTTGGTTTGGTTTGTGGTTTGGTTTGGTTGGGTTAGGTTTGGTTTGGTTTGGTTTGGTTTGGTTTGGTTTGGTTTGGTTTGGTTTGGTTAGGTTTGGTTTGGTTTGGTTAGGTTAGGTTTGGTTAGGTTTGGTTTGGTTAGGTTAGGTTAGGTTTGGTTTGGTTTGGTTAGATTAGGTTTGGTTTGGTTTGGTTAGGTTAGATTAGGTTTGGTTAAGCTAAGTTTGGTTAGGCTTGGTTTGGTTAGGTTAGGTAAGGTTAACGTCTAAATATAGCATATGTTTTAATTGAACTGAGGTAGTTGCGTTTTTCTGATGGTACTCACTTAACTTACTCGTTAATAACTTGTCTTTGGATGGAACCAAGGATAATATAAAGTATTCTATATAGAGTATCGAGTATAGTATCCTTGGGTGGAACTGGAGTGTATACAAATGACTATAAAGCAAAACAGATTCTGAGTTTTCCAATTGAAGAGGATTGGTATGAATGCGATACGTCCTGCTAAATATTCTTTCTCTTCTTATCTCACTAAAAGTTCAAGGAGACTAATCAAGAAAGAGAAGACGAGACTAACGAAGCAAACCGCCTGACATCGACCCGCATGAAAACGATTTACGAAGTGGAGGCACCTGAATATCTGGCTTTAGTCTATTTTAATTAATCACACTCTTGAGAATACACAAAACCTTATAAGTAGTGGAGCATGTAATGAACATTCTACGATAGACAATTTGTAAGTTTTTTGTCTGATAATGGAAGATGTATGTTGTTTTTCCTGAGTATAATGTTAGATTGCTGGTAAAAGAGTGTCGTCCGCATTGCCCTCAAAATGGTGAGGCGATCGTTGTGGAAGAACTGGCAAAAACAAAAAGGGAAAAAATCTGAGATAATCGGATGTTGAGGTCAAAGGATACAACAGTGCAGCAGACGATTGTGACTCTAGAAAGTGGGACACCTTGAGAGAGAGAGAGAGAGAGAGAGAGAGAGGAGAGAGAGAGAGAGAGAGAGAGAGAGAGAGAGAGAGAGAGAGAGAGGAGAGAGAGAGAGAGAGAGAGAGAGAGAGAGAGAGAGAGAGAGAGAGGAGAGAGAGAGAGAAGAGAGAGAAGAGAGAGAGAGAGGAGGAGAAGAGAAGAGAGGAGAGAGAGAGAGAGAGAGAGGAGAGAGAGAATAGTGAAAAAAAAATAAAACAGTACAAATAGTTGAAATAAAACGTGAAGTATTTCCTAATAACGTGTCTAAGAAAGTCAGTTACAGAAGAGAGAGAGAGAGAGAGAGAGAGAGAGAGAGAGAGAGAGAGAGAGAGAGAGAGAGAGAGAGAGAGAGAGAGAGAGAGAGAGAGAGAGAGAGAGAGAGAGAGAGAGAGAGAGAGAGGAGAGAGAGAGAGAGAGAGAGAGAGAGAGAGAGAGAGAGAGAGAGAGAGAGAGAGAGAGAGAGAGAGAGAGAGAGGACAAAAAAATATATATTTATGGTATATTATAGATATCATTATTGTATCTTTGGCGGTATATTATTTTAAGCGGTATATTATAGATGTCATCATGGCCGTTTGCTGCTATAATGATATCTATAAGGGAAGTCGTTAAGGGTAATTTGGGTGTAGACATGGAAGGGAGAGCTCTAAATAGCCACAGAGCTTTATGTTTTACTTCTTGAGAATTGTGCAGTGGTGGAATCCTCGTAGATGACTCTGAATGGACTCAAGCTGAAGAGAGCGAATTTGACAAGACATTTTACGTTATGGACGCTAGACTTCATGCTCACATTCTGAAAGGAAATTGGATTTTGGCTCAGGCTCTCGTAGTCTGGAGCGGCGGTGCGAGGACAGCTTTAGTGGGGCTACACCGGCGCGGCACAAGGCTAAAGATTCACCTTATTTATACCAACGAGGACGCCGACTTGGTGTTTGTTTGTGTTGAAAAAAAAAGGAGTTTGCATCACGCAGTTCACGTCGCACGCCATCATTGCGGTGATTTAAACATTCCTCAAAATACTCCAAAATATGATGTTTACCTCATGTTCTTAGATTCACACGAAAATCAGCTGAAACACACGAATATGATTTTGACGAATTATCCCCTTCGCGCCCAGATCTTTCCTTTGCTATAAAAAAAATGTATGTTGTCGAGCCATAAAATTAAGAAAAGTCTCTTAATATACCAAATTAGCTAGTGGACAAGGATACTAAATAGGTCATATTTATAAAATCTTATTTATATTCACAAAAATCGTCTTATGGTATACTCAAAGTACAATGGAAATTACGTTCTGGGCCTCAAAGTGTTAAAATAGCGTATAAGCTGTCAACAGAACGCTTATTTTCTTCTCCAATAGGAAAGTTAATAGTATGAAAGAAAGTCACTAGCCAAGACAGAACCACATAATTTTTAGAGGATGTTTCATAGCTTTCCAAAATTTGAGAGTTGCAAATATAGAAAATCAGAAAGGAAGGAAGGCAGGACACATACACACGCTGTCAGGGCGCGAGGCGAGGCGAGGCGTGGAGGCGGCTGCTAAAGGCGTTTGCGAGACGCCACCCAAGACAACCCAGCGGCCTAAAGACTCGGGATAGGGAGATTTACAGGCAAGGAAGAGGTTTTGGCTGAAAATATATGTAAGAGACATTGCGTTAACCTCTTCACGCCCAGATCTTTCCTTTGCTAAAAAAAATCGTATGTTGTCGAGCCATAAAATTACGAAAAGTAACTGAATATACCAAATTAGTTAGTCGACAAGGATACTAAATAGGTCATACGTATATAATATTGCTTATATTCACTAAAAATCGTTTAATGGTACCCAAATTACAATGAAAATTACGTTATGGGTCTCAAGGGGTTAAGGGCCGAAGGACATGCTCGGACAGGGAAGGCAGAAGCGTGTATTGAAGCTACGCATGGGGTGGTAGCGCTCATTTTGGTGCTAAATCAGAGACATTTCAGGACAGGAGAGGGAGGTTAGAGCACTATTTAGGCTATGATGTCCAGAGGTGGTGATGTATTACGAAAAAAAACGAAAATTTATATGGGTGAATAAAGAAAATATAATCTATGCCTCTTTCTCCTCTACCTTTTCTCTTCTTTTCTACCGCAATAAACTCCTCATCCTCTTTTTTTTTATCTTCTTTCATAGTGGTCCTCCAAAGTCATATGAAGCTGCAAGGTCCATGGGTCTGGTTCCGTTCCATTACATCACCAAGTTAGATTCAGTATCAGGAATGCCAACACCACACACACACACACACGCACACACAACTATACTCTATTTTTTTTTAAACGAGGTGGAAAATCCTGACCCCTTGCTGCTTACTGACTGATATTTGATGCCAGAAGAAGGGAAATGGGAGACCTACACGTGGTTGTTTCTGTTACTTAACACTACCTACATCCACCTTTCATCCCCACACACACACACACACACACACACACACACACACACACACACACACACACACACACACACACACACACACACACACACGTTTGTGACCCGCCTCCTAGGGTGATGGTTTCGGCCAACACTAAGCACTAAAGAAGCAAATACAAAATGTAGCTATGAAGACGGGGCCTTACGAGTAGATAGAATGAAATTTTCGCCTCGTTAAAAAAATAGACTATAGGATTGTTCACTTCGCAATCAAGTCTGTATTTTATCATAGTTAACCATATTATCAGGTAAACATAGGCATCATTTTAAGCATGAGACCTAAAGATAGAATGAAATTTTCGCCTCGTTAAAAAAATAGACTATAGGATTGTTCACTTCGCAGCACTTCTCGGCGTCACCACTTCACAATCACAACATTGTTTCCGCGTGTCCTCGTCTCGTGTCCCGATTTCACACGAGGCACCCGGGATACTACCCATATACAAGGCTAAGAAAGAGCCCTGTATATGGGTAAGCCCTTTCTTGGGGGGCTAAAGGGCCTTGTATATGGGTAGGCTTTTCTTAGCCTTGCCCATATATATCCCTAGGTCCTCGCTTATCACAAGTTAACTCACGGATCTTCGGGTGCGTGTGGCGGATAGAAGGGTTGCCCGGCGCGACCCAGACGTTACTAAGGTGTCCAGACCAGCCTCCGGGAGCTGCTATACCAGTGTCCCCGTGACGTACGCCTCCTGCCCCCCCAAGGCATTGTGTGAGCGTGACAGCTACCACCACCACCACTGCTACCACCACTACCACCACCACCACCACCACTGCTACCACCACTACCATCATCACGGTCACCACTGCCACGACCACCACTGCTACTGCTTCCACCACTGCCATCATCACGGTCACCACAAACACCACCACTGCTACTGCCACCACTACCATCATCACGGTCACCACTGCCACCACCACTGCCACTACTGCTACTGCTACCACTACGATCATCACGGTCACCACTGCCACTCACACCACACCACCACCACCACCACCACCACCACCACCACCACCACAACCCACCACCACCACCACTACCACCACCACCACCACCACCACCATCCGCCACCACCGCCACCGCCACCACCACCACCACCACCACCACCACCACCACCACCACCACCACCACCACTTCAGACATTGCTTCACAAGTGATGAACTTCGCTGGCTCGGGTCGATGTACTGGAGATCGTCATTCTGTTGCCCAATCGCTGGTATATCCTATCCAGGGCGAGAAATCTCCCCTCAAGACGCGCCGAGGGGATATCATAGAAAGGGAATCTGTTGACAACGATTAGCCTTAAGTCCAACAGGGAGGCGGCGTCGGAGGGCAGAAGGCTACAGTCTTGGTTCCTTGTGAGACTTGGTATTAACATAATGTGTGAAACCTTGGGATGGGGGGACAGCACATAAATTACACTGCCTCTGTTGTCTAAGTATTGCCCTGCCTTAAGTGTGTGTGTGTGTGTGTGTGGTGTGTGTGTGTGTGTGTGTGTGTGTGTGTGTTGTGTGTCGTGTGTGTTGTGTGGTGTGTGTGTGTGTTGTGTGTGTGTGTGTGTTGTGTTGTGTGTTGTTGTGTTGTGTGTGTGTGTGTGTTGTGTGTGTGTGGTTGGTGTGTGTGTTGTGTGTGTGTGTGTGTGTGTTTTGTGTTTTGTTGTGTTGTGTGGTGGGGTGGTGTTGTTTTGTGTGTGTGTTGTGTTGTGTTGTGTTTTTTGTTTTTTGGGTGTTTTGTGTTGTGTTGTGGTTGTGTGTTTTTGGTGTGTGTGTGTTGTGTGTGTGTGGGTTTTGTGTTGTGTGTTTTATTGTGTGTGTGTGTGTGTGTGTGGTTGTGTTGTTTGTTTGGTTTTTGGGGTGTGTTGTGTGTGTGTTTTGTGTTGTGTGTGTGTGGTGTTTTTGGTGTGTGGTGTGTGTGTGTGTTTGGTGGGTGTGTGTGTGGTGTTTTGTGTTTGTTGTGGGGTGTGTTTTGTGTGTGTGTGTGTGTGTTTGTTGTGTGTGGGTTTGTGTTTGTGGTTGGGGTGTGGGTGGGTGTGTTGTGTTGTGTGTGTGGGGTGGTGTTGTGTTGTGGTGTGGTGTTTTGTGTGTGTTGGGTTGTGTTGTGGTGTGTGTGTGTGTGTTTGTTTTGTGTTGTGTTGTGTTGTGTTGTAGTGTGTGTGTGTTGTGGGGGTGTGTTTGGGTTTTGGTTGTGTTGGTTTTGGGGTGTGTGTTTGTTGTGTGTGTGGTGGTTTTGGGTGTTGTTTTTGGTGTTGTGTTGTTTTGTGTGGTTGTGTTTGTGTGTGTGTGTGTGGTGTGTGTTTTGGTTGTGTTTGTGTTTGTGTTTGTTGTGTTGGGGGTTGTGTTTGTGTTGGTTGTTGTGTGTTGTGTGTGTGTGGGGGGTTGTGTGTTGTGTGTGGGTGTTGTTTTTGTTTTTTGTGTTGTGGGTTTGTTTTTTTTTTTGGGTTTTTGTGTGTGTGGTTGGGGGGGTGGTTGTTTGGGTGTGTGTGTGGGTGGGGGGGGGGGGGTTTGGGGTGTGTTGGTGTGTGTGGTGTGTGGTTGTCTGTGTTTTTTTTTGTTGTGTGTTGTTTGTTTGTGGGGTTTGGGGTTGTGTTGTGTTGTGTTGTGTTGGGTTGTTGGTTGTGTGTTTGGGGGTTTGGTGGGGGGTTTTGGGTGTGGTTTGGTTTGTTCTTTTATTAGGTTTTGTTTTTCGGGCCTGAAACTAAGTAACTCAACCCCTTTCCCTAGCTACATTTTGTTTTTGTTCTTTATGTTAGGTTGGCCAAAACCCCAAAAGGAGGGGGTAAAAAAGTGGTGGTGTGGGGGGGGTGGGGGGGGGGGGGGGGGGGGGGGGGGGGGGGAAGAAAGGGGAGTAGGGAGGAAGTAAAGGAAAAGTGAGGCCCCCGGGGGGAAAAAAGGGGGAAAAATTTTCGGGATGATTTGGCCTGTAGATTGTTGGGGGGGGATAACAAACCCTTTTTAAAGTTTTGGGGGGTTTTTTTCTTTATTCTTTTTGGGGTCCTCCCCCCTTTCCCACCACCCCGTGTTGGTTAAGAAGTGTCGGGTGGGTGAAGGAAAAGGGGGAAAAGGGTTTAACCGGGGGGTTTGGGTTTGGGGGGTGGGGGTTTTTGGGTGGGGGAGGTGTGAGGAGAGGTAAAGGATGGAGAAAATAGGTGAAGGAAGGGCTACGAAGGGGTCCGAGGTTTTTGGGTTCGGAGAGAACGCAAGAGGGAGAGGAGGAGAGAAAATTGAGGAGGGAGAGCGAGAGAGAGGGGGGGGAGAGGAGGAGGAGGAGAAGAAGGGAAAGAGAGAGAGAATATTACCCTTCTTTTATTTGGCTTTTTTTATTCCTTTCCCTCTTCTTTAAAAGATCTTATATTCTGTGTGGATTCGAAAAGGGGGAAAAGAGAGAGAGAAAAGGAGAGAGAGAGGAGAGGGAGGAGAGGAGAGAGAGGGGAGAGGAGGGGAGAGAGAGAGGAGGAGAGGGGAAGGAGAGAAGAAGAGGAGAGGGAGAGGAGAGAGAAGAAAAGAGGAGAGAAGGAGAAAGGGAAGAGAGAGAGAGAGAGGAGAGAAAAGAGAGAGGGGGAGGAGAAGAGAGAGGAAAGAGAAGAGAGAGATAAACACCTGGACCCACCTATATAGAGGCATAAGGGGTGGACGGGGTTAAAAGGTGTTTATATATTATTTGCCGTCAGGAATATCGGCTTTTGAAAACCTCCTATTTGGGTTTTCAAGGCCTCGATTTTAAAGGCTCTATGGCTTTGGTTTCATTTCCCCTCATGTGGGTGATGATGTGTCGTATATACCGTGTTATGTGTCGTGTTAATGAGCCTATAGTCTATTCTTTTTATAACGAGGCAAAAATTCCATTCTATCATAAGGTCTCATGCTTAAAATGATGCCTATGTTTACCTGATAATATGGTTGACTATGATAAAATACAACTGAAATTTAGAAGAACCGTAGTATTCCCTTCTCCTGGCATCAAATAGCAGTCAGTAAGCAGCGAGGGGTCAGGATTTTTCACCTCGTTAAAGAAAACAGAGTATAGACAGCAGTGTCGTATATTTCGACTATATGACCTGTATTAATTTTATAACTTTGATGCCGTAGAAGATGCATGCATGGCTGATCCGTCCATAGAAAGCATTTGTGTGATTTGTGGAGGAAGGATGAAAGTATCTAAGACGTGTTATGATAATGCTTTGATTGGTAAACTCTGAAACTCTCTTCCTGTTTCTATTTTTCCACCTTCCTACGACTTTTTTCAATAGAGGAGTGACAAGACACCTCCCGAACTAAATTGGCCCACCCCCCTTTTTATATTCTCTTACTGTCTTCTTGATGGGGACTGGCAACCAAGCGGGCTATTTGTTGCTTCTTCTTTTTTTGCCCTTGACCAGTTCTTAACCCTTTCACACCCAGATCTTTCTTTTACAAAAAAAAAATCGTCTGTTGTTAGCCATAAAATTACGAAAAGTAACTGAATATACAAAATTAGTTAGTCGACTAGGATAATACACAGGTCATGTCTATAAGATATTGCTTATATTCACTAAAGATCGTCTAATGGTACACAAATTACAATGGAAATAACGTTCTGGGTCTCAAGGGGTTAATGATGTAAAAACAAAAATGGGCTGATTCATTAATAATTATATATATCAACCAATGATAATATGTCAACAGCCAATCAGTTATGTCAGTATCGGATGACTGTGATATAAAAGGTGATATAAGAACATAAGAAAATAAGGAAGCTACAAGAGGCCGTCAGACCTACACGTGGTAGTTCCTGTTACTTAACACTACCTACATCCACCTTTCATCCCCATCCATGAATTTATCTAGCCATATTTTAAAGCTTCCTAATGACTCCCCACTAACTACCTGACTACTGAGTCCATTCCAATCATTTACCACCCTATTTGTGAACCAGTTTTTCCATATTTCCTTTTTAAATCTACACTTTTACTAGGATAAGGATATACAAGGCAGCCAGCAAGAAATCCATGTAAGAGCCTGAGGTGGGATCCTTTTCTGTCGGCGACCGAACTTGCAGGCCTTTGTAGCACCTCAGGACACGCGAGCACCACATAAAGTCTGGGATACCTCACGACGGGACGCTATCAGTGCCGCTTGCTGTAAATTGTGACGGCAAGGGGAGGCGGTGGTGGTGGTGGGGGTGGTGGTGATGGTGATGGTGTGGTGGTGGTGGTGGTGGTGGTGTGGTGGTGGTGTTGGTGGTGGTGGTGGTGGTGGTGGTGGTGTGGTGGTGTGGTGGTGGTGGTGGGGTGGATGGGGGTGGGTGGTGATGGAGTGGTGTGGTGGTGTGGTGGTGGCGGTGTGGGTGGTGGTGGTGGTGGTGGGGTGGTGGTGGTGGTGGTGGTTGGTGGTGGTGGTTTGGGGGGGGGTGGTGGTGATGGTGGTGGTGGTGGTGGGGTGTGGTGGTGGTGGTGGTGGTGGATGTGGTGGTGGTGGTGGTGGTGGTGTTTGGGGGTGGGGTGGTGGTGTGTGGTGGTGGTGGTGGTGGGGTGGTGGGTGGTGTGGGGGTGGTGGTAGGGTGGTGGTGGTGGTGGTGGTGGTGGTGGTGGTGTGGGGGTGGTGGTGGTGGTGGTTGGTGGTGATGGGGTGGTGGGGTGGGGGTGGTGGTGGTGGGTGGGGGTCCCGATGCGAGCCAATGTTTCTGCAAGTAACGTTCATGGGGGGTACGGGGGGTTGCGAATTTCTTCCCTTTAGGTTAGAAGAGAAAAATAAGTGGTGTGTGGTGTTCTCTCTCTTCTCTCCTCTCTCTCTTTCTCTTCTCCCCTCTCTCTCCTCTCTCCTCTCTCCCTCTCTCTCTCTCTCTTTTCTCTCTCTCTCTCTCTCCTCTCTTCTCTCTCTTCCTCCTCTCTTCCCCTGTCTCTCCTCTCTCTCTCTCTCCTCTCTCTCTCTCTCTCTCTCTCTCTCTCGCTGAAAAGATCAGAAGGTGAAAAAGATCTTGGAGTAAGGGTGAACCCAGACCTCCGACCTAGGAAACAATGTATTGAGGCTAGAAATAGAGCTAATAGAGTGTTAAGATTTATTACCAGGAGTGTTAAAAGAAAAAGTGCGGAAGTTATTCTAAAGCTTTATCTGGCTCTAGTCAGACCTCACCTAAACTATGCAGTTCAGTTTTGGTCTCCATATTACAAGATGGATATAGCCTTGTTAGAATCAGTGCAGAGAAGGATGACCAAAATTATTCAAGGGATGCGTAACTTTAGTTATGAGAAGAGATTGAAGCTATTAAAGTTACACTTACTCGAGAGACGCAGAGTAAGGGGCGATCTGATAGAAGTTTTAAGTGGATAAAGGGATTTAATAAAAGAGAGGTAGGAAAATTCTTACGGCTATTAACCAGGGTAGAACAAGAAGTAACGGATTCAAGCTGGAGAAGCGTAGTTTAAAAAAGAAATAGGGAAAAACTGGTTCACAAATAGGGTGGTGAATGACTGGAATGGACTCAGTAGACAGGTAGTTAGTGCGGAGTCATTAGGGAGCTTTAAAGAGGGGCTGGATAGGTTCATGGATGGGGATGAAAGGTGGATGTAGGTAGTGTCAGGTGACAGAAACTACCACGTGTAGGCCTCACGGCCTCTTGTAGCTTCCTTATTTTCTTATGTTCTTCTTATGTTCTTATGTTCTCTCTCTCTCTCTCTCTCTTCTCTCTCTCTCTCTCTCTCTCTCTCCTCTCTCTCTCTCTCTCTCTCTCTCTCTCTCTCTCTCTCTATCAACGTGCATATGTGCCTTCAGTGTGTAGGAGGCGGCCAGACGTGATGCATTCTAAAGCCACAACAAAAACAGGCTGAGAAAACGTTACAAAATAAGACATCTTAATCCTTAAAAAGAATGCAAAAGAAATCACTGGGCTTTACAACTGGTACACAAAGATTCCAAAAAATTTCATTGTTCGGATTCCTATTCCGCGACAACGAAAGCGCTATGGAAAAAAAAGTAAAGTTAAGCGTCCCATCACCTCGCAGCTGCGGCATAAGAGTCCAAGCAAGCCTCCTTCCTGCCTTCCTTCTCTTCCCTTCCCTTCCTCTCTCTCCTTCCTTTCTTCTCTCTCCTTAATTCCCTTCCTCTCTCCTTCCCTTCCTCTCTTTCCTTCCCTTCCTCTCTCTTCTTCCTTCCTTCCCTCTCTCTCCTTCCCTTCCTTTCCTTCCCTTCACTTCCTCCGAGAATTTTCCGCCGTGAAGCTCAGCCCGACGGAAGGTTTCGGGTGAATCATAAAGCAAACCAATATGGACGTGTGATGAGATTTATGCCCGAGCAATATCACCATTCCTTGCCTCGCCCTTCACCGCCAGTCCTTTCCTTGATACCCCCACGCCTGCACACCCAGCACTTCCTCCCCTCCCCTTCCAATCCCACCCCTAACCCCCCTTCCAATCCTACCACCTCCCCCCTTCCCCACACCCTCCCCTAAAGGCACCAGAAAATTTCCCCAAAGAATTGTTGAATTGTTACCCTCTTGGTGTCACTAATAGTTCAAAGATGTAGAGGATAACATACTTACTCTTTGGTGAGTAACTGGTAACTGCCAACAGAATAGCCGTGAGATAAACCCCTTGACAACCAGAACGTAATTATTCCAGTGTAATTTTGGTACCATTAGACGATTTTTAGTGAACTATAAGCAATATTTTATAGATATGACCTATTTAGTATCCTTGTCCACTAACTAATTTGGTATATTCAGTTACTTTTCGTAGTTTTATGGCTAACAACATACGATTTTTTATAGCAAAGGAAAGATCTGGGCGTGAAGGGGTTGGAAAATATAAAGAAGATCCTATTAATTTCCAGACTGAGAAATCCCAATGTTGAATTCGTCGCATTAGCTTGTATACACGTCATACAGGGAATGTTGTTTTGTCTGGCAGGGACGAAGGTTGTAGGATATGTTCGGCGGCGGAACGTCAGAGAAAGGATGTGATAAAACAGGAGGGTATGTGTGTCACGGGAAGAACCAGGAAGCAATATTCTATCTCAGACTCGCTTGGCCATCAAAAAATAATCTTCTCGTGGAATTTACAACGAGATGCATTTGGTGAGTTGAATAACGAGTCTTGGTGAAGCTGTGGAAGACGAAGTATGCTGAGCCTCAGCGACGAGACTTTTATCATGTCTCCAGATTTCTTGATTCGCCACTTTTTTTATTTCACTCCCTTTTTGTCTTCTTACTGAGCCACTCTATTTTTTTTTTTTTTTTTTTTTTTTTTTTTTTAAGCTATGAAAAAATCTATGGACCAGACATAAGAGAAAGGTTAGGTTGGGAAATGTAATCTGGTTAAAGAGTTGCGACCAAGAAGGAGGGTTGACCATGTCCAGTTTTCTGGTTTTCTGCTGGGTGAAATTATTTCGGGTCGGAAACCTATATTGTGTGTGGCTGCCTTCCTTCCTTCCTTCCTTCCTTCCGCCCTTCCTCCTAAGTTAATTAGGGTTTGCAGGTCTGCTACCTGACTGAACACACACACACACACACACACACACACACACACACACACACACACACGGCACACACACACACACACACACCACACACACACACACACACACACACACATACACCACACACACACACACCACACACACACACACACACACACACACACACACACACACACACAGTCACACACAGACACACACACACACGCACACACACACACACACACCATTATTTCCCTTAATTTCGTTATCGCATATAACCCTCTGATTAGTACAATGAATCAAACCGGGTCACCATATCTACGTGAGACATCCTACCTTGGCCTACTATTTGGCGAAGGTATTTGGCGCAATATGGCTGCAAATTCTGCCAAGGGATTAAAAGGCAATTGGATCGCGTTGTAGCCAGTCAGTATAGGATTAAACCTTGATGGTACTGATTCTACGTTATCAGAGCCTAGTCGTAGAGGCACTATCGAGGCCATAGGCGGACATAGATAGATATTGATGTCGACGATGCGCCATAAGCCTTGTGGTACAGTACATACGAATTGGTCTGCTGTTTGTGCGTGTTTGAGTGTGTATCGTGTGTGTGTTGTGTGTTGTGTATGTGTGTGTTGTGTGTTGTAGTGCTTTGGTGGTGCATGGAGTGCTTGTGTATTTGTGTATTTCGCATAAGTTATTTACTAGTTGTTTTACAGGTCGATGACTAGCTGATGTGTGTGTCCGTCTCGTTTACTTTATCCAGTCTTTTTTTTTGTTGTCTTTTGTGTGTGTGTGTGGTGTGTGTGTGTTGTGTTGTGTGTTGTTGTTTTCTCTCTCTCTTCTGCCTCTCCTCGTGTTCTCTCTCTCTCTACTTCTCATCTTCTTCCCTTCTCTTCTTTTTTTCTCTCTCTGGTCTGTTGTCTCTTCGTTTCTGTCTCTCTCTCTCTCTCTCTCTCTCTCTCTCTCTCTCTCTCTCTCTCTCTCTCTCTTTCTCTCTCTCTCTCTCGTTTCTACCCATTCTCATCCATTAGATCATTGAAATTTCATTCGTACAAATTCGTAGAATGGAGTAGGAGGATGCGATAGGTGCTGTCACTGCCCTCACCGCGGGGTAAAGTGAGGCTGGGACGAGGTGCGGCTGTTAGGGTGGTGGTCAGGTGGCAGGGTGGTAGAGGGTGTATTTAAGGACTGTCATGAGTTGCGACGTGTGAGGGTAAGTATTGTGGGAAGGAGGTGGGGAGGCGGAAAGAGAAGGAGAAAGAAAGTAAATTAAGGCGATATAGACGGAGAGATATGGGATCGAAGCGAAAGCGGTTTGTGTGTGTATGACTGTGTGTGTGTGTGTGTGTTTGTGTGTGTATGTGGGTGTATGTTTGTGTGTGTGTGTGTGTGTGTGTGTGTGTGGGGTGTGGGTGTGTGGTGTGTGTGTGGGTGTGGTGTGTGTGGGTGACTGTGTGTGTGTGTGTGTGTGTGTATGTGTGGGTGGGTGTGTGTGTATGACTGTGTGTGTGTGTGTGTGTGTGTGTGTGTGTGTGTGTGTGGGTGTGTGTGGCGGGGGGTAGGATATTGAGACTGAATATTGCATATCTTGGTGGCATTTGCTGTGGCATTATACTATTATACCGTGCCTGTGTATTCTGGACTACCAAGTCTACACGGTTATTGAGAAAGGAGGGGGGGGGGGTTTACAATGAAGGGGGGAACAAGTGGTACATAGAAAGTAAAATAGACTGGACTACCAACTCTGCCAACGGTCGAACATTCTGCTATTTACGGAGGATACATGTTCCTTTCCTGTCTCTTTCTATTCCTGTGTGTGTGTGTGTGTGTGTGTGGGCGCTGCATGGACGCCGAGCAGTGACAAAGCCTTCTCTATGTAACAGACATATGTAACAGACTATGTAACAGACATCCTTACATACAGACGGCTTTGGCAGTGACCTGGAGTGGTGAAGCATAGTCAATTTTTTTATCAGGGCGAAAATTCCATTCTATCTTAAGATCTCATGCTTAAAATTATGTATGTATATACCTGATAATATGGATAACTATGATAAAATACAACTGAAATTAAGAAGAACCGTAGTATTACCTTCTCCTGACATCAAATATCAGTCAGTAAACAGCAAGGGGTCAGGATTTTTTGCCTCGTTAGAAAGAGAGTATAGTGGCTTTGGTATAGTGCATTTACAGCATCGCAAGGGGAAAGGATGGCTACCTGTAACCTTACCTGCACTATACTCGCGGCCTCTTGTAGCTTCCTTATTTTCTTACGTTCTTATGTTCTTACCTGGGGAGATTGGTGAAGGTGGCGTCGGCAGTGGTCGTCGGTAAATTTCAAGAGGAACACCGAACTTCCTTTGGTGGACGAAACAATTTTTTTCTGGTAATTTTTGATGTGTTTTAAATTAGTCTGCTAATAAAAATAACCGTTTCTGTCGCAAATAACTTTATTTTTATTTCATATTAAAAACATTTTTTTTAGTGATTTGCAACAAAAAAATACAAAAAATCAACAAATTGAACCTAACCAAACCTATACCTAACCTAACCCTTTACCTAACTTTAAAAAAAAAAAAAAAAAAAAAAAAAATGATTTGCGACAGAAACGGTTAGCAGATTAATTCAAAACACATCAAAACTCACCAGAAAAAAATTGTTTCGTCCAGCAAAGTGAATTCGGTGTTCATCTGGCATAATTCCTGGTATGGTTCTCCCGCGAAAGTGAATACCTAATGTATAATATAAGGTCTGTGTTGCCTTGCTGGGGCTTCAGGGAGGAGCGTGTGAAAAACTTTATTGATCTTGGACGTGCGTGTTGTGTTGGAAGGCTATCAGTATCCCTTCTCTGCCGCTCCCCAGCCCTTGCTCTATATTTCTGTATTGCTATGTTCTTTTATTCTTATACACCCCCTTCTCTATAATCTCCCCCTCGACTCCCCATCCCTTGCTCTATATTTCTGTATTGCTATGTTCTTTTATTCTTATACACCCCCTTCTCTATAATCTCCCCCTCGACTCCCCATCCCTTGCTCTATATTTCTGTATTGCTATGTTCTTTTATTCTTATACACCCCTCCTTCTCTGTAATCTCTCCCTCCCTTCTCTGTAATCTCTCCCCCTTCTCTGTAATCTCTCCCCCTTCTCTATAATCTCCCCCTCGACACTCCATCCCTTGTTCTATATTTCTGTATGGCTATGTTCTTTTATTATTATACACCCCCCCCCTTGTTTATAATCTCCCCCCCTTTTCTTTAATAAACTTGTAAAACTTGTAAAGCTCCCCATCTTCTCCCCATCTCTTTTTCTATAGCTCTGTATTTCTGCGTTTTTTTTTCTTTATACCCCCCTTCTCTGTAATCTCCCCCCCCCCCTTTCTTTAATGTACTTGTAAAAACTTGTAAAGCTCCCCATCTTCCCATCTTTCCCCCATCCCTGCTTGTGCTTTCCAACCCTCCCACTCCTTTATACGCTTTCCATGCACCCGACGGACGCTACTTCGATACCATGGCAATAGGAGTGATCGATGTGGTTCTTGTGTAAGCTGCTGCCCGTCTCGCCTCATCGACTATCTCAAGGAGCGGCGAGTCTTCTTCTTCTTCTTCTTCTTCTTTTTCTTCTTCTTCTTCTTGTGACCTTAGACGCTTAGTATCGCTTCATAGGTCCTCTTCAACTTCGTCTCCTTTATAGTTAACAATCTTATCAACTCTTCCCTTGTCTATTTCACTTAATTGGGATCTTAATAATTCCTTCCTTAAGTCAGTCTGGCGGATGCGTTTCTGCCTCCATTGGAGTTCTTCGCGCTTCTTGAGGCTTGCGATTTGCCGTCAATAGAGCAGCTGTTGTCATCATGCTATTGTTTCAGCTTCTATTGTGTGTATTGTCCCTGCAAGGCCTCCAGCGTGGTGTAGGGACTGTGTTGGCTTGCACCTCACACCTCCGGGAGCATGAGGTCCTTCCCTTCCTCCTTCTATCCCTCTGCCTCATTACCGTAGCCTCATTAGACTCAGTAGACAAGTAGTTAGTGCGGATTCATTAGGGAGCTTTAAATGGAGGCTAGACCATTTCATGGAAGGGGATGAAAGGTGGAAGTAGGTAGTGTTTATTAACAGGAACTACCTCGTGTAGGTTTCGTGGCCTCTTGTAGCTTCCTTATTTTCTTATATTCTTCTTATGTTCTTATTAGCTGTAGCCTCATTCCTGCCTCCCGCTAATGCCGTGTCTCATCTTCCTATCCAAAGTAAATAGTCTTCAGTAAATAGTACTCTTAAATGGCTTTGTTCCTATTCTTCCTCAGTAAATAGTACTCTTAAATGGCTTTGTTCCTATTCTTCTTTAGTATATAGTACTATTAAATGGCTTTGTTCCTATTCTTCCTCAGTAAATAGTACTCTTAAATGGCTTTGTTCCTATTCTTCCTCAGTAAATAGTACTCTTAAATGGCTTTGTTCCTATTCTTCTTCAGTATATAGTACTCTTAAATGGCTTTGTTCCTATTCTTCCTCAGTAAATAGTACTCTTAAATGGCTTTGTTCCTTCTTCCTCAGTAGTACTCTTAAATGGCTTTGTTCCTATTCTTCTTCAGTATATAGTACTCTTAAATGGCTTTGTTCCTATTCTTCCTCAGTAAATAGTACTCTTAAATGGCTTTGTTCCTATTCTTCCTCAGTAAATAGTACTCTTAAATGGCTTTGTTCCTATTCTTCTTCAGTATATAGTACTCTTAAATGGCTTTGTTCCTATTCTTCCTCTCTTATCTCTTCCCTATCGCTTCCTTAACTATGCTCGACATGGCTTCCGTCACAATGTGCTGAGTAAGGCCTGTGACGTAGTAGTTTTGTTTATAGTCACGTTCCAGCACGCGTGGTAAAATAAAATCAGTCTGATTCGATCTAGTTTAGTCTTATACGATTACATTCATTCCTGTTCGGTTCTTCCTCATTCTAATGTATGCAATGTGGTAATGCAACTGTGGCAAGCAGGTTGGCACACTTTCCCTTCACGATGCTTTATAAATGCACTGATAAACAAAGGCACTCATTCAACACTTCAGGTCACTTGCCCTTGACATACTAAAAGCTTTTGATAGTCTTGCACAAATCTAAAATGTTCAAACATATACCCTCTTTCGGTTTCTATCCTTATCTCTGCTCCTTCATCTCAAGTGTCGTCTCTGACCGCTCTATTGCTGCTGTTCTATTAGGTTTCTGTTCTTCTCCCAAGTCTATTAACAGTGGTGTTCCTTAGGGTTCTGTCCTATCACCTACTCTTTCTATTATTCTAAATCAATTCTAAGTCTAAATATTATTATTATTAATATTTTTTACATCTATGCCTATAGCGCGTGTAGGCAGTAACCTCCAGGGATGGGATGGTGGGCTCTGGAGGTTCACTTGAGGGCTGTGATGGTTGGCCCTCACCCATGGTGACGCAGGCAGGTTTTTATAGTGACGCCTGTGATTAGAGGCTCATGCCGCCCCCCCGTGTCCTCCGATGCACTCGCAGGTAGAGTTAGTGGGCAGCATGTGGGTATTCTTAGCCACTCGACGGTTGCAGAAAGATTTTAAGTGGATTTTGTTTCTCATCGGGGATCGAACTCGGGTCACCGAGAACGCCACTTGCAGTCGCTAACCACTCTGCTACCGCCTCCTCATATGCCCAATCCACTTATGCTGATCACTCCACTCTGCATTTTTCACATCTTTCACCAGACGTCCAACTTTACTGGAGTTAGCTAATTCACTAAGGGACGCTGCAGAATGCCTAACTTCTGATCTTTCTATAATTTCTGAATGGGGCAGAGCGATGGCGAGTCCAGTTCACGTGGGCAAGACCGTGGGTGAACGATACTTGTTTGTCTACACACTATACAGCTGATCGTTTTTTTTTTATAACAATAGGCTTTTATTGGTGTCTGAAAATGGATAAATGTGGAAATGAAACCATATGTGTATTTTTTTGTTTTTGTTTTTTGTTTATGATTGTTCAAGAGTTGCTGTAACATTATTAATTTTTTTTCCTGTATGCCTTCGGATAAAAATAAAATGAATATTACTATTACTATTATTGTTATTATTATTGTTATTATTATTATTATATTATTATTATTATTATTATTATTATTATTATTATTATTATTATTATTGTTGTTTCAGGTGTGGTGGTGTGTGGCTGCGAACGAGGCGGGTGTGCGGCGTGGTGAGTGTTGTTTGTTTGTTTGTGTTTGTGTTATGTTGATTGTGTTTGCTCCGGAACATACTCTAGGCGCCACGCGATGACCCTTAATGTTACTCTGCCACGCCTCGCTGGCTTACGCCTCCCAACCTACACCCAAAAAACCTACACCCAGAAAACCTACACCCAAAAACCTACACTCAGAAAACCTACACCCAGAAAACCTATACCCAGAAAACCTACACCCAGAAAACCTACACCCAGAAAACCTATACCCAGAAAACCTACACCCAGAAAACCTATACCCAGAAAACCTACACCCAAAAACCTACACCCAGAAAACCTACACCCAGAAAACCTACACCCAGAAAACCTACACCCAGAAAACCTACACCCAGAAAACCTATACCCAGAAAACCTACACCCAGAAAACCTATACCCAGAAAACCTACACCCAGAAAGCCTACACCCAGAAAACCTATACCCAGAAAACCTACACCCAGAAAACCTATACCCAGAAAACCTACACCCAGAAAACCTACACCCAGAAAACCTACACCCAGAAAATCTACACCCAGAAAACCTACACCCAGAAAACCTACAC
Organism: Chionoecetes opilio; assembly: GCA_016584305.1. Taxonomy (NCBI): domain Eukaryota; kingdom Metazoa; phylum Arthropoda; class Malacostraca; order Decapoda; family Majidae; genus Chionoecetes; species Chionoecetes opilio. Next base: position 423,582 of record JACEEZ010019083.1, on the reverse strand, counting down.
CCAGAAAACCTACACCCAGAAAACCTATACCCAGAAAACCTACACCCAGAAAACCTACACCCAGAAAACCTACACCCAGAAAACCTACACCCAGAAAACCTACACCCAGAAAACCTACACCCAGAAAACCTACACCCAGAAAACCTACACCCAGAAAACCTACACCCAGAAATCCTACACCCAGAAAGATTGCAAGTCAGAAGTGAGATTGCAAGTCAGTGGGTGAAAAGCTGAATGATTATGTTGTTATATATGCCGACAACGATGATCTCACTATATACACTGACAATAAGCATCAATAAAAGTAACAGTAACAGTAATAAGAAATAAAACAGTAAGAAAATAATGGGTAACAGCAAGTACTAGAAGACACCATAGAAGGGTGCACTGTGATCTAAAGATTTACGATAAGCGCCAGAGTCCGACAGAAACAATTTCACCCTTGGCCGAGACACTGAAATGTTTGCGTTGGTAGTGAAGGCGGGAGTGGGCGGGCGGGTGGGCGTTCGGGCGTGGGGGGAAGGGGGGCAGGGTGTTAGAGTGTTATTGGGAGGGTGTTATTGGGAGGGGTGTTGTAGGGGTGGTGTTGTAGGAGGGGTGTTGTGGGAAGGGTGTTGTGGGAAGGGTGTTGTGGGAAGGGAAGTCCTGGTGATGAAGGGAAAGGAGGCGGGCGGGGCGGGCGGGGGGCTGTTAGGGTGTTATTGGGAGGGTGTTATAGGAGGGGTGTTATTGGGAGGGTGTTAGTGGGAGGGTGTTATTAGGAGGGTGTTATGGGAGGGTGTTATTGGGAGGGTGTTATTGGGAGGGTGTTATTGGGAGGGTGTTGTGGGAAGGGTGTTGTGAGAGGGGTGTTATTGGGAGGGTGTTAGTGGGAGGGTGTTATTGAGAGGGTGTTATTGGGAGGGTGTTATTGGGAGGGTGTTATTGAGAGGGTGTTAGTGGGAGGGTGTTATTGGGAGGGTGTTGTGGGAGGGGTGTTATTGGGAGGGTGTTGTGGGAAGGGTGTTGAGAGAGGGGTTGTTATTGAGAGGGGTGTTGTGGGAAGGGAAAGGAGGGGAGGGACGCTGGCATGGAGGAGGCGGCTGGAGAATATTGCTGGAAATTTTTATATCGTGCAGGCGACGGGAGCTTAAGAGCCTCGTCTGTAGAGCTACACTTTCAGATATCACTTTCGGGAGAGTATTTAAGTGGCTTCCTTGGTGCTATGGGCGGCGCTTGTGTATTCACTTACTTGTATTCATCTAGTTGTATGTTACAGGGCCTGAGCTACATTCGTATGGCCCCGTCTCCATTGCTACATTTTATCATTCATCCTTAGTGCTTAGTGTTGGCCGAAGCCACCACCCCGGGAGGCGGGTCACAAAACCCCGGCTAACACCCGATACCCATTCACTGCTGGGTGGACAGGGGCTCGGGTTTTAAGAAGACCGCCCGTCTGTCTTCGCTCCACCCGGGGATTGAACCCGGGACTTCCCGGTTGCGAACCGAGCGTGCTAACCACTACACTACGGAGTACCCTAGTGTGTGTGTGTGTGTGTGTGTGTGTGTGTGTGTGTGTGTGCGCTTTACATCGGTCAGTAATACCTTTTTATTGAACTCAGAAATGTGAGATAAAAATTGGTGAGCTCGGACATACCAGGAGCCCCGCCATACATGTCTGTGAATACTAAAAACAATCCTACCGACCAGCCCCGCCCCGCCCCGCCCCGCCCCACCCCGCCCCGCCCCGCCCCACCCCGCCCCGCCCTTCATAGCCTACCTGGGAGGGGACAAACAGTAGCACATGCAGCAATCTTACCTTGATTATCAGCATAACTCAGCCATAAGATCTGGAAGTAGAAGAAAAACCACATATAAATAATCGCAGAGTTAATCGTTGCGTGTATGTAGTTGTGTCAGAGTAAGTCAATCTCGATGGTATCTTTTTTAAGGTTAAGTTGTCTATAGTCTATTTTTTTTTAACGAGGCGAAAATTCCGTTCTATCTTAAGGTCCCATGCTTAAAATGATGCCTATGTTTACCTGATAATATGGTTAACTATGATAAAATACAACTGAAATTAAGAAGAACCGTAGTATTCCTTTCTCCTGGCATCAAATATCAGTCAGTAAGCAGCAAGGGGTCAGGATTTTTCGGTTCGTTAAAAAACCAGAGTATAGTGTTTTAGCTTATGTTAGGTTTAGGTTAAGTAGTCAATTATTAGTGTCGTACGTTTACTGAGAGTATTGGTAATATTCCCTATAAAGTCACTGTCGTATTAAAGCGAGTGTTGTGCTTCCGTTGATTCCCTATAAAGTCACTGTAATAATGAAGCGAGTGTTGTGCTTCCGTTGATCCCCTATAAAGTCACTGTAATAATGAAGCGAGTGTTGTGCTTCCGTTGATCTCCTATAAAGTCACTGTAATGATGAAGCGAGTGTTGTGCTTCCGTTGATCCCCTATAAAGTCACTGTAATATTGAAGCGAGTGTTGTGCTTCCGTTGATCTCCTATAAAGTCACTGTAATAATGAAGCGAGTGTTGTGCTTCCGTTTGTGGGCACAGGAACCCACGCAAGGCCAGGACTTCAAGAGGCTATCTGTCGACGCGAATCACATCAGCTAAACTAAACTTCCTGAGCCGTGCTGCAGCCGCCCGATGTGTTTAGCCCAGTGAAGCGTTGACGGGATACACGAGGAAACTGACGCTCTTGAGACTGAAATTTGACGGTTCATCTATAATTATTAAAGATCTAAGCCCTAAGGGGTATGTGTAAGGAGAGCTGCCCGTACTTTTTCGTAATTTTTTGCTAACAACAGACGATATCATATAGCAAAGGAAAGATCTGGGCGTGAAGGGATATATGATTACCAGCCATTCACATCAAGTTGAGTGACTAAAAGCGTAGAACGGGTCCGGCGTGAGGCTCCCAAGGCGTGCCCGCAGCAACACAGATCACACAGGATATAAGATAAGATACTTTGATCCTATCTAGACACTTTGCAAGTACCAACTACAAGGTTATTGACTGTACAAAGCGCCACCACACCAGGACGAGTTTGGTGGACTCGAACCGCTGACCGAATGGCGCAGGGACTCTGCAACACCAGTCCGTGATTCTACCAGCCGCGCCACCCTGGCGGGTAGATCACACAGGAGGTCAGACAGCAAGAAGGGATCATTAACCCCTTGAGGCCCACAACGTAATTCCCATTGTAATTTGAGTACCATTAGACGATTTTTAGTGACTATAAGCAATATTTTATAGATATGACCTGTTTAGTATCCTTGTCGACTAACTAATTTGGTATATACAGTTACTTTTCGTAATTTTATGGCTCGACAACATACGATTTTTTTTTATAGCAAAGGAAAGATCTGGGCGTGAAGGGGTTAAAGAAGAGGCTCAAATTATTCCTAACCCTTACGCTTACGTCATTTAGCAAAACTATCACCAGGATTAGTTTTGTATTCACAGAATCTAGGCAATTGATTAATTTGCCGTATTATTTATTCAGTTAGCAATTTATCGTAATTATCAGATAGTGTATATAGCGGCAAGGTGGTTGTGTGGTGTGTGTGTGTGTGTGTGTGTGTGTGTGTGTGTGTGTGTGTGTGTGTGTGTGTGTGTGTGTGTGTGTGTGTGTGTGTGTGTGTGTCAGAGGTGGGCAATTCCGCAAACATTTCCGCAAAACGTAACTTCCGCAAATTGCAGAAGTCCGAATTCGTTTGCGGATGTGCAGAAGTGTAAATGTTTGCGGATTTGCTTTTGCGGAAGTACTTCCGCAAACACAAATATGTCCAGAAATTCCGTATGTTTCCTTATAAAAGCATTTTACTCCGTAACAATTAGGCCTAGAGGAAAAACGCATAGAAGCAAAGTTGTTAAGCTTGATATGTTCTATCGATTGATAATAAACAAATGCCATAAACAGAAGTAAATTATTTCTTCTACACATTGAGATATTTAATAGTATGTCAAAAATACACCAATACAATTTTCTCACTTATTTAAAATCTAAATTAATTTTGCTATGGCTCATTAGAAAGGCCTGCTCAAGCTTTATCTTTACTCTATCTTAGAAAATTCCTGTAAACCTTATAGTTTTCGATTTATTTGATAAAATATGATTTTTTACTGAAAATCAAAGGTGTACCCCTTTTTTGAGATACCTATTATATCAATAGGTAAAACACCTCAAGCTTAAAGTTTGTTTGTTGTTACCCTATTAATGTTTCCTCTAGGACTAATAATTTCATTGGCAAAACTTAAAAATTTAAACCTAACCTAACCTCACCTCACCAAACCTATCCAGATATTTTCACATAATTTATTAAAGTATCTCTTAGGAGATTATTAGGGGTATATTATTGTACCCCTAGTAAGGGTATATAATATCCTATATAATAACATCTGTGGGGCGCTGAGGGGTAAGTATGAACAAAATGCCAATATATATATCAACAGTGATTTATTAAATAATATATAAATTTACTACCACAAAGTGCTTTACCTCTATTTTTACAATATATGCAGAGAAAATATCACATAATTGGTTTGCGGATTTGCGGACTTGCGGTTGCGGAAGTGTGAACGTCAAGAAATTTGCGGTCTTGCGGTTGCGGAACGTAAGGATTGAGGTTTGCGGATTTGCGGTTGCGGAAGTGGATTTTCGTTTGCGGTGCCCACCTCTTGTGTGTGTGTGTATGTGTGTGTGTGTGTGTGTGTGTGTGTGTGTGTGTGTGTGTGTGTGTGTGTGTGTGTGTGTGTGTGTGTGTGTGTTGTGGTGGGTGGTGTGGGAGTTATGGGTGCTGGGGGGCGGGCACTTCAACGCCTGCAGGGAGGGTGACATAATAAATACGGTCCCTGTTCGTGACACTGACAGGCACTCAAGCTATATTTTTCAACGCACACGAGTTTCAACAACAACAACACCAATACAGCAACAACAACAACAACACAACAACCACACCAATACAGCAACAACAACAACAACAACCACACCAATACAGCAACAACAACAACAACAACTATAACAATAATGGCAACAGAACAGTCCACTTTTCTCAATTGCTTTCTGAGTATCTAGTATTATTGCACTAATGCACTGATATTGCAATACTCGTTTGCTTTCGTCTCTATCTGCAAGTAATATGAATATATCAAGAAATTTAACTTCTTAACAATAATCATAAAACATAATCACTGAACGTTAGAATATGTTTTTTGTCACATGATATTATAACTTGCAAAAATAGAAATTATATTATCTTAACAAAAACAGACTGGTTTTCTCCCTCCGTCGAACATTGATATGATGCAGATTTTGGCGTACATTGCTTCGTCTGCATTATTACCTACGTTGCTTCGTCTACAGTATTACACAGCTTCAGTATATAGGTTCAGTATATAGGGGTTCCTCTCACCTTCCATTTGTCTATCAGTTACCTTCCCTTGGCCAGAGGGAGGAAGGTAGATGGACGGTGGGAGGAGGGGAGACGGGATCCGAACTCTTCTACTTAATGAAGACATACGTAATGAATGGATTGTGAGGGAATCGAACCCACACCTTTAGTTGATGTTTTGCCTAGAAACACCAACACTTTACCACCGAGGTATGGAGCCTGGGGTATTTCTGGTTCACAAATAGGGTAGTAAATGATTGGAATGGACTCAGTAGACAGGTAGTTAGTGCGGAGTCATAAGGGAGCTTTAAAAGGAGGCTAGATGATTTCATGAATAGGGATGAAAGGTGGATGTAGGTAGTGTTATGTAACAGGAACTACCTCGTGTAGGTCTCGCGGCCTCTTGTAGCTTCCTTATTTTCTTATGAGCACTAGCAGACCCATTATTATGTTGCATCGTCTACATTATTACGCAGCTTCAGTAGGTGGCGAGGCAACGGGTGAAGAACTTGCTGCTGCGTCACCTTATAGGGCTTCTCGGTAATAGGGTTTTGATAAGGGCGTAGCATTCGTCCCGTTGAGGTACTTGATGTGTCACGTGGCAAGCCTTACGTAGTGGTGGGTGACGGTGGTCCACCATCACTAAGTCTTCTGCTTCAGACTCGCTGTGAATTAACCCTTTCACGCCCAGATTTTTC
>JACEEZ010019083.1:405000-410000 GCA_016584305.1 Chionoecetes opilio | reverse complement strand
CAACACTGTTCGTGGACCAGAACAGTAAGGATGTAAATCACGATGTCATCGCTCAGTTACCAGCATGGACACACGACACTGATCCGTCAGAGGAGGTTCGGGCCGCGCACGCGGGTCAAATCCAGGCATGTTTTCCACGCGTGTTTAGTGGCGAATCAGAGCTGCGCACAATGACTGGTAAGCCTATGGTGATAGAACTTACGTCTGACGCGGAGCCATTTGCAGTCACTACCGCCAGACCGCTGCCCTACAGCTGGAGAGACATCAAGAAGCAACTCGATGACCTCCTTGCCAAACATATAATCGCGCCCGTCGACTACCCTATGGATTGGTGTCACCCCATGGTGCCTGTGCCAAAGAAGAATGCCGGTATCAGAATGTGCGTGGACTTAACCAAGCTGAACAAATACGTGCGGCGTCCGACATACCCCATGCTTCCACCACACGTTGCGGTCGCTGATATCGCAGCAGGTCACGCCCGCTGGATGACCACAATGGACGCCGCCATGGGGTATCACCAGATCGCGATTGCTCCTGAAAGCCAGGACCTAACGTGCTTCATTACACCGTGGGGCAGATTTAAATTCAAGCGCGCGGTCATGGGATTGGTGTCCTCCGGGGATGAATACAACCGCAGAGGAGACATCGCTCTGGGAGGCATACCCTACACCATCAAAGTTGTCGACGACATCCTCGCTTACGACGACACATATCGGGCACACCTCCAACACGTGACTGACATCATGCGAAGATGCGACGAGGCCGGCATCACTTTAAACCCTAAGAAGTTTCTCTAAGCGAGGAATGAGGTAGAATACTGTGGGTTCCGGTCACTGAGAATGGCTACTCATCGAACGATCAAAAGGTCACCGCCATCAAGAATTTTCCTCGGCCTGGGAACATCACTGATTTACGGTCGTTCATGGGTTTGGTCAACCAATTGGGGAGCTTCTCACAGGAAATCGCCGCCGCAGCCCAACCGCTTCGAGATCTTCTGAAGCAAAACCGTATTTGGGCATGGACCGAACACCACGAGGCAGCATTCCTCGAAGTAAAGAGGGTGCTTATATCACCGCCCATCCTGGCATTCTTCGATCCGAAACTGCCGACTGTACTGCAGACGGATGCTGCCAGGACGCGAGGGTTGGGATTCGTGCTAATGCAGAAACACGGGGACTTCTGGCGTATGGTTCAGTGTGGTTCACGTTTCCTCACCGATACAGAGAGTCGGTATGCTGTAATTGAGCTGGAGCTGGCTGCTTGCGTATGGGCATGTCAGAAGTGCCGGATATTCCTAACAGGTTTGCCTTACTTCGATCTGGTAGTGGATCACCGCCCGTTGGTGCCCATTTTGAACCATAAGCTTCTGTCAGAGATAGAAAATCCGCGGCTGCAGCGTATGCGTGAGAAGTTAATCCTGTACAGTTTTACAGCCAGTTGGCAGAAAGGGACTGAGCACCAAATACCAGACGCGCTTTCACGCTCACCGGTCTGTGATCCGGAGCCAATCCTCGACACAGCTGTAGTGAAGTCAGATCCGTTGCACGAGACCTTAATTGCGGCTTTGGAGGCGTCCCGTGCAGCAGAAGATGGCTTTCAACTCGCCCCAGTGGTAGACCCAGGATTGGAAAAGGTATGTGCTGCTGCTTCACGTGATCCCGAGTACTCTTCTCTTAAACAATCCATCCTACAGGGGTTCCCGGAACATCGCCTTCAGCTTCACAGTATCATCCGGCCTTATTGGGGAGTCCGGCATCTACTGTCATTGGATGATGACATGATCGTATACGGGGCGAGACTAGTCATCCCGACCAGCCTACGCAAGGAAGTTCTCGGCCGCTTGCACGAAGGGCACCAAGGTATTGAGCGAACGAAGCGCCGAGCACGTCAAACAGTTTACTGGCCTGGGATTGATAACGACATCGCCAACACCGTGTCTGCCTGTCCCCGTTGCCGTATGGTACTACCCAGCCACGCCAACGAGCCGCTGTGGATGGACGACCGGCCGCCCACTCGAGTGTTCGAGTCGGTGTCGGCCGACTACTTCCATGTAGCGGGCAGAACATATTTGGTATATGTGGATCGGCTCTCCGGCTGGCCATATGTGATAGACGTGTCCCAGAACTGCCTCTGCTGACCATCTAGTCCGTGAGTTACGCCACCTCTTCGGCATGACTGGGGTTCCGACTATACTGCGGACTGACGGGGGACCGCAGTTTGCGTCATCAACTATGCGCAGGTTTTTGTATCGCTGGAGGTTCACCACGAGATGTCGTCGCCGACCTACGCCAGAGCTAACGGTCACGCGGAGGCAGCTGTGAAGACTGTCAAAAAATTGATTATGGCAGCAACGACCGGTAGGCAGTTAGACGACGATGCATTCGAACGAGGTCTCCTGGAGCTACGGAATACGCCACGCGCTAGCGGAAGATCACCCGCGCAAGTCCTCTTCGGGCATCCGTTGCGGTCTGGGGTGCCCACTCATCACCGTGCGTTTGCCCCAGAGTGGCAGCGCGCAGCCGATGAGTGTGATGCCAGAGCTGACAATCTCCGGCATCAGACGAAGCAGCGTCACGACCGCTCCGCCCGTACACTTCATGGCTTACGCATCGGCTCCAGGGTTGATGTCCAGAACAACGTTACAGGCCTATGGGATCGTGCAGGCGAGGTGGTCGGAGTTGGCGACAGGCGAAAATACCTCGTAAAGCTGGGCAGTGGGAGACTTTATTGGAGAAATCGCCGTTTTCTGCGTCCGTATCGGCCCCTGCTCACGACTACGCCTGCAACGTCTCATCCTGCCATGGAGACTTTACCAACGCCGCCTACGTCGCCTGCCCAGTCTGACACAGCCACATCAGCGGTCAAGGGAGACAAGATTCCCCGTCGCAGTAATCGCTTACGCCGGCCTCCTGAACGTCTGCACGTCACTTGGGGACCTGTGGCTTCATACACTTAGCTCTTTTTATAACCATTGTATGTCGAGTATTTATGGTTAATGTATATATTTTCGTTGATTTTTGTTATAATGTTCATTGCTTAAGATTCATATGTGTTTATTCATCTTGGGGGAGGTGTTGTATGTATCTTCGGGGGAGATGTTGTATTGTTAATTAGCAGTTGAAATGTTAGGCTCGACTGTTTCGAGCATAGCTTCAGAGAGTACCCAGTGGGAGCCCACCCGGACAGAGTTAGTCCGGCTGGCATGCGTCTGTATCTGCCTCACAGTAAGACGTTTGCCACACTAAAGTGTTCCTGTGTCCTACCAGTCAGGAGAATACACATGGGTGAAGAAGGAAGCTGAGGCAAGGCGAGCAAGATAGGCGGGGCAATGTCACTCTGCCGCCTCCTGCCTCTTGCTACCTTTCCTCGCCACCTCGACTCGCTTGCCCCCCATTGTCTAGGGCGACTGCGCACACTACCAGGTGATCCTATGGCCGCCCTCCTCCTCCTCCTCCTCCTCCTCCCTCCTCCTCCTCCTCCTCCTCCTCCTCCTCCTCCTCTCCTCCTCCTCCTTCCTCCTGCTCCTTGCCTCTCAATTCCTTTCCTCTACTCGTCTGTCCTCTCTACATTTCCTTCCTCCTCCCTCATTCCTCTCTTATTGTCTTCATCCTTTTCTCTCTTATTCTCCTCCCTTTCTCTCTTATTCTCCTCCCGTTCTCCCTTATTCTCCTCCCTTTCTCCCTTATTCTCCTCCCTTTCTCCCTTATTCTCCTCCCTTTCTCCCTTATTCTCCTCCCTTTCTCCCTTATTCTCCTCCCTCTCTCCCTTATTCTCCTCCCTTTCTCCCTTATTCTCTTCCCTTTCTCTCATATTCTCCTCCTTTTCTCCCTTATTCTCCTCCCTTTCTCCCTTATTCTCCTCCCTCTCTCCCTTATTCTCCTCCCTTTCTCCCTTATTCTCTTCCCTTTCTCTCATATTCTCCTCCCTTATTCTCCTCCCTTTCTCCCTTATTCTGCTCCCTTTCTCTCATATTCTCCTCTCTTTCTCTGTTTTTCTCCTCCCTTTCTCTCTTTCTTCTCCTTTTCTCTCTTATTCTAGTCTCTTTCTTTCTCGTCTCCATGTTATATCTCCCATATTTTGTGTTGCAGTGTTGCTTATGTTCTCCCCTTGCCTCTATTATTTTACTTATGCTTTGTCCTTTCCATGCTCAAAACTATCATCAATATAACTTCTAACTTTCCTATTTTCATTATTACTTTGATCCTCATTAGCACCATCATTATCATCACCATTATCATTAATAGTAGTAGTAGAAGTAGCGGTAATAGTAGTAGTAGTAGAAGTAGTGGTAATAGTAGTAGTAGTAGTAGTAGTAATAGTAGTAGTAGAAGTAGTAGTAATAGTAGTAGTAGAAGTAGTGGTAATAGTAGTAGTAGTAGTAGTAATAGTAGAAGTAGTAGTAATAGTAGTAGTAGAAGTAGTGGTAATAGTAGGATAGTAGTAGTAATAGTAGTAGTAGAAGTAGCGGTAATAGTAGTAGTCTGAATCAAATTCCTCTCATGACTTCTGGCATCTAGCTAATAACATCTCTAACAATTTTTCTTCTTCATCTTTCCCTCCTATGCTTCACCCAGATGGCTCCACAGCTGTCTCATCTACTTCTAAAGCTGAACTCTTCGCTCAAACATTTGCTAAAAATTCCACTCTGGCTGATGAAGGGCTTGTTCCTCCTTCTCCTCCACCCTCTGACTATATTATGCCTGTCATTAAGATCCTTCGGAATGATGTTTTCTTTGCCCTTTCTGACCTAGATCCTCGGAAGGCTTACGGTCCTGACGGCGTCCCTCCTATTGTTCTCAAAAACTGGGCTTCTGTACCTACACCCTGCCTGGTCAAACTTTTCCGTCTTTGTCTATCTACTTCCACCTTTCCTTCTTGCTGGAAGTTTGCTCACATCCAACCTGTTCCTAAGAAGGGTGACCGTTCTAATCCTTCAAACTACCGTCCTATAGCTTTGACTTCCTGCCTTTCTAAAGTTTTTGAGTCTATACTTAATAAGA
>JACEEZ010019083.1:395000-400000 GCA_016584305.1 Chionoecetes opilio | reverse complement strand
ATGTCATATCTTTTGAACCAAGCATACAAAATGATGAATTCAAAAGATATGACATTTTGAACATTGAAACATTTTGAAGCCATTTTCTTAGTTTTTTATTGATGGCACTTATCGACTTTCTGAAATAAGCGCCTCATATAAGATGGTGAGACATAGAGAGACGAACATAAGGAGGGTAACATTGTTGGCCTTATAGGTACATATGTTTATCCCGTCATATATATATATCTTTAACATGGAAATTATTAGCAGTAAAGGTGCATGCATTAAATATAAATGTAGGGATAAACATATGTACGTACCTATAAGGCCAACAACATACAAACATCTCCAGATACCCGGACAGGCCGCTCCATCACTCTTCTAAATCTGACAAACCCCACTACTGGGTTGACTCTTACTTGACATCAGGATCGCAGCCAGTCGCCACTCATCGCACAGACCTCCCAACAGTCGGCATGAAGTAAGACAGTCCCACACCCTACATCCTACCCGGGCACCATGAGCTATAGTCTATTTTTTTTAATGAGGCGTAAATTCCATTCTATCTTAACCCCTTGAGACCCAGAACGTAATTTCCATTGTACTTTGACTACCATAACACGATTTTTAGTGAATATAAGCAATATTTTATAGATATGACCTATTTAGTAGCCTTGTCGACTAGCTAATTTGGTATATTTAGTTACTTTTCGTAATTTTATGGCTCGACAACATACATTTTTATATAGCAACTAGCCGCAAAGCCGCCCTCCGGGCGGACTTTTTGGCTAGCTCCTGCGGAGGGCTATTGGTGATCGCTATTGGCGGAGAGCTATTGGGATTGTGTTTGGTGGGCCTTCGGCCCACCAAACACGGACTCTCCAGATAGCCCCTTCTAACTTTCCTGAAATCATGGATGTAGAAATGTATGTATTACCCCCCCCCCATTCACTCACCCATTACCCATCACCCCCCACCCATTCACTCACCCATTACCCATCACCCCCCACCCATTGACTCACCCATTACCCATCACCACACACCCATTCACTCACCCATTACCCATCACCCCTCACCTATTCCCTCACCCATCACCCATCACCCCCAACCCATCACCCCCCACCCATTCACTCACCCATCACCCATCACCCCACCCATTCACTCACCCATTACCCATCACCCTACATCAAGGTTTCCTCAATTCTCGCAACCCACTTTTTTTTCACAATTATCGCTAATAGGCTGCTAAAAAAAAAAAAAGTGATCGGATCATCTCATAATTGGGCTTAAAACCTTCCCCTGGTCAACCCGGTTCCAAAAATGTGCCATATGAGGTGATTGCGCCACGGGGGGCGGAACCTATACCAGACACACACACACACACACACACACACACACACACACACAGACAGACAGACAGACAGACACACTTTCGCTTATATTTACCATTACCCATCACCCCCCATCTATTCCCTCACCCATCACCCATCACCCCCAACCCATCACCCCCACCCATTCACTCACCCATCACCCCACACCCATTACCCATCACCCCACCCATTCACTCACCCAATACCCATCACCCTACATCAAGGTTTCCTCAATTCTCGCAACCCACTTTTTTTTTCACAATTATCGCTAATAGGCTGCTAAAAAAAAAAGAAGTGATCGGATCATCTCATAATTGGGCTTAAAACCTTCCCCTGGTCAACCCGGTTCCAAAAATGTGCCATATGAGGTGATTGCGCCACGGGGGGCGGAACCTATACCACACACACACACACACACACACACACACACACACACACACACACCACACACCACACACACACACACACACGCCCACACACACACACACACACAGACAGACAGACAGACAGACAGACAGACAGACAGACAGACAGACAGACTTTCGCTTATATTTACCATTACCCATCACCCCCCACCTATCCCATCACCCCCAACCCATCACCCCCCACCCATTCACTCACCCATCACCCCACACCCATTACCCATCACCCCACCCATTCACTCACCCATTACCCATCACCCTACATCAAGGTTTCCTCAATTCTCGCAACCCACTTTTTTTTTCTCACAATTATCGCTAATAGGCTGCTAAAAAAAAAAAAAAAAAAAAGTGATCGAATCATCTCATAAGTGGGCTTATGACCTTCCCCTGGTCAACCCGGTTCCAAAAATGTGCCATATGAGGTGATTGCGCCACGGGGGGCGGAACCTATACCACACACACACACACACACACACACAGACAGACAGACAGACAGACAGACAGACAGACACACTTTCGCTTATATTATTATAGAAGGAAAGATCTGGGCGTGAAGGGGTAAAGGTCTTGTGCTTAAAATTATGCCTGTATTTACCTGATAATATGGTTAATTATGATGAAATACAGCTGAAATTAAGAAGAAGCGTAGTATTCCCTTCTCCTGGCCATCAGTCAGTAAGCAGCAAAGGGTCAGGATTTTTCACCTCGTTAAAAAAACCAGAGCATAGGTTGGTCAGGTGAGTGCAGGTGGGACTGTCTCTGCCTGGGTGTGCCTGTGTTTTAACCCCTTCACGCCCAGATCTTTCCTTTGCTATATAAAATTATCTGTTGTTAGCCATAAAATTACGAAAAGTAACTGAATATACCAAATAAACTAGTGGGCAAGGATACTAAATAGGTCATATCTCTAAAATATTGCTTATATTCACTAAAAATCGTCGAATGGTAGCCAAATTGCAATGGAAGTTACGTTCTGGGCGTCAAGGGGTTGATTAAGCATAACTAATGGTAAGGAAGATTTGGGTGCGCCATGTCTTGTGGGGTTTAGTTTCATGCCAAGTCATGCCTCGTTAGTACATTAAAGCCCCTCCCCTCTACACACACACACACACACACACACACACACACACACACACACACACACACACACACACACACACACACACACACACACACACACACACACACACACACAGACACACACACACACACACACACACACACACACACACACACACACACACACACACACACACACACACACACACACACACACACACACACACACACACACGCCAAAAAATGATAGAGTAAGACATCCACCCTTTGCCTATAAATGAGTTTGGGTAATGACAATGATGTGTGTGTGTGTGTGTGTGTGCTTGTTTATCTGGCAATGAATGAGGTTCATGTCAGCTCATTTCTTGTAGCTATCCTAACCAGACATAAGATCAATAAAATAAGGAAGCTACAAGAGGCTGAGACACTTAAGGAAGGGAATGCAATGTCCAGAGACGTGGTGTTCCTGCTGGTGTGTTTGTGTGGTGGTGGTGGTGGTAGTGGCAGGGTGGTGGTAGTGGGGTGGTGGTGGTGGCATGGTGGTGGTAGTGGTGGTGGTGGTGGTGGTGGTGGTGGTGGTGATGGTGGTGGTGGTGGTGGCAGGGTGGTGGTGGTGGTGCGCGGGTGGTGGTGATGGTGGTGGTAGTGGTGGTGGTGGTGGTGGTGGTGGTGATGGTGGTGGTGGTGGTGGCAGGGTGGTGGTGGTGGTGGTGGCAGGGTGGTGGTGGTGGTGCGCGGGTGGTGGTGATGGTGGTGGTAGTGGTGGTGGTGGTGGTGGGGGTGGTGGTTGTGATGGTGGTGGTGGTGATGGTGGTGGTGGTGGTGGTGGTGGTGGAAGGGGAGGGGGGATGCGGTCAGGCTTTGTAAGGTAATTAGGTGTACCACTGACAGGTAACTAATACAGTCTGTGAGAGAGAGAGAGAGAGAGAGAGAGAGAGAGAGAGAGAGAGAGAGAGAGAGAGAGAGAGAGAGAGGAGAAGAGAGAGAGAGAGAGAGAGAGAGAGAGAGAGAGAGAGAGAGAGAGAGAATAATGAAAATGATAATAGTAGTAATGATAATAATGATGGTAAGTAATAACAGTAAAATAGTAAGAAGACTCAGTAGTTGTCACGTCGCATTACCACACAAGACACACTGACATTGGAGTTATAGTCAATTTTTTTAATCGAGGCGAAAATTCCATTCTATCTGAAGGTCTCATGCTTAAAATGATGCCTATATTTACCTGATAATAGGGTTACCTATGTTAAAATACAACTGAAATTTAGAAGAAGCGTAGTATTCCCTTCTCCTGGCATCAAATATCAGTCAGTAAGCAGCAAGAGGTCAGGATATTTCGCCTCGTAAAAAAAATATAGAGTATAGTTGTGGTGGTACTCAAGGTGTAGACGTGTGCAGGCAATGTGAGCTCTCTCTCTCTCTCTCTCTCTCTCTCTCCTCTCTCTCTCTCTCTCTCTCTCTCTCTCTCTCTCTCTCTCTCTCTCTCTCAGCACACAATCGTACCCTAGGGCGAGTTGCTGTTGCTAGAGGCAGACAGTGGTATTGTGAGGCGCTCAGTATACTATCACTCTCTCTCTCTCTCTCTCTCTCTCTCTCTCTCTCTCTCTCTCTCTCTCTCTCTCTCCACTATCATACTCTTCCTCCAATCCCCTCGTCCTCCTCCTACCATCAACCCCCCTTTTTTTTTTTCTCTCTCTCTCTCTCTCTCTCTCTCTCCTCTCTCTCTCTCTCTCTCTCTCTCTCTCTTTCTCTCATTTTCTTTATTCACGGGGAGTAGTTTTACCATTACTCACCGATGTGCGTCCGTCCGTACAACTAATGATCCGCCATTTCTGTCCCAATTTAACTTAAACCAAACTTTCAGAAAAAGTTAAGGTTATCTCTGGAATGGTTTTATACAATATTCGACCAGGTTTATTCAGTTTCTTGGATAGTGAAAGAGATAATAACAAAGGAGAGAGAGAGAGAGAGAGAGAGAGAGAGAGAGAGAGAGAGAGAGAGAGAGAGACGACATGGCAGAGCAGCTTGTAAACATAAAAATAGAGATCACACAATCGTCATAAATAAACAAATAAAATGATAGAATGTCAGAAAAGTGTGTGTGTGTGTGTGTGTGTGTGTGTGTGTGTTTTTAGAACTGAAATGAAGAGTGATTGCTTGTGAACAT
>JACEEZ010019083.1:387500-390000 GCA_016584305.1 Chionoecetes opilio | reverse complement strand
TCTTCTCATCTCTCCTCTCATCTTCTCTATCTAGCCTCTTCTCTCTCTCTCTCTCTCTCTCTCTCTCTCTCTCTCTTAGACCGTATAAAGAAAGGCATTTCTGTCGCCAATCCTCCTCGCAAAGATCTTCCTTCTCATGAGTTTCTCTTTGTATCGCCTCAAATATCTAGCCCTATCTAGCCTCTATCTATCTATCTATCTATCTATCTATGTAGCGTCTATCTATCTATCTATCTAGCCTCTATCTATCTATCTAGCCTCTATCTATCTATCTATTTATCTATCTATCTATCTATCTATCTATTTATCTATCTATCTATCTATCTATCTATGTAACGTCTATCTATCTATCTATCTATCTATCTATGTAGCGTCTATCTATCTATCTATCTAGCCTCTATCTATCTATCTATCTATTATCTATCTATCTATCTATCTATCTATCTATGTAGCGTCTATCTATCTATCTATCTAGCCTCTATCTATCTATCTAGCCTCTATCTATCTATCTAGCCTCTATCTCTTATTGTTGGGTCTTTCTGTTCACTATACATGCTAAAACGGTGTCTCCTCTTTTTATTCTATTTTTGTGTTTGCATTTCAATTTCCTTAAACCTTTGAGCTCAGAACGTAATTTCCATTGTAATTTGGCTACCATTTAACGATTTCAATTAATGTAAGCAATATTCTATAGATATGACCTGTTTAGTATACTTGCCCACTAACTCATTTGGTATATTTAGTTAGTTTTCGTGATTCTATGGCTAACAACGGACGATTTTATATGGCAAAGGAAAGATATGGGCGTGAATGGGTTAATTACTCTCTGTGTGGGTTTTATCTTCCTACTCCGGCACAATCGTAGTCACAATCCAAATTCTTTCTATTTTTTGATATTTCCTTTTTATGAGGGGTTGAGGGGACCATAGGATTTATATAGGTTGAAGGGACCATAGGATTTATATAGGTTGAGGGGACCATAGGATTTATATAGGTTGAAGGGACCATAGGATTTATATAGGTTGAGGGGACCATAGGATTTATATAGGTTGAAGGGACCATAGGATTTATATAGGTTGAGGGACATAGATTTTATATAGGTTAGGGACCATAGGATTTTATGGTTGAGGGGACCATGGATTTATATAGGTTGAAGGGGCCATAGGATTAATATGTTGAAGGACCATAGGATTATATAGGTTGAAGGGACCATAGGATTTATATGGTAAATAGGACGACATAGATTTATATAGTTGAGGGACCATAGGATTATATAAAGGTTGAAGGACCCCTAGGATTTATATAGGTTGAAGGGACATAGGATTTATAAGGTTTGAGGGACCATAGGATTTTATATAGGGTTTGGGGGAAAACCCTAGGAGTTATATCGTTGAAGGACCATAGGAATTTATTAGTTGAAGGGACCATAGTATTTATATAGGGTTTTTAGGGACCATAGGATTTATATAGGTTTGAGACCATAGGTTTATATAGGTTAGTGGACCATAGGATTTATATAGGTTGAAGGTGACCATAGGAATTTGTATAGGTTGAGGGCCATAGGATTTATATAGGTTGAAGGGACATAGGATTTTATAGGTTGAGGGGACCATAGGATTTATATCGGTTGAAGGGACCAATAGATTTATAAAAGGTTGAGGGGACCATAGGATTTTATAGGTTGAAGGGACCCTAGGATTTATATAGGTTGAGGGGACCATGGATTTATATAAGGTTGAAGGACATAGGATTTATATAGTTAAGGGACCATAGATTTATATAGGGAAGGACCATAGGATTTATATAGGTTGAAGGGACCATAGGATTATATAGGTTGAAGGGACCATAGGATTTATATAGGTTGAAGGGACCATAGGATTTATATAGGTTGAAGGGACCATAGGATTTATATAGGTTGAAGGGACCATAGGATTTATATAATAGTCTAATTTGCTTTGTCTTACCATAGCGGTGATTATGTTTGTCATGTATTTATCCACATCACGACAGGCATAAGGCAAACAAAATAATGTAGTAATACGCGAGTACATTACGAGTAACCCACTCGTCGACAAAAAATTGGCAACTGGTCAATAGGACGTCACTGACGTTCTTCTCCTCTCCTCCGAAGCCTGAGAAGAGCGTCCATGCTCATTGACCGGAGTTGCCAGATGCGCGGGAAGATTTTTGTTCTCTTATACGAAGTGGGTTTACTTGGTATTTGTTACTTTGGTAATACGTAGTCGTGAGAAAGCCAACGAAATTAGTAACTTTTCGACAGTCTTGTTAAACTATACATCATTTATTAACCAGGACAGAACGTAATTATATTGTAATTTGGGTACCATTAGACGATTTTTAGTGATTATAAGCAATGTTTTATAGCTATGACCTGTTTAGTATCCTTGTCCACTAACTAATTTGGTATATTTAGTCACTTTTCGTAATTTTATGGCTAACAACAGACGATTTTATATAGCAAAGGAAAGATCTGGGCGTG
>JACEEZ010019083.1:380000-382500 GCA_016584305.1 Chionoecetes opilio | reverse complement strand
TCAATAACAGGAACTACCACGTGTAGGTCTCGCGGCCTCTTGTAGCTTCCTTATTTGCTTATGTTCTTATGTTCTTATGTTCTTATATATACTATGCGTAGCCTATATACGCACTATATACCCATCCACCCCCGACTCTTGCTGCGTTAGATCTATTTTTACTGTCATCCTTGGGTCCCGAGCGCCTGGTGAAGAGAGGCGGCTGGGTTTATTGCATTCCGGAACCGAGATTAATTTCTCACCCAGATTTTTCCTTTGTTATAAAAAATCGTCTGTTGTTAGCCATAAAATTACAAAAACAAGCTTAACCCCTTTAGGCCCAGAACGTAATTTCCATTGTAATATGGCTACCAATAGACGATTTATAGTGAATATAAGCAATACTCTACGTTATTTTTCGTAATTTTATGGTTAACAACAGACGATTTTATATAGCATAGGAAAGATCTGGGCGTGAAGGGGTGAATATAGAATATATCAAATTACCTAGTGGATAAGGATACTAGGCAGATCATGTTTATAAAATATTGCTTATATTAATTAAAATCGTCTAATGGTAGTTCAATTACAATGGAGATTACGTTCTGGGACTCAAGGGTTTAACATTCCGTGTGGTATTATACACATTCCGACGCATTTAATTACGTCGTCTTTTATTCAGTGCCCGATTCTCCTCAGCGCGAACTGGAAGAGACATGTTTACCCCTTCACGCCCAGATCTTTCCTTTGCTATAAAAAATTGTCTGTTGTTAGCCATGAAATTACGAAAACTAACTTCATATACCAAATTAGTTAGTCGACAAGGATACTAAACAGGTCATCTCTATAAAATATTGCTTATATTCACTAAAAATTGTCTAATGGTACCCAAATTACAATGGAATTACGTTCTGGGTCTCAAGGGGTTAACATAGTCCTTGTGTCTTCCATCATCGCTTTATCGGGAACTACTGAAGTACAGGAACTACCACGTGTAGGACAGGAACTACATAGGTCTCGCGGCTTCTTGTAGCTTCCTTATTTTTTTATGTTCTTATCGCTTTATTTATACGATTTTCTTGTTTCTGTCATTGTTTATCTGTTTATTATCTGATTATCTGTGTTAATTGTGTAGGAGAGCAGCGTAGGTAGGATAATAGAATAGTAGAATAAACAGTAGTAGAGGGGAGACTGCGTGAATGAAGATGCAGATAAGAGAGGCAGAAGGAGAGAGAGAGAGAGAGAGAGAGAGAGAGAGAGAGAGAGAGAGAGAGAGAGAGAGAGAGAGAGAGAGAGAGAGAGAGAGAGAGAGAGAGAGACATCCACCCGATACCTTTCCTCTCATTGTGTTACCTCGAAAGCCGTGTCAGGCGTCTTATCAACCCACAGCGTTGATTTGACGAAATACTTTCTCAGGTTTCCTTCTCTTCTTTTTCCTCTTCTCTCCCTTCTTTATTTGCCCCTTCTCGTAATATTCTTCCTCTTCAGAGAGAGAGAGAGAGAGAGAGAGAGAGAGCTAATAAGTAATAAGCGTGCGTGCGTGCGTTTAATTAGCCTCCACACAAAGCCTGAAGATGCCTCGAAGTGCCACCTCATCCCAGGCCCTTATAACGCCCACCACACACTCAGTCCCACCCACTATCTACGCCCTACCCACGTCTTTCTAACGCTTTCATTCACCCTCCACGCTTTTCCCACCGTGTTCTCTTATACCTCTGTCACCTCGCTTCTCCCACGTTAACGCTTTCATACCCCCTCCACGCTTTTCCCACCGTGTCCTCTTATACCTCTGTCACCTCGCTTCTCCCACGTTAACGCTTTCATACCCCCTCCACGCTTTTCCCACCGTGTCCTCTCATACCTCTGTCACCTCGCTTCTCCCACGTTAACGCTTTCATACCCCCTCCACGCTTTTCTCACCGTGTCCTCTTATACCTCTGTCACCTCGCTTCTCCCACGTTAACGCTTTCATACCCCCTCCACGCTTTTCCCACCGTGTCCTCTCATACCTCTGTCACCTCGCTTCTCCCACGTTAACGCTTTCATACACTCTCCACGCTTTTCCCACCGTGTTCTCTCTTTCCTCTGCCGCCTCGCTTCTGTATTAATCCCATTTCGATAAGACGCATGGCTTCCCTCAGGCTTCGGGGCTTCGCTGTAAATCTCTCGCACTTGATTGGGTCTTCAAGCTAGATGGTGGTTGCCTGTGGTAGCCTGTGGGTTGTTGCTTGGCTTGTGATTGCTTGTGGTTGCTTATGGTTGCTTGTGGTTGCCTGTGGTTGCCTGTGGGTTGCTGCTTGGTGGTGGTGGTGGTGGTGGTGGGGTTGTAGAGGTATAACAGTAGGAGGAGGAGGAGTAGGGTATTGTGGTAACAGTTGTATTTTTTGTAGTTGAGTCAGGATGAGATGTGGTAATATTGGGTTTGGTAGTGGTGGTGGTGCTGGTATAGTAGAGGTATAAGAGGAGGAGGGTATTGTGGTAACAGTTGTATTTCCCCCCTCCTTCCAATCACCCCCGCCAC
>JACEEZ010019083.1:372500-375000 GCA_016584305.1 Chionoecetes opilio | reverse complement strand
TACTTTCCATTCTCTTCCATTCTTCCTTCCTTCCTTCCTTCCTTCCTTCCTTCCATTTCACCTTCCTTCCTTCCATCCTTCCTTCCTTCCTTCCTCCTTCCTTCCTGTCCTTCTTCCTTCCTTCCTTCCATCTTCACTTCCTTCCTTCCCATCCTCTCCTTCCTCCTTCCCTTCCTTCCATCCTTCCTTCCTTCCTTCCTTCCATTTCACCTTCCTTCCTTCCATCCTTCCTTACTTAAAACACCCCTCAATTTGTATATATTTGTTAGTCCTTAACTTCTCTCTTTCTTCCTATCATTATTGCTATTCATTTTACATTAATTTTCTGTCGCGATTGTATATTATTTTTCTGTTTCGATTTTGTAACCAATTCATTTTCTTTCCCTTTACGTTTGATGGTTGGAAACAATCTGAGAATCGTGTGATCGCCGGCCGTGAGCTCCAACTTGCATGTGGTTTTAGTGCTGTTTTCTTATGTTATTTTTTCTCTTTTCCATTTTGGTTATATGATAAAAAAAATTTACGTGTATTATTCATGTCACGAAGCTGAAGACGCTCACGACATCTTCCTTCGACCATGACCTGACCTTATCCACCACCACCACCACCACCACAACCACCACCACCATCACAACCACCACCATCACAACCACCACCACTGCTACCACCACCACCACCGCTGCTACCTCCACCACCTCCATTACCACCATAACAACATAACTATAACCATATACAGGAACTACCACGTGTAGGTCTCACGGCCTCTTGTAGCTTCCTTATTTTCTTATGTTCTTATGTTCTTATAACCACCACCTTCACCACCCTATCCACTGCCTCCACCACCATCACTACTTTAACCGAACGTCCCCCCGCCCACCACCACCACCACCACTACTCTAATCGAAAGTCCCCCACCACCATCACTACTCTAACCGAAAGTCCCCCCACCACCACCACTACTCTAACCGAAAGTCCTCCACCACCACCACTACTCTAACCGAAAGTCCCCCCACCACCACTACTCTAACCGAAAGTCCTCCACCACCACCACTACTCTTACCAAACGTCCCCCCACCACCATCACTACTCTTACCAAACGTCCCCCCACCACCATCACTACTCTAACCGAAAGTCCCCCACCACCACCACTACTCTTACCAAACGTCCCCCCCCACCATCACTACTCTAACCGAAAGTCCCCCACCACCATCCACTACTCTACAGTCCCCCACCACCACCACTACTCTACCAAACTCCCCCACCACCATCACTACTTTAACCCAAACGTCCCCCCCCCACCCACCACCACTACCACAATCCTAATCACCACCCTTTATTACCCAAGGAAAGAGGGAGGATTAAGGGCAATGCTATTCTTGGAGGAGATGGGCGTGACCTGACTGCTAGAAAAGGTCAAAGGGCGTCCCTGGTCACCTTTTGGATCTCTCTATCACACTCCCGTTCTCTGGAATAGTATGTGGTATGGAGATGTCTCTAGCCAATCACCGTTGTCAGTATGTGGTATGGGGATGTCTCTAGTCAATCACCGTTGTCAGTATGTGGTATGGGGATGTTTCAAGCCAATCACCGTTGTCAGTATGTGGTATGGGGATGTCTCAAGCCAATCACCGTTGTCAGTATGTGGTATGGGGATGTCTCTAGTCAATCACCGTTGTCAGTATGTGGTATGGGGATGTCTCAAGTCAATCACCGTTGTCAGTATGTGGTATGGGGATGTCTCAAGCCAATCACCGTTGTCAGTATGTGGTATGGGGATGTCTAGCCAATCACCGTTGTCAGTATGTGGTATGGGGATGTCTCTAGCCAATCACCGATGTCAGTATGTGGTATGGGGATGTCTCAAGCCAATCACCGTTGTCAGTATGTGGTATGGGGATGTCTCAAGCCAATCACCGATGTCAGTATGTGGTATGGGGATGTCTCAAGCCAATCACCGATGTCAGTATGTGGTATGGGGATGTCTCAAGCCAATCACCGATGTCAGTATGTGGTATGGGGATGTCTCAAGCCAATCAGCGGTGTCAGTATGTGGTATGGGGATGTCTCTAGCCAATCACCGCTGTCCAAGCTCGTGACGTCACATAGGGGTGGAGCTTAAGTGATCGCTGGGCTGTAATCTGTATGTTTTATTTAAGATTAGACTTATCGAATTTTTAATATAACCTAACCTAACGTAAACTAACCTAACCTGACCTAACCTAGACTATATAAAGGATGTTAAATAGAATAGAGATTATAACCCAGCGGTCACGTAGGCTCCACCCTAATGTGACGTCACAAGCTTAGACAACGGTGATTGGCTAGAGACATCCCCATATCACATACTATTCCAGAAAACGGCAATATGGCAGCCGGACACCAAGCGGGAGCTTTAATATTTAGGTTAGGCTACGTCAGCTTTAGGTTAGGTTAGAGTTAGCTTAGGTTAGGTTAGGTTAGGTTATGAGTTTTAGTCTTGCTTGCTTTCATTTTACTCTCA
>JACEEZ010019083.1:347500-362500 GCA_016584305.1 Chionoecetes opilio | reverse complement strand
AAGCGACTGCTGCTGTCTGCATAGTGATGGCTCAAGACGAAAATGTATTGTTTTGTTGCTATTATTACTATCATCATCAATATTATCATCATTGTCATCATAATTTATATCATCATTATCTGCAGTGTTGTATAATCAATCATTCATATATATTTTTCATTAGTTTACAAATCCAATAGTTTGATCTAGCTCGATTTAAAATTTAGAAGCTTGATTAATAAAATATAATTTAGCTTGATTTAGAAATTTCGCTGAGGCGGTGAGGCAAGCAGCACCTTGGATGGCGTGCTGACGTGTGCCTCGCCTACCTGTGTGTTTATGTGCTGGTGCTGCATAGTGCAAGGGTGCTTCGTAGGTGCTTCTCTGCCTCAGCACCTTACGCACGCTTCTCCGTGTGTCGCACTAACACCACGCCTCCAATACACCTTTTGTTTATTGGAATGGCTCGGTTATATTCTTTACTTACACACATACACACACACACACACACACACACACACACACACACACACACACACACACACACACACACACACACACACACACACACACACACACACACACACACACACACACACACACAACACAGTCAAACAGTCACACACACACACACACACACTTAATAAAAGTAACACTAGATACAATGCAAATTGTGACCTTGATAAATAGTCGAGATAAATAAATAAAAGATATATAAATAAATATAAAAATAAAAGACAAATAATTAGATAAATAAAAGCAGGATGGAGAGACGAAGTGACAAGATTTTCAGCAACCAAATGAAACTGACGAGATTATTTTGACTTTTGAGTCATCGTTAAAAAGAAAAAAGACATCGGTTTGAGTTTTTATGACAACATGCCGTATCACACACACACACACACACACACACACACACACACACACACACACACACACACACACACAGACAGACTTTCTTTATTCACTGTTGCTTAGTCGCTAACATTAGAGTGTCCTTATCGAAACCTTATCGTTTATCAATGTACAGTTTCTTTACCCTCCTCCTCCTCCTCCTCCTCCTCCTCCTCCTCCACCTCCTCTTCCTCTCCCTCCTCCTCCCCCTCCTGTCCCTCCTCTTCCTCCTCATCTCACATGCATATATATTAGGGTTCAATGTGAAGTGATGGATACTGAGACAGCGCAAAGAGTTTCTCAAGTGTTATCAGTGACGAGAGATAAGAGCAAAAGCGAAGATAACACCAACTCTTATTGTCGGTCATGTTTCCCAAGGGCTGCTCTCAACGATGCTAAAGAAATAGGGAAACAAAAGAGGAGGCAAGGAAGAGAAGCGATGACACTCTACGCCTGAGAAAAGTCTGAGCCATCACATCGCTTTCAATCTGCTGACGAAGTACTAGAGACCTTCAACGTTGCTTCTCCGGCCTCTTGTCTGACTCCCTTATATAACCTGACCTTCACTAATATAATCTGTCGCTATCCCATTCATATATCCTCCTCATACTACAGCTAAGTATTAATTATCCGACCTTGGGGGGACCGAAGGTAGGTCGGATAATTGGAATAGTCGGATGTTCGGATATCACAGTAACCATAAACGTAAGGACAAAATGGTATATAACATAAAAGATGCAGCTCTTGAAGGCCGATCCAGTGGTTGACGCGAAAGTAAAATTCATGCATAAATAAAGCCACAAATCAATGCTTTCTAAAAACTAAAAAAAACTAAGTAAAATAAATGGCCAAAACAAGACACAATGTGGTGGGGAAAAAAGTCGGTTGTTTGGACAAGTCGGATGTTTGGAGGTCGGATGTTGGGAATTTGGCTGTACCTCCTTTCCTGTTGTTCCATTGGCCAACTCTCTCTTTCTCCCATTGCCTCCCCATTTATTCTTTGCTCTGTGTTTTATGTATATTTTTATTTATTTAAACAGTTAGTAATCATACAGATGGCAGATAAGTTAATACAGTTAGTACAGAATAAGTTATACAGAAGGTAGATCAATTATAAGTTAAGGCAGATAAGTGTTCAAAATTGCTAAGTTAAGACTGACTATAAGTTGCGCGAGTAATGTTGTTAGAAAATGAAGTGATGACTGATAATGATGGTGATGATGATGATGAATAGAATGATGGTGATGATGGATGGTTAAGGTAATGATGTAATTAGTGGTGATAATGATGATGGCTATGATGATGATGATTATGATAATGGTAATGATGCAGATAGTGATGATAATGATGATAATAATACTGATGAAAATAAAATGATACAAGGATAGTAATGATAACGGCAATGACATTTTATTTTATGCGTTGACACTTCGATAAAACAAAAAAATATATGAAAGAATATTTTAAAAGTAACACCGTATCTTTAGCGTTGACAGACAGGCACAGACACAAAGAGAATCAAAACTTCCTTTATTGGACGGGCGACAGAAGTAATTATATTCTTTCTTTCCCTTTCATTTCGTGTTGTGGTGACGTCAAGTGTCCTACAGAGAGAGAGAGAGAGAGAGAGAGAGAGAGAGAGAGAGAGAGAGAGAGAGAGAGAGAGAGAGAGAGAGAGAGAGAGAGAGAGAGAGAGAGAGAGAGAGAGAGAGAATTAATGTTGTCAGTTTTTAATTTTTTCCTTTCTCCCTTTTCGCTTGTAAGTTTCTCCCTTTTCGCTTGTAAGTTTTGGTGTTGTCAGTTTCTTAAGTTTTTCTTTCTTCCTTTTCGCTTGTAACTTTCTTCCTTTTCGCTTGTAAGTTTTGGTGTTTTCAGTTTTTCGTGTTCATTTCTTCCTTTTCGCTTGTAACTTTCTTCCTTTTCGCTTGTAACTTTCTTCCTTTTCGCTTGTAACTTTTTCCCTTTTTGCTTGTAAGTTTTGGTGTTGTCAGTTTCTCGTGTGTTCATTTCTTCCTTTTCGCTTGTAAGTTTTGGTGTCGTCTGTTTCTCTTGTTTTCATTTCTTTCTTTTCGCTTGTAACTTTCAGAATGGCTGTTTCTGCTTTCTTAAAGAGAGAAGTAAAACGCTGAACACCATAAAAAGTTGTTCCAATCTTCTTCCATGAGCAATTTACAGAACTTGCTTGACATTTGATTTTGACTTGACTTGACTCGGCTTGACTTGACTTTGATCTTGACTTTTTGACTTGATTTTCGCTGAACATTCAATAATTTACATGTGCAAGGATGAGTAATTTATGTTGTTTCCTGGGATATCAGTGTTTGTCGCCACAGATTCCTAGACTTCTCATAACGAAATGACTAAACAAATTTTAAGGTGATCTTGGTCATTCGATTAATTACCATTACGAAATGTCATAAGGCGCTCAGAATGCTTTATATCATATTATATTATAAACAGTAATTAACCTAATCTTTTCTTAATTAGCAATAAAAAAAAACACACGCACACCCCATTTATTACCTCAAAAGAGAGAGAGAGAGAGATAGAGATAGAGAGAGAGAGAGAGAGAGAGAGAGAGAGATGAGAGAGAGAGAGAAGAGAGAGAGAGAGAGAGAGAAGAGAGAGAGAGAGAGAGAGAGAGAGAGAGAGAGAGAGAGAGAAGAGAAAGACAGACAAGAAGAGAACAGAGACAGAGAGACAGAGAGACGAGAGAGAGAGAGAAGAGAGGAGAGAGAGAGAGGAGAGAGAGGAGAAGAGAGAGAGAGAGAGAGAGAGAGAGAGAGAGAGAGAGAGAGAGAGAGAGAGAGAGAGAGAGAGAGAGGGTAAAGAAAATTGTATATTGATAAAATGGTAAGAATTTGAAGTATATCAGTCAGGGACATAAAGACAATGTGTACATAATAGATAACTCGTAATGGTAGTGCAGGACTTTCTGTTATGATTAAGGGACTGGCAACTAAGTGGGCTTTTGTTGTTTTATTTGCTCTTGGCCAGTCCTTTGGGTAAATGTCCAGATGCACACCGAACTTTCCTTTGATGGACGAAACTATTCTTTTCTGGTGAGTTTTAATTTGTTTAGAATTAATCTGCAAACCGTTTGTGTCGCAAATAACTTTTTCTTTTGTGTGTGTTTATTTTTATTTTTTTGTGTGTGATTTGCAACAAAAATGACAAAAAAACAAATTGAACCTAACCGAACCTATACCTAACCTAACCTTTCCTAACATGACCTATACCTAACCTAACCTAACCTATACCTAACAAAAAACAAAAAAATAAAATTGCGACAGAAACGGTTAGCAGATTAATTCAAAAACACACCAAGACTCACCAGAAAAAAATTGTTTCTTCCATCAAAGTGAATTCGGTGTTCATCTGGCATAATACCGTCCTTTGTGATGTAAAACAAATTAATTAACTTCACATAAAACATAAAACATAAGCTTCAGAACAGTCACTGCCTCGGCCACGCCTCACCATTACGTCTCACTGGCTATCATTACGTCGTGTTTTGATGCCTCCACGAGAGATGGATGATTCCTATTAATGTAAGGTCATGTTCAAGTTAATTTCTCCCTCCCTTCATTATAGGGCTTTGTATACCACATAAATTTCCCTTTCGTCCACTAACGAATTTTGTAATGGATCACACACACACACACACACACACACACACACACACACACACACACACACACACACACACACACACACACACACACACACACACACACACACACACACACACACACGAGGTGTGTTTGCCGGGGGTTACCGGGTGTTAGCCGGGGGTTTGTGACCCGCCTCCCGGGGTGGTGGCTTCGGCCAACACTAAGCACTAAGGAAAAATGATAAAATAAATGTTGATATGGAGACGGGGCCATGCGAGCGTTGCTCAGGCCCTGTAAAATACAGCTAGGTGAATACAACTAGGTGAATACACACACACACACACACACACACACACACACACACACACACACACACACACACACACACACACACACACACACACACACACACACACACACACACACACACACACACACACACACACACACACACACAGACACACACCCACACACACACACACACACAGTCACACACGCACACACACACACCCACAGCCACACAGTCACACACACACACACACACTCAGAGAAAACAGCAGTTTCAGACTCCTGGGAAACTTGAGGTCTGGATGTGGAGCCGCTGGGAAAGAGGAGGAGGAGGAGGAGGAGGAAGAGGAGAAGGAAGAGGAGGAGGAGGAAGAGGAGGAGGAGGAGGAGGAGGAGGAGGACGGAGGAAAACAAACAGGAAAAAATCTGCTTGGTCCCAAACTTGGTTGGTTATGTTCTTCACTTTACCAAATAACCTTACAAGTGTTTTTCTTTGCGTCAGGGTTTGTTTGTCCTCGTCTTGGGTTTTCGTTCTCTTCCTTTCTTCTTGTTTCGTTTTGTTCTCTCTTCCTCTCCTCCTCCTCCTCTCCTCCCTCCTCCTCCTCCTCCCTCCTCCTCCTCCTCCTCCTCCTCCTCCTCCTCCTCCCCCCCCTCCTCCTCCTCCTCCCCCTCTTCCTCCTCCTCCTCCTCTCCTCTGTTCATTTTACCCTTAATAAGTGTTCTTGTTTTACCTATTTCCTCCTTTTCTCTTCCCTTCTTTCTCCTCCTCCTCCTCTTCTCTTCCCTTTCTCCTCCTCTTCCTCTTCCCTTTTTCCTCCTCTCCCTCTTCCTCTAAAAATGTCGACCGGCGCTCCGGAAAATTCCGGCGCTCCTGCACCGGAAGATGAGAACATTTCAATTATTTTTTCGCCAAGTGTTGGTTTGAAAAAAATATTATGAAGCAAGAATGTAAATTGAGGAACAGGTTTTTTTTTGTTCTTATTGAAATTATTGAGAAGAGAGAGAGAGAGAGAGAGAGAGAGAGAGAGAGAGAGAGAGAGAGAGAGAGAGAGAGAGAGAGAGAGAGAGAGAGAGAGAGAGAGAGAGAGAGAGAGAGAGAGTGGGCTTCTCCCGTATGGTAAGAAAAGAAAAAAAAACTTCTGTGTTAGATTATGCAAGAGTTGACTGCATATGAAGCTCAATTTGAATGTGTTTTATTTGTATACATTGATTGATTTTTACGTACATAAATTGAGATATATTATTTATTGTTTTTAGATTCTTAAAAACACATATTTTTCCTCCATGCGACTATCTTTCTATTTGGCAAACATAAAACAAAAAATATTTCCCCTTTAATGTAACGTTTAATTTTTTTTTTATTTCTATAGCTTTACCATTAACCATATCAAACTCTTATTTTATATATACTGCAAGTCTTCAATACCATTTAAAAGTACACTCAGTCTCATTTTATCAGAGTTATTAATCTATATTGATCTACAACTTCATGTCGAACAAGAAATCATGTCTCGGCGCCTCCCAAGCCAAGTTCAGCCCGCAAGAGATTGGAGGAAAAAAGACTTGTGTACCCAACTTAGATATTTTTCGTAATTTCCACGCATTCTGTCGGCCGGACATTGTTAGAGGATCGTAAGGTTCATGAAAACACAGAAAATTGGACGGTAAAGTAAACTAAACACGCGGCAAAAAGGCGTGTTTACATTTTCATCAAGGAGGAGAAAATATGTGTGCTGATGTGTGTGTGTGTGTGCATGTGTGTGTGTGTGTGTGTGTGTGTGTGTGTGTGTGTGTGTGTGTGTGTGTGTGTGTTGTGTGTGTGTGTGTGTGTGTGTGTGTGTGTGTGTGTGTGTGTGTGTGTGTGTGTGTGTGTGTGTGTGTGTGTGTGTGTTTGTTTGTTTGTTTACCAAGTTGTTTTTACCTAGTTGTATTTTTCAGGGCCTGAGCTACACTCGTATGGTCCCGTCTCCGTGTGTGTGTGTGTGTGTGTGTGTGTGTGTGTGTGTGTGTGTGTGTGTGTGTGTGTGTGTGTGTGTGTGTATGTGTGTGTGTGTTTGTCAAGTTGTATTTACTTAGAGAGGCAAAGGGTCGCTGAGCTTTACTCGTGTGGTTGTCTCCATATTTGTATTTATCCAGTCTTTCTTTCACTTAATAATAACTTCAAGCCGCTATTACCTCTTCTTTTAGTTCATTACAAATTATTATACTTATACGGGGCAAGCTGTATTTTTTGTTATTTGAGCATCATAATTTTCTTAATATTTTCTTGTGTCCAATCAAATATTTTTCCTCTCTTTCTGCTCTCAATAGTTGCTCTTTTATGTCAACTTCCTCCCAAATATTCATCAATTTATATATTTTAATTAAGTTTCCTCCTGTTTTTTTTTCGTGATGGCAGTTTAATTTCCTTTTGCCTTTCCTCGTAGGTTAGATTTCCCATCGCTGACAATATCCTGGTTGCTCTTCTTTGTATTCTTTCCAGGTTCCTAATGTTTCAGTTTTGGTGTGTGTGTGTATGTATGTGTGTGTGTATTCATCTAGTTGTATTCATCTAGTTGTATTTTACAGGGCCAGAACAATGCGCGTGTGGCCTCTTCTCCATATCAACATTTTTATCATTCATCCTTAGTGCTTTGTGTTGGCCGAAGCCAGCACCCCGGAGAGCAGGTCACAAACCCCGGCTAATACCCGGTACCCATTCACTGCTGGGTGGACAGGGGCTAGGGTTTTTTAAGGAAACAACCCATCTGTTTTCGCTCCGCCCGGGGATCGAACCCGGGACTTCTCGGTTGTGAACCGAGCGTGCTTCCCCTACACCACGGAGTACCCTGTGTGTGTGTGTGTGTGTGTGTGTGTGTGTGTGTGTGTGTGTGTGTGTGTGTGTGTGTGTGTGTGTGTGTGTATATATATGTGTGTGTGTGTGTGTGACTGTGTGTGTGTGTGTGTGTGTGTGTGTGTTTATGTGTTTGTGTGTGTGTGTGTTTGACGTGTGTGTTTGTGTGTGTGAGTGAGGATCGTGAGTCAGCCTCTTTGTCATACACACACACACACACACACACACACACACACACACACACACACACACATGTTGTTGCCAAAAGCAGTCAATCATGCACGTGTTTTCAAGGCGTTTATCATATCGCGTGTTTCATCGCTTTGGATAAGTTACAGACACAAAAACTCGGATAAAATATTGAACTTGATACTCACAGGAGCCAGCGGAGTACAATGAACTATACTAAACTTTATGTATATCTATAAACTTATATATGAACTTTTTTTTATATATAACAGGTTTTCTCATAGCGTCATGGCTTGTTATTTATACCTGAATAGTGTTTTTTTATCCTCAACCTTTGGCATAGGTAGATTAAATGTCATAGCAACCCAGAAGAAATTGAGATCACCTAGGTGTTAGAAATGAAGAAATAGAAGAAATTGCATGGAAAGCATTGAGGTATAAAAAAGAATTGTGAGGACGCCGACTTTTTTTGTGTGTGACTGAATCAGTGGGAAAGTTTTTATACATGATTTTTGGTTTTTGAGAATTTGCAGCGGCTTCCATTTCATGCGGCGTGTGGGTGGGTGTTTAAAGCTGCCTTCCAGGGTGCGATGAGGGGGGGGGGGGCAGGGGCGATGGGAGGGGAGGTAAGGGAAGGAGGGCGAGGGGAGGTAAGGGAAGGGGGGCGAGGGGAGGGGGGCGAGGGGAGGGGGGGGCGAGGGGAGAGGGGGGCGAGGAAGGAAGGGAAGAGCCGTGTGTTCCTAAATCACAGAATCGCGTGGCCTTGGAGAAGTGTGACCCATGCATGGTAACACTAGCAGGAGCGCTACCGTAGTAACATATTCTTTTTCTTTTTTCTTTTTTTACATCACAAAGGACTGGCCAAGGGTACACACAAAAAAGAGGTAACAAATAGCCGGGTTAGTTGCCAGTCCCTATACAGAAGACAGTAAGAGAATAGAGAAAGGGGGGTGGGCCAATTTAGTTCGGGTACAGGTTTAGTTACAACGCGCTGTAGCCATGATGGTTTATTTATACGTATACTATTTGTACATGGAGGAAGTTTTACATTGAAAAAACTATGATGAAGATATTATGTCTGTGGATTATTATTTTTAAGAATGTATAATGATAATAATAATAATAATAATAATAATAAATATTTTCACCCGAAGGCATACAGGAAAAATACAGCATAATATATAGACATAAGGGAATGAATGAAATATGTATAAGATCTTTGCACCTGTCACTCTTGCTTTACCTGCAGGTCCTCCCTGATGTACATAAGAACATAAAAAAATAAGTAAGCTACAAGAGGCTGTGAGACCTACACGTGGTAGTTCCTGTTACTTAATACTACCTACATCCATCTTTCATTCCCATCCATGAAATTATCCAGCCTCCTTTTAAAATTCCCTATTGACTCCGCACTAACTACCTGACGTCCATTCCAATCATTTACCACCCTATTTGTGAACCAGTTTTTCCCTATTTCTTTTTTTAATGATGCTTGTTTCTGATGTGTTTTCTGACAGACGCCCGCATCCATTATTACAGATTGCTCTTGATTCTCAGGGATGAATTCTGCACTTTTAATTTGTGAATAGTATCTCGGCTAGCATGCAGGTGTGTGCCTCTTCCCTTCCTTAACCCCTTGAGACCCATAACGTAATTTCCATTGTAATTTGGGTACCATTAGACGATTTTTAGTGAGTATAAGCAATATTTTATAGATATGACCTGTTTAGTATCCTTGCCCACTAGCTAATTTGGTATATTAAGTTACTTCTCGTAATTTTATGGCTAACAACAGACCATATTTTATAGCAAAGGAAAGATCTGGGAGTGAAGGGGTTAAGAACAGACAGGTGGACAATGAGCGGCAATGTCGACTGTATCTTCGCTGAATGCAGTAATTATGTTCTAACGATTGCGGCCTTTTTATTATTTATTTTTTAGCTTTTCGCAACGTGTGACAGTAAGAAGACAAGTTTTCTGAATTAAAGCACATATATTTCCCTCATCCTGTGTGAATACCCAGCCCTGGCGTTGACTTCCCTCCGTATAATATCGATAATAATAATAATGATACTACTACTACTACTACTACGACTATGACTACTACTACTACTACTACTACTACTACTACTACTTCTACTACTACTACTCTTACTACTACTACTACTACTACTACTACTACTACTACGACTATGACTATGACTACTACTACTACTACTACTACTACTACTTCTACTACTACTACTCTTACTACTACTACTACTACTACTACTACTCTTACTACTACTACTACTACTACTACTACTACTACTACTACTTACTACTACTACTACTACTACTGCTACTACTATTAAACTTATTTTCACCCGAAGGCGTACAGAAAAAAACCCGGTACTGTATAATGATCCACACAGGGCAGTAGTGTCATCGCTCGTTTGTGTAACATCAGAAATTGTTTGTTATCGTTTCAAGGTCAGTGACGTACGTGTAGAATGGGTGTCACCGCTCGTTTGTGTAAAAGTAGAATGGGTGACACCGCTCGTTTGTTTAAAAGTAGAATGGGTGACACCGCTCGTTTGTTTAAAAGTAGAATGGGTGTTACCGCTCGTTTGTGTAAAAGTAGAATGGGTGTCACCGCTCGTTTGTTTAAAAGTAGAATGGGTGTCACCGCTCGTTTGTTTAAAAGAAGAATGGGTGTCACCGCTCGTTTGTTTAAAAGTAGAATGGGTGTCACCGCTCGTTTGTTTAAAAGTAGAATGGGTGTCACCGCTCGTTTGTGTAAAAGTAGAATGGGTGACACCGCTCGTTTGTTTAAAAGTAGAATGGGTGTCACCGCTCGTTTGTGTAAAAGTAGAATGGGTGACACCGCTCGTTTGTTTAAAAGTAGAATGGGTGTTACCGCTCGTTTGTTTAAAAGTAGAATGGGTGTCACCGCTCGTTTGTTTAAAAGTAGAATGGGTGTTATCGCTCGTTTGTTTTAAAGTAGAATGGGTGTCACCGCTCGTTTGTTTAAAAGTAGAATGGATGTCACCGCTCGTTTGTTTAAAAGTAGAATGGGTGTCACCGCTCGTTTGTTTAAAAGTAGAATGGGTGTCACCGCTCGTTTGTTTAAAAGTAGAATGGGTGACACCGCTCGTTTGTTTAAAAGTAGAATGGGTGTCACCGCTCGTTTGTTTAAAAGTAGAATGGGTGACACCGCTCGTTTGTTTAAAAGTAGAATGGGTGTCACCGCTCGTTTGTTTAAAAGTAGAATGGGTGTCACCGCTCGTTGTTTCAAAGTAGAATGGGTGTCACCACTCGTTGTTTAAAAGTAGAATGGGTGACACCGCTCGTTTGTTTAAAAGTAGAATGGGTGTCACCGCTCGTTTGTTTAAAAGTAGAATGGGTGACACCGCTCGTTTGTTTAAAAGTAGAATGGGTGACACCGCTCGTTTGTTTAAAAGTAGAATGGGTGTCACCGCTCGTTTGTTTAAAAGTAGAATGGGTGTCACCGCTCGTTTGTTTAAAAGTAGAATGGGTGACACCGCTCGTTTGTGTAAAAATAGAATGGGTGTCACCGCTCGTTTATGTAAAAGTAGAATGGGTGTCACCGCTCGTTTGTGTAAAAATAGAATGGGTGACACCGCTTGTTTGTGTAAAAGTAGAATGGGTGTCACCGCTCGTTTGTGTAAAAGTAGAATGGGTGTCACCGCTCGTTTGTGTAAAAGTAGAATGGGTGACACCGCTCGTTTGGGTAAAAGTAGAATGGGTGACACCGCTCGTTTGTGTAAAAGTAGAATGGGTGACACCGCTCGTTTGGGTAAAAGTAGAATGGGTGACACCGCTCGTTTGTGTAAAAGTAGAATGGGTGTCACCGCTCGTTTGTGTAAAAGTAGAATGGGTGTCACCGCTCGTTTGTTTAAAAGTAGAATGGGTGACACCGCTCGTTTGTTTAAAATAGAATGGGTGTCACCGCTCGTTTGTGTAAAAGTAGATGGGTGACACCGCTCGTTTGTTTAAAAGTAGAATGGGTGACACCGCTCGTTTGTTTAAAAGTAGAATGGGTGTCACCGCTCGTTTGTTTAAAAGTAGAATGGGTGCACCGCTCGTTTGTTTAAAAGTAGAATGGGTGACACCGCTCGTTTGTGTAAAAATAGAATGGGTGTCACCGCTCGTTTGATGTAAAAGTAGAATGGGTGTCACCGCTCGTTTGTGTAAAAATAGAATGGGTGACACCGCTTGTTTGTGTAAAAGTAGAATGGGTGCACCGCTCGTTTGTGTAAAAGTAGAATGGGTGTCACCGCTCGTTTGTGTAA
This sequence comes from Chionoecetes opilio, assembly GCA_016584305.1. Taxonomy (NCBI): domain Eukaryota; kingdom Metazoa; phylum Arthropoda; class Malacostraca; order Decapoda; family Majidae; genus Chionoecetes; species Chionoecetes opilio. Next base: position 350,408 of record JACEEZ010019083.1, on the reverse strand, counting down.
AAGTAGAATGGGTGACACCGCTCGTTTGGGTAAAAGTAGAATGGGTGACACCGCTCGTTTGTGTAAAAGTAGAATGGGTGACACCGCTCGTTTGGGTAAAAGTAGAATGGGTGACACCGCTCGTTTGTGTAAAAGTAGAATGGGTGTCACCGCTCGTTTGTGTAAAAGTAGAATGGGTGACACCGCTCGTTTGTTTAAAAGTAGAATGGGTGTCACCGCTCGTTTGTTTAAAAGTAGAATGGGTGTCACCGCTCGTTTGTTTAAAAGTAGAATGGGTGTCACCGCTCGTTTGTTTAAAAGTAGAATGGGTGACACTGCTCGTTTGTTTAAAAGTAGAATGGGTGACACCGCTCGTTTGTTTAAAAGTAGAATGGGTGACACCGCTCGTTTGGGTATAAGTAGAATGGGTGTCACCGCTCGTTTGTTTAAAAGTAGAATGGGTGACACCGCTCGTTTGGGTATAAGTAGAATGGGTGACACTGCTCGTTTGTTTAAAAGTAGAATGGGTGACACCGCTCGTTTGGGTATAAGTAGAATGGGTGACACCCGCTCGTTTGGGTAAAAGTAGAATGGTGACCACTGCTCGTTTGGGTAAAATAGAATGGGTGTCACGCTCGTTGTTAAAAGTAGAATGCGTGACACCGTCGTTTGGGTATAAGTAGAATGGGTGTCACGCTCGTTGTTTAAAGTAGACATGGTGACACCGCTCGTTTGGGTATAAGTAGAATGGGTGACACTGCTCGTTTGTTTAAAAGTAGAATGGGTGACACCGCTCGTTTGGGTATAAGTAGAATGGGTGACACCGCTCGTTTGGGTAAAAGTAGAATGGGTGACACCGCTCGTTTGGGTATAAGTAGAATGGGTGACACTGCTCGTTTGGATATAAGTAGAATGGGTGACACCGCTCGTTTGGGTAAAAGTGTATATAGGTAGTTTGATAGAGTTTCAAGGTGAGTGTCGTGCACGTGTCGAGGCTCATCGGGGCTCAGGGAGGGTCGTCCACCTGGGTTTCCGGCTGAACTCACATCCTGCCCGATTTAGCCTCCACTGACTCAGACATTCCTCAACAATTGCCTCTTTGCATCCCGCCCTCCATTTCCCTCTACCTTCCCTCGCCCATCTCCCTCCACCTTCCTTCCCTCGCCCATCTCCCTCCACCTTCCCTCCCTCGCCCATCTCCCTCCACCTTCCCTCCCTCGCCCATCTCCCTCCACCTTCCACCATCCCGCCCTCCATCTCCCTCCACCTTCTCTCGCCCACTTTCCCTCTCCCATCTCCCTCCACCTTCCACCATCCCGCCCTCCATCTCCCTCCACCTTCCCTCGCCCATCTCCCTCCACCCTCCACCTTCCCGCGCCACCATTATTTTCTCATTCATCATTTTTTTTCAATACATGGTTTATGATATCACGTATCTAATTCTCTTCGTCAAAAGTGTTGTGGTTACTTGGTGAAGTTTGAATCGCGATTTTTTATACACTTCATGATTGTACTTCACGTGCTTTTTTACCTTCCTGTGTGCTCTTCATGTACTTTTTATACACTTCATGTACTTCACTATTCACTTCATGTAGACTTTTTATGTGTACTTCATCGTGTATTTCCTTTATACATTTGTCTTTTTAGGTTATTGCAAGTCATGTTAACCCCTTCACACCCAGATCTTTCCTTTACTATAAAAAAAATCGTATGTCGTTAGCTATAAAATTACGAAAAGTAACTGAATATACCAAATTAGCTAGTGGACAAGGACACTAAACAGGTCATATCGATAGACTATTGCTTATATTCACTAAAAATCGTCTAATGGTAGCCAAATTACAATGGAAAATACGTTCTGGGCCTCATGGGGTTAAAAGTAAGCATTGGCTATTTCCATGATTAGCATGATTAGTAAGCAGCCTTACTCAGCCAGCAGTGTGGTTATCTGTTTCCGATTTGAACAGTCAGTACATTTTGTCATAACATGTTTCTCTCGATCATCATCTGTCATCATCAGCTCAATTGTCTCCTCGGTCACCATGTGGGAGGCGCAAGATGGGAGGTTTGCAGCAGGGTCTCTTAATCAACAAAGGTATTCTAGTTTGCAGCGGTGGCAGGCTTGGTCCTTGCTTCAGGCCATGGAAAGCGCCGACACTGCTCAAGTTTCAAGTTTATTGAGAAAAGGGGGAGGAAATTACAAAGAAGGGGGGGGGGGCAAGAATACAAAATACATAAATACAGAATCAGAAAAAAAGGAAAAAAAAACTGGTTACAATCCTTTGTTTTTTTTTGGTATCGCGTGGAGGTTTTTTTTTTTTTGCTTTTTGCTTTGCAGTGCAGCCGTGAGTGTGGCGTGGTGGAGGTGGTGACCTGATGTTCGCTGCCCTCACGCGTTCGGTCTTACTAGTCTAATTGGATAAATACTGAGCAGATATTAAGCAGAAAGCAGAAACCCAAGCAAATATTATGACAATCATATATTTCCCATTCAGTAATATTTTTGCGGACCATGCAAATTTTGGGGAAGTGAACATTAGTCATCCTCTTCTATATTGTGGCATTAATTTGTAAAAAAGGCACGAACATTAATAAAGTTTTTCTTAACTTTGTTCTGCCTCAAGAGTATTAATACAAATGAATAAGTTTTTCTTAACATTTCATGCCTCCGGGCCATAATAAAATCACTATTATTATTATTATTATTATTATTATTATTATTATTATTATTATTATTATTATTATTACTTCAGCTCCTCCACTGCCGCCTCACATCCCGCCACCGCCTGGCGCGTCACGTTGCTTATCATATATTTGATTACACTTTTATTCTGCCATCAAGGGCATGTCTCCCTTTTCACGGCCGTCTCCAGCGCGGACAGGCAGCCGAAAGTGGAATTCAAGGCGTCTGTAAAGTGCGTATAAACAT
>JACEEZ010019083.1:337500-345000 GCA_016584305.1 Chionoecetes opilio | reverse complement strand
TTGATGTGGGAAAGGTTGATTTTAGGGAGGTTGTGTAGGAGGTTGATGGTAGGGAAAGTTGTTAGGAGGTTGATGTAGGAGGTTGTTGTAGGAGGTTGTTGTAGGAGGTTGATGTAGGAGGTTGATGTAGGAGGTTGATGTAGGAGGTTGATGTAGGAGGTTGATGTAGGAGGTTGATGTAGGAGGTTGATGTAGGAGGTTGATGTAGGAGGTTGATGTAGGAGGTTGATGTAGGAGGGTGGTAAGGAGGTTGATGTAGGAGGTTGATGGAGGAGGTTGATGTATAAGGTTGATGTAGGAGGTTGATGTAGGAGGTTGATGTAGGAGGTTGATGTAGAAGGTTGATGTAGGAGGTTGATGTAAGAGGTTGATGTAGGAGGTTGATGTAGGAGGTTGACGTTGGAGGTTGATGTAGGAGGTTGATGTAGGAGGTTGATGTAGGAGGTTGATGTAGGAGGTTGATGTAGGAGGTTGTTGTAGGAGGTTGATGTAGGAGGGTGGTAAGGAAGTTGATGTAGGAGGTTGATGTAGGAGGTTGAGTGGGTTGGAGGTTGTTTGTAGGAGGTTGTGTAGGAGGTTGATTTGGAGGTTGTGTAGGAGGTTGATGTAGGAGGTTGATGGTAGGAGGTTGATGGTAGGAGGTTGTTGTAGGAGGTTGTGTAGGAGGTTGATGTAGGAGGTTGATGTAGGAGGTTGTTGTAGGAGGTTGATGTAGGAGGTTGTTTTGTAGGAGGTTTTGGAGGTTTTTAGGAGGTTGATGTAGGAGGTTGATGGGGGTTAGAGGAGGTTGATGGTTAGGGTGTTGGGGATGTAGGAAGGTTGTTGTAGGAGGTTTTGATGTAGGAGGTTGATGTAGGAGGTTGTTGTAGGAGGTTGTGTAGGAGGTTGATGTAGGAGGTGATTGTAGGAGGTTGTTGTAGGAGGTTGATGTAGGAGGTTGTTGTAGGAGGTTGATGTAGGAGGTTGTTGTAGGAGGTTGATGTAGGAGGTTGATGTAGGAGGTTGATGTAGGAGGTTGATGTAGGAGGTTGTTGTAGGAGGTTGATGTAGGAGGTTGATGTAGGAGGTTGATGTAGGAGGTTGATGTAGGAGGTTGATGGTTGGAGGTTGTTGTAGGAGGTTGATGTAGGAGGTTGATGTAGGAGGTTGTTGTAGGAGGTTGATGTAGGAGGTTGATGTAGGAGGTTGTTGTAGGAGGTTGATGTAGGAGGTTGATGTAGGAGGTTGATGTAGGAGGTTGTTGTAGGAGGTTGATGTAGGAGGTTGTTGTAGGAGGTTGATGTAGGAGGTTGTTGTAGGAGGTTGTTGTAGGAGGTTGATGTAGGAGGTTGATGTAGGAGGTTGTTGTAGGAGGTTGATGTAGGAGGTTGATGTAGGAGGTTGATGTAGGAGGTTGATGTAGGAGGTTGAGGGTTTGGAGGTTTGTTGGTAGGAGGTTGATGTAGGAGGTTGTGTAGGAGGTTGATGTAGGAGGTTGATGTTAGGAGGTTGTTGTAGGAGGTTGTTGTAGGAGGTTGATGTAGGAGGTGTTGTAGGAGGTTGATGTAGGAGGTGTTGTAGGAGGTTGATGTAGGAGGTTGTTGTAGGAGGTTGATGTAGGAGGTTGTTGTAGGAGGTTGTTGTAGGTGGTGTGTAGGAGGTTGATGTAGGAGGTTGTTTGTAGGAGGTTGTTGTGGGAGGTTGATGTAGGAGGTTGATGTAGGAGGTTGATGTAGGAGGTTGATGTTGGAGGTTGTTGTAGGAGGTTGATGTAGGAGGTTGATGTAGGAGGTTGATGTAGGAGGTTGATGTAGGAGGTGTTTTGGGTAAGGAGGTTGATGTAGGAGGTTGATGTAGGAGGTTGATGTAGGAGGTGATGGGGGTTAGGAGGTTGTGTAGGAGGTTGTTGTAGGAGGTTTGGATGGTTGGAGGTTGTTGGGTAAGGAGGTTGATGTAGGAGGTTGTGTAGGAGGTTGTTGTAGGAGGTTGATGTAAGAGGTTGATGTAGGAGGTTGATGTAGGAGGTTGATGTAGGAGGTTGTAGGAGGTTGATGTAGGAGGTTGATGTAGGAGGTTGATGTATGAGGTTGATGTTGGAGGGTGGTAAGGAGGTTGATGTAGGAGGTTGATGTAGGAGGTTGATGTAGGAGGTTGATGTAGAGGTTGATGTAGGGGGTTTGGGGTAGGGGGTTTGAGTAGGAGGTTGTTTGTAGGAGGTTGATGTAGGAGGTTGATGTTGGAGGGTGGTAAGGAGGTTGATGTAGGAGGTTGATGTAGGAGGTTGATGATTCCATTGATTTCTACATTTTCTTCATGACAAGGTGAATGGCTTACAAATGTCTCTTGTCCGATATTTCAACAAAAATTGTAATGACGTATTTTATTGCTTGATTTTGTTAACTAAAGACGGAGACTCCCAGTAATACAGCGTTATGATTCCTTATTGATATTAGCTGTACCTTTTTTTTTTTTTTTTTTTTTTTTTTTTTTTTAAAAAGCTATGAAACATATGACAGTCTTTTTTTTCGGAATGAATGGATATTAATTTTCAACGTGATGACCACCATAGAAAAACCACATCAGGATATTAGAGTTAGGTGTGTAGCACATCTGCGATATCTAGGTATCTGCCTATCCATCTTTTATATGTATATCAAACACCCCACACACACACACACACACACACACACACACACACACACACACACAACACACACACACACACACACCACACACACACACACACACACGCAATTATTTACACACAGATCTTTCACAAAATACAATCTTTCACAAAATATGACACAAGGATTCTACATCAACACAAGCCACACACACACACACACACACACACACGTTATTTTTGATTGGTGGTGAGGAGTGGTTTAGCAATCTGCCGAAAATGGAGGTGTTTCGTTTGACCTTAAGTCGACACCCAACAAAACCAAAACACGTTTCTGCAAACCGTCGAGTGGCCCCTTCAAGAGACACCCACATGCCCTGCCCATCAACTCTACCTTCTATTGCGAGTGCATCGGAGGACACAGGGGGGCGGCATGAGCCTCTAATCACAGGCGTCACTATAAGAATCCTGCCTGCGCCACCACGGGCGAGGACCAACCATCAGAGCCCTCAAGTGAACCTCCAGAGCCTACCATCCGAGCCCTGGGTCACCACTGCCTACAGGCGCTATAGGCAAAAAAACAAAACAACAACAACAACAACACACACATACACACACATACACACACACACACACACGCACACACACGCACACACGCACACACACAAGACATGAACAAGTGATTAAGAAAATGTAAATAAAGACTTTATAAAGTGGCAGGAAATAGAAAGGAAGGTTGAACGACGCGTAGGGCAGGGAGCTCATGATATTCCTAGTGGCGAGTGTAGAGGTGCCGACCGTCCACCACCACCATCACCGCCACCATCACTACCACCACACCACCACACACCCCACCACACCACACCACACCACCACCACCCCCACCACACCACCACCACCACCACGACCACCACCACCACCACCACCACCACCACCGCCACCGCCACCACCACCACCAACACCAACACCACCATCACTACCACCACCACCACCACCACCACCGCCAGTTCGGAGTCGCGGGTTTGCTAGGGAGACGATGACTTGTATTTCATTCTCAAGGTCACGGGAGAAAAATGGATCGATGGTTACATCCTTCCTTTCACTGGCTTTCTCTCTTCTCTCTCCTCTCTCTCTCTCTCTCTCTCTCTCTCTCTCTCTCTCTCTCTCTTTTCTCTCTCCTTTTCTCTCTTCTCTCTCACACTTGCTCTATCTTCCTCTTGTATGAACTTTCCTTTAAATTTATCGTTATATTTGTGTGTTTTCTGTCATTAACCTACCATTCTCTTCTCTACTCATCTCTCTCTCTCTCTCTCTCTCTCTCTCTCTCTCTCTCTCTCTCTCTCTCCTCTCTCTCTCTCTCTCTCTCTCTCTTCTCTCTCTCTCTCTCTCTCTCTCTCTATTAAATTCCATGTCTTTTCTTTCGTATATTTTGGTTTTTCTTCATTGAATCTTATCACTCATCGGAAATTCCTCAGCATTTATTTTACTGATGTCGATGGTATTCTTTTTCGCTCGGTTTCTTTCCCACTATCTTCCCTCTCTCACGATGGCCTCGCTCTTCTCTCTCTCCTCTCTCTCTCTCTCTCTCTCTCTCTCCTCTCTCTCTCTCTCCCCCTTCTCTTGATGCCTCTTCTTTTATCCCTTCTTCCTTCCCTTCTTGCATATCTTCTCCTCTCCTTTCTTTCCATTCTTCCTTCTTCCCTTTTTCCCGGCATCCGTTCTTTCTTTTCTTCTCTTCCTTCCTTTCTCTCTTGATGCCTCTTCTCTTATCCCTTCTTCCTTCCCTTCTTCATTTATTTTCCTCTGCTTTCAGTCTCCTCCTTTCTTCCTGCACATCTGTTTTTTTTCTCTTCTACCCTTCTTATTCTTCCTATTCTGTCTTTCTTAGCTTGTTTCCTTCTTTCCCCATTCCTTCTTTGTCCTCCGTCTTGACCATCAGAGAGAGAGAGAGAGAGAGAGAGAGAGAGAGAGAGAGAGAGAGAGAGCTAGAGAGAGAGAGACGAGAGAGAGAGAGAGAGAGAGAGAGAGAGAGAGAGAGAGAGAGAGAGAGAGAGAGAGAAGAGAGAGAAACAACACTTAGGAATTGTGTGTAATCAAGACGTTATTGATTATATACAAACACGCATAGGTATTAACACACACACACGCACACACACACACGCACACACACACACGCACACGTACACACACACACGCACACGTACACACACACGTACACACACACACGTACACACACACACACACACACGTACACACACACACACACGCACGCACACACACACGCACGAACATACGGAGGGAGAGAGAGAGAGAGAGAGAGAGAGAGAGAGAGAGAGAGAGAGAGAGAGAGAGAGAGAGAGAGAGAGAGAGAGAGAGAGAGAGAGAGAGAGAGAGAGGAAAGTGCCATACACATTTTAATACCTAACTACGGCATAGCGTGTCTCCTACATGTTCATTTCCAAGGTAAAGGCAGAACACTTTCAACAAATAACCTATATATCCTATAAAATATATATCCTAAACAGCGTCCATCACAATCCTGACCATTAATTAAAAAATGCATAGTTTGTCATTCTTTTTTTTTCCATTTTCCATGCAAAACTGACATGCAATGATAAGGTGGTTTTTTTTTGCACACTTTTTCTAGTTACAATTATTGCTACAGTGTTCATCAAAAGGAATTTATGCTATTTTTGTTTACATTCCTTTTATATAATTAATATGTATAATGAACAGGAGAGAGAGAGAGAGAGAGAGGAGAGGAGAGAAGAGAAGGGAAGAGAGGAGAGAGAGAGAGAAGAGAGAGAGAGAGAGAGAGAGAAGAGAGGAGAGGAGAGAGAGAGAGAGAGAGAAGAGAGAGAGAGAGAGAGAGAGCAGAGACAGAAGAGACAGAGAAGAGAGAGAGAAGAGAGAAGAGAGAGAGAGAGAGAGGAGAGAGGTAACTACAAATATACAGTTTGTTTTAATGTTATGAATTATGCTTGTCAGTTACTTTGTAGATTAACAGGCTTTTGCTAGGTAAAATGTTATTTCTAGCTTGTTTGGATTTCTGGAAGCAGCTCAATTTATGTGTCATGCGTGATACGAAGGAGAAATAATGTCAAAGAAAGCCTTAGTAATGAGAATACAGAAATGTGACGTGAATGTAGCCTTTTGTTTGTTAATTACTGTACCAGTTTTCATTTGTTCGGGCGGGTAACGGACACCCTTTATGTTTTCCTGATGGTTATTGTGCCGTAGTGAATTAAGAACATAAGAACATAAGAACATAAGAAAATAAGGAAGCTACAAGAGGCCACGAGACCTACACGAGGTAGTTCCTGTTACTTAACACTACCTCCATCCACCTTTCATCCCCATCCATGAATTTATCCAGCCTCATTCTAAAGCTCCCTATTGACTCTGAAGTGAACTGAATTAATTACATGGTTTGTGCAAGTAACTCTCTGTCCGCTGCTGTCACTGGGCTCAAACACTCGTACTGGCCAGTGTGGGATGTTTTTCCCTTCTTCAGGCACACCAGCTGCCGTGCATCTGCCCCCGCACGCTGCCGGGGGTACACAGGCCCCGGGCAAGGCTGCCGCGCAGGTGTGCCGTGACTCATGGCGGTTCTCGTTTTTATTCACGAAACGTTATTCAAATAACGTTTAGAAAGTATTTATATAGACTTGCGTGTCCATTGAATTACTATCAAGAAATTGAATTACGACTTTAGAGATTGAATTTCCATTAACCCCGTAATCATATTATATACTGTATAAATATTGATATGTATAGATAAATAAATAAATAAATATAATATATATTATATATATATATATATATATATATATATATATATATATATATATATATATATATATATATATATATATATATATATAATATATATGTGGTGTGTGTGTGTGTGTTGTGTGTGTATGTATGTATGTGTGGTGTGTGTGTGTGTGTGTGTGTGTGTGTGGTGTGTGTGGTGTGTGTGTGTGTGTAGTGTGTGGTGTATGTTGTATGTATGTTGTTGTTGTGTGTGAGTGTGTGTGTGTTTTACCTAGTAACATTGATTTATGCTAGTAGTGATAACGACAGTAGTGTTGCGTCATCCTAACACCCCTCGCCTCCCTCCTCCCTGTACTATCGGTCAGTGGTCTTCTATCTCACCACCTCACCTCTTTGTCCTTCCACCCTCCACTCGCCACTACAACTATTTCCCTGAGTTTGCCTTTCATCCCGTAATTGCAATATGTCACACACTTTCTCTCTCATTGCGTCCATACCAAAACTATTTGTTTTTTCTATTTGTTTTTTTCTGTTCTAGTTTTTGTTCTTTTGTATCTATTTTGCATTTTTTTCTTAGGTTTCACTATCTATTTTCTCCCCCCCCCTCTCTCTCCTTACCTGAATATTTCCAATTCTCTGCTTTTCGGTGTTTGCCTTTTTATATTTAGCCTCATTCTCCCTTTCCATTTCGTTTTGGCCAGTTTCGTCATATTTCCGAATTCTAAATCACTCCCCTTAGATCTCCCGACTCTTTGAAGTGAAGAGATTTTACGTAAAAGTATGAATATCTTTCCTCTCCCCTATGGAGGAGGAGGAGGAGGAGGAGGAGGAGGAGGAGGAGGAGGAGGAGGAGGAGGAGGGGCAAAGGAGGAGGAGGAGGAAGAAGAGGAGGAGGAGGAGGAGGAGGAGGAGGAGGAGGAGGAGGAGGAGGAGGAGGGGCAAGGAGGAGGGGGAAGAAGAAGAGGAGGAGGAGGAGGAGGAGGAGGAGGAGGAGGAGGAGGAGGAGGAGGAGACGGAGGAGGAGGAGGAGGAGGAAGAGGAAGAAGAACAGACAGTAACAGCCCTACTGAACCAAACGAGGCTACCTGTGTGACTTCTTTCTACCACTTAAGTTTCTACGT
>JACEEZ010019083.1:330000-332500 GCA_016584305.1 Chionoecetes opilio | reverse complement strand
CTGCGAGCTGTATTTCTCTGTGAAGCGTTGACGATAAGAACTGCGAGCCGTATTCCTCTGAAGAAGCGTTGACGATAAGAACTGCGAGCCGTATTCCTCTGAAGAAGCGTTGACGATAAGAACTGCGAGCCGTATTCCTCTGTGAAGCGTTGACGATAAGAACTGCGAGCTGTATTCCTCTGTGAAGCGTTGACGATAAGAACTGCGAGCCGTATTCCTCTGAAGAAGCGTTGACGATAAGAACTGCGAGCTGTATTCCTCTGTGAAGCGTTGACGATAAGAACTGCGAGCCGTATTCCTCTGAAGAAGCGTTGACGATAAGAACTGCGAGCTGTATTCCTCTGTGAAGCGTTGACGATAAGAACTGCGAGCCGTATTCCTCTGTGAAACGTTGACGATAAGAACTGCGAGCCGTATTCCTCTGAAGAAGCGTTGACGATAAGAACTGCGAGCCGTATTCCTCTGTGAAGCGTTGACGATAAGAACTGCGAGCCGTATTCCTCTGTGAAGCGTTGACGATAAGAACTGCGAGCCGTATTCCTCTGAAGAAGCGTTGACGATAAGAACTGCGAGCCGTATTCCTCTGAAGAAGCGTTGATGATAAGAACTGTGAGCCGTATTCCTCTGAAGAAGCGTTGACGATAAGAACTGCGAGCCGTATTCCTCTGAAGAAGCGTTGACGATAAGAACTGCGAGCCGTATTCCTCTGTGAAGCGTTGACGATAAGAACTGCGAGCCGTATTCCTCTGTGAAGCGTTGACGATAAGAACTGCGAGCCGTATTCCTCTGTGAAGCGTTGACGATAAGAACTGCGAGCCGTATTCCTCTGAAGAAGCGTTGACGATAAGAACTGCGAGCCGTATTCCTCTGAAGAAGCGTTGACGATAAGAACTGCGGGCCGTATTCCTCTGTGAAGCGTTGACGATAAGAACTGCGAGCCGTATTCCTCTGTGAAGCGTTGACGATAAGAACTGCGAGCCGTATTCCTCTGAAGAAGCGTTGACGATAAGAACTGCGAGCCGTATTCCTCTGTGAAGCGTTGACGATAAGAACTGCGAGCCGTATTCCTCTGAAGAAGCGTTGACGATAAGAACTGCGAGCCGTATTCCTCTGTGAAGCGTTGACGATAAGAACTGCGAGCCGTATTCCTCTGAAGAAGCGTTGACGATAAGAACTGCGAGCCGTATTCCTCTGAAGAGGCGTTGACGATAAGAACTGCGTGCCGTATTCCTCTGAAGAAGCGTTGACGATAAGAACTGCGAGCCGTATTCCTCTGTGAAGCGTTGACGATAAGAACTGCGAGCCGTATTCCTCTGAAGAAGCGTTGACGATAAGAACTGCGAGCCGTATTCCTCTGAAGAAGCGTTGACGATAAGAACTGCGGGCCGTATTCCTCTGTGAAGCGTTGACGATAAGAACTGCGAGCCGTATTCCTCTGAAGAAGCGTTGACGATAAGAACTGCGAGCCGTATTCCTCTGAAGAAGCCCGTCAAGGCGAAAGGCTAGTAAAGACTAAAGTACTCGTTTCTCAACCCGTGTTTCCATCTTTTTTAATAATGGTAATGATAACAATAATAATAATAAAAAGATAGTGATAATTATGATAGAAACCAAGATAATACTGTCACAGATGGTCTTGAAAATAAGGTATTGTTGATTAAGACTGGTGTTTTTATTTATATATGTGTACAGGTTTTTTGTATACATAAGTATAGGGGAGAGGGCAGGAGGGCCTTACATGCTACGTCACAAGGGTCACAACTAATAGACTCCTCCTATCAATGGGTAGTTGTCATATGTCGTCTGACCTCGAATATAAGGGCGAGAGGTAGCAGAAGAATCTCAGCATAGCAGGCGGCTGTTCATACTATTAAAAAAAAATTACAAGCACCACCCAAGCTACGGGTACTCCGTAGTGTAGTGGTTAGCAGGCTCGGCTCACAACCGAGAAGTCCCGGGTTCGATCCCCGGGCGGAGCGAAGATAGATGGGCGGTCTTTCTTAAAAACTCGAGCCCCTGTCCACCCAGCAGTGAATGGGTACCGGGTGTTAGCCGGGGGTTTGTGACCCCCTCCCGGGGTGGTGGCTTCGGCCAACACTAAGCTGCAGCGGTAGATCACTACGGCTCTGAGGAATTATCCTCTAAACAAACAAACAAACAAGCGTACCCTGAACCCTGCCCTACCCAAGACCAGTGCCATGACCAGTACACCACCGTAGCAGGGACCCAGGGGTGTTCGGGGGAGGGGGGAAGTGGTGAGGGTGGAGGGGGGAAGTGGTGGGGGGGGGGTGGAGGGGAGCACTTCTTTCCGCCGTGTGAAGCCTTGCATAGGTGTCATAACGCTATAAGACTTTGTGGAGGGGATGCAAACTGTTTTTTTTGTAGCGTAACAGAGCTCGTGTGTGTGTGTGTGTGTGTGTGTGTGTGTGTGTGAGTGTGTGTGTGTGTGAGTGCGATGACTGTTTGTATCTCGTAGGGAGGCTATCGTAGGAGGGTGAAG
>JACEEZ010019083.1:317500-327500 GCA_016584305.1 Chionoecetes opilio | reverse complement strand
ACACACCTTGGCGTATTGCCTTTACCTTTACCTTCTTATTTGTTATTTTATTATGATGACAAAAACTTCTACCGTCAATATCACTATAGTCGCCATTGCACTAATGTCGCCAGACGTCATATATTACGAATTTTAGCATCACTACAGTTTTGTATGTGCCACGGAAGACAGGTACGTAATATAAATATGTGCATGCCTCTTTAGTGGGAAATAAAACTGAGTGTGCTTAAAATTTAAATATGGCGCCTGGCGACTTATGGGGAAATATTAATATTTATTGCTTTTCCTTTTCATTGAGGTTTTCTATATCTCGATATATAGTAAAAAGCATAAGTATAGGGGGAAGGGAAAAGTAACGGGTTCCCGGGAAAGCGTAGATTTAAAAAATAAATAGGGTAAAACAGGTTCACAAATAGGGTGGTGAATGATTGGAATGGACTCAGTCGTCAGGTAGTTAGTGCAGAGTCATCAAGAGCTTTAAAAGGAGGCTAATAAATTCAGATGGGGTAATGGTAATGTAGGTATGGTTAAGTAACAGGCTACCTCGTGTAGGTCTTGCGGCTATTGTACTTCCTATGTTTTTGTTCTTATGCTACCGTGACGAGGCATGTAGTACAGGATTTCTAACTATGAATTTGCGATGGTAGGACTTACGGCAACATAGTGTATACTGAATACCTCGATAAGGTCTTAGGGTCGATTGCTTTTACCGCTCCATCATCGTACCCTTTTTAACCGTGATCGAGGCATGGAGGTACAATGGCATTATACCTCATCATTGTACCCTTTTCTCCTTTTTAAGACGTAGGGCTTGAACAGGGTTAGTTGCACTCTAAATTTAAGGGTAACATTAAGGGTCGAATTTATCATACATCTTTTTTCTCCCATTTCCTACCCTTTTTACTCTAGTGTGTCGCCTGAGACTGCTCTGCTTTTCCCTATCATCGTAACCCCTTTATCTACTCCTTTTTTTCTGTTGGTCCTCTTTCTCTCTCCGTCTAAAGTCTCTTCTCTTCAGTCAAAAAGTAGCAGTACTCTTCTCTCTCTCAACTACCTCTCTTTTCTCTCCTCTCTCCTCCCCTCTTCTCTCTCTGGTCTCTCTCTCTGACTCATCTCTGCGCTCTCTCTTCTCCCTCGATCCTCATCATCATTCTGCTACTCAAACATCTCTCTCTCTCATCTCTCTCGATCTTCTCTCTTCTCTCTCTCTCTTCCTCTCTCTCTCTCTCTCTCTCTCTCTCCTCTCTCTCTCGTCTCTCTCTCTCTCCTCTCTCTCTCTCTCTCTCCTCTCTCTCTCTCTCTCCTCTCTCTCTCTCTCTCTCTCTCTCCTCTCTCTCTCTCTCTCCTCTCTCTCTCGTCTCTCTCTTCTCTCTCTCTCTCCTCTCTCTCTCTCTCCTCTCTCTCTCCTCTCTCTCTCTCTCTCTCTTCTCTCTCTCTCTCTCTCTCTCCAATTACCGAAGTTTCATGTGACAATATTTTACCATGTATTCTCACTTCTCTCGTCATCTTATTTCTGTTCAGTATTAGTGTTGCAATATTCTCCGCGACCTTTACACACCTCTGCCATTTCACACTAATACGGATCGTGCACTTCATGTTATAATTATTTTCACGTTGACACATTTTTCTTTCCAAGGCGTCGAGGATTGAATATTAGTTATTTAGCTATATTAGTCTAGTTATAGTGTTTAGTTATATTTTATTAACTATATTCAATACTTGTCACTCTATCCAGTGTGACGACTCATCCTCGTGTACCTCATTTCAACTACAATTTTTCTCTCACAAGATAAAGTAAATAGTTATATATCACCACAAATAGAACTAACAGCTAACTGAAATTGTAATCTTATTGTATATCTCTATTTATGTATAGACTTTTAGAATAATTTCACATACAGCGTCTAACTTTAATTTAAGCCTTTTTGTAAATTTTGTTTAAATAAATATAAAAAAAATGCAATGAAGGCTTGAGTAAGAATATAGGAAGGAAAACAAAAGGATGGTGGACAGTAATGTGGATGGGGTGGAGGTGGAGGTGGAGGTGGAGGTGGAGGTGGAGTATAGTGGAGGGAAGACACGCTGATGTGGATGAAGCAGGCAAACAGGGAAAGGGTTTTGCGTTCATCACATCCACTGATTAATTGATACTCTTATCTTTCTTCTAATTAACAAACACCTATTACCGGTCTTATTCCCACTATTAACCTGTTTCAACCTGCCTATTAACCCCTTGAGACCCAGATCTTTCCTTTGCTATGAAAAATCGTATGTTGTCAGCCATGAAATTACGATAAACACCTTAACCCCTTGAGGCCCAGAACATAATTTCCATTGTAATGTGGGTACCATTAGACGATTTTAATTAATATAAGTAATATTCTATAGATATGATCTGTTTAGTATCCTTGTCCACTAACTAATTTGGTATATTAAGCTACTTTTTGTATTTCTATGGTTAACAACAGACGATTTTTTATAGCAAAGGAAAGATCTGGGCGTGAAGGGGCTAATATACTTAATCAGCTAGTGGACATAGATACTAAACAGGTCATAAATGTATAAAGTATTGCTTATATTCGTTAAAATCGTCTAATGGTAGTCAAATAACAATGAAAATGACTGTTTGGGCCTCAAGGGGTTAAATACCTTTCGCATTTGTATACGTATAAATCTATTTAAGTATATCTACCTACATTTATCTATCCTGCTGTTTTTCTCCACATTCTGGTCTTTATGTGTCTTGGTCACACGCTTCCCTTCGTGTTAGGTTAGGCTGAGGTAACGTACTTGTGACGTGTATCAAGCCACGCCCTCATCATGCCCTCCCAGCTTCCCCTTTTTCCCTCCTTGCCTACCTCCCCCCCCGTACTCCCACCTTCCCCCTCACTCTCCTTTTACCTACTCCTCTCTCTCTCTCTCTCTCTCTCTCTCTCTCTCTCTCTTCTCTCTCTCTCTTCTCTCTCTCTCTCCCCTCTCTCTCTTCTCTCTCTCTCTCTCTCTCTCTCTCCGGCCACTTGCGTTGTACATGAGATATGACTTCATGCACATATTACTTGTCTATAATGGCAGATAGCCCGAAAGTATATGCTAAGTATGGTAGGGTGTGTATGCGACCTGTTCCAGCATAATTGGCTGTTGCTGTCCGAGTTTTGTTGGGTAATTATACAACCATTGAAAGTTGTATATGAGCCTCTTTCCCAGAAGGGCTCGTTGTGCGTAGGATGGGATGAGGTAGCTGTGGCTTGATCATTTATAGGTCATCGGTTTGGAGTCGGAAAAGAATAAGGGTGGAAATGGAGCGGGGATTCAAGAGTAGAGTAAGAACGAAAGAGGAACAACGAAACAACTTTTAATGGTTGTATAATTACCCAACAAAACTCGGACAGCACTTAAGCAACAGCCAATTACGCTGGAACAGGTATCACTGTCGTGCGCATACACACCCTACCATACTTAGCATATACTTTCGGGTTATCTGCCATTATAGACAAGTAATATGTGCATGGAGTCATATCTCATGTACAACGCAAGTGGACGAGAGAGAGAGAGAGAGAGAGAGAGAGAGAGAGAGAGAGAGAGAGAGAGAGAGAGAGAGAGAGAGAGAGAGAGGGAGAGAGAGAGAGAGAGAGAGAGAGGAGAGGATAGGTAATGGGAGAGTGAGGGGGAAGGTGGGAATACGGGGGGGGGGAGGAAGGCAAGGAGGGAGGATGGGGAAGCCGGGAGGGGAGGATGAGGGCGTGGTTTGATACACGTCACAAGTACGTCACCTCAAACCTTCCCTGTCCGAATGTATACCCGGCTCTTGCCAGCTTCGCCGTAAAAGCCAAGAGTAAACTCCTTCATTAAACACACTTGGTAATGCACTCTACTGCCATGAATTAGGGGACGGTGTCAGACAAGCTGTGCCAAACTGTCATTTTGATCCAACTGTTTGTTGAGAAGATATTTGCGAAAAACGATGCCTCGTGGGTCTGAAATGGATAGTAGGTTAGGTAAGGTTAGGTTAGGTTTGGTTAGGTTAATTTTTTTTGTTATGCTAGATTTGGTTAGGTTTAGTTCGGTTAGGTTAGGTTTGGTTAGATTAGGTTTAGTTCCCTTAGATAGGTGATACTTATCGGCGGTCTCCTCTGATGCAGTTATGTGCCTCGTGTGTTAGCCCGCCCCTCACCCACTCCCCTTAGCAAACAGTGTCACTTATCAACACCGTCACCTGCCTCACTTAGGACACACACACACACACACACACACACACACACACACACACACACACACTGCTGTCATTTGAAGAGGGTTGCGTCACGCCAGCAAACCCTCAGCCGTGAAAACACATTACTCTTATCACCCTCTCACAGTCTCCTCACCACCACCACCACCACTACCACTACCACTACCGCCACCGCCACCACCACACCACCACCACCACCACCACACCACTACCACACCACCACCACCACCTCACCACCACCACCACCACCACCACCGGCACCACCACCACCTCACCACCACCACCACCACCGGCAGCATCCATCACCACCACCACCACTACACCGCAAAACACCAACAATAACATCACAACAAATAATGAAACAAAAAATGTAATATAGACAGGAATAATTTACACACTCAATCATTTAAAAAAAACAATTCTTCCAATGTTTGTACAACTGTATATGATGATATATATAGAAGATCATTATATGTTTTTCTTACGTTAGTACACGTTGTCTGTTTACATTGCAATTATAGCTCGCGTAAAGATTTAATGTTAGTAATAAAAAAGGAATTTGTTTTTATAATCCCGTGATATTTTGATGTTGATATAGTTAAAGAAGGCCTCATCGGTAAAGTCATCATTATCATCATCATCATCATCATCAACAACATGAAATAAAACAGTAGCAACAACAGCAAGACTACAAGTACAAGAACACAACTGTAATTACCTATATACAATTCAGACTCATTCGCTCACACAAACCAACCAACCAACAACAATTTATGATCAACAAGGTAAACAAGGTAACAAGGACAAGTAAAAACAAGGTAAAAGAAAGTAATGTACGAAACAGCAACATTCAGGCGACAAAAAAAGACAAAACGACAAAAAATTATACCGAGAAAAAAAAGGCAATTAAATGCACGAAGCGGCGGCGAACGGAACAAAACGAGAACGAAACGCGTATATCGATGCAAATGTGGACTTCAAAGGTGGTGATTAACGTAATGGCTTTGGTAATAAAAGAGAGACAACAGGCAGGTGTCATCATAGAGCATTACCCGCGCTGTCACACTCACGCAGGACTCGGTATACGAAAAGAATATAAGAAAATAACGAAGCTACAAGAGGCCTTAACCCCTTCACACCCAGATTTTTCCTTTGTTATGAAAAATTGTCTATTGTCGAGCCATAAAATTACAAAAATTAACTAAATATCCCAAATTTGTTAGTGGACTACTCGATTGCGAGTGCATCGGAGGACACAGGGGGGCGGCATGAGCCTCTAATCATAGGCGTCACTATAAAAATCCTGCCTGCGCCACCACGGGCGAGGGCCAGCCATCACACCCCTCAAGTGAACCTCCAGAGACTACCATCCGAGCCCTGGATCACCACTGCCTACAGGCGCTATAGGCACAAATGTAAAAAAAAAAAAAAAAAAGGACAAGGAAACTAAACAGGTCATATCTATCAAATATTGCTTATAGTCACTAAAAATCGTTTAATGGTAGCCAAATTACAATGGAAATAACGTTCTGGGTCTCAAGGGGTTAATACCTACACGTGGTAGTTCCTGTTACGGTATGGTGGAAGAGAAGTGAAGGATAACAAGTTGAGTGTCCCAGAGAAGTGAAGGATAACAAGTTGAGTGTACCAGAGAAGTGAAGGATAACAAGTTGAGTGTCCCAGAGAAGTGAAGGATAACAAGTTGAGTGTCCCAGAGAAGTGAAGGATAACAAGTTGAGTGTCCGAGAGAAGTGAAGGATAACAAGTTGAGTGTCCCAGAGAATCAGAGAGACAAATGTGAATGTTTAGATGCCACGGGAAAGGACAAGTGTAATGGAAGATGGTAGTAGTGAGATTAATGGCGTGAAGTGGGTTCTTAAGTAGTGACAGAGGAGATATGTGAAGGCATTTGCGATCAGCGGGGTTGCGAGGACACGGTGGCTTGAGTGGTGGGAAGGAAAAAAGGGAGGGAGAGGGTGAGTGGGGGAAGGAGAAAGGGGTGGGAGGGGGTGTTAGGTGACATGACAGACACGGCTTTTCACTCTCTCTCTCTCTCTCTCTCTCTCTCTCTCTCTCTCTCTCTCTCTCTCTCTCTCTCTCTCTCTCTCTCTCTCTCTCTCTCTTCTCTCTCTCTCTCTCTCTCTCTCTCTCTCTCTCTCTCTCTCTCTCTCTCTCTCTCTCTCTCTCTCTCTCTCTCTCTCTCTCTCTCGGTTCCCTCCCTCTGTTTACCCTTCTATTTTTTTTATTAATTATTATTATCATTATTATTATTATTATTACAATCATTATTATTATTATTATTATTATTATTATTATTATTATAATTTTCATTAATATCAAGTATAGGCGTCCAGCCTCTGGCCCCTTTGCTTTTGGCTCAGTTCTTGCGGCTGGAACGTGGCAGCGAGCCACGTTCCAGCCAATGAACTCATTACGCTAATTACTCATTAAGGGCTTGTTCTACGCAAAAAGTTTGTTGCACAGACCCCTGTTGATTTTGACAGCACTACTTGCATGTCAAAATTCAGCTCAATCCGACAATATTTAGGAATAGTTATTCACTTTTTGGCTCACGAATGGTTCCACTCCCCTTACGCGAATGGGTCTTATGGTAAGTGGCAGCTCGCTTCGCTCGCTGCCAATAACAATTTATGAACTAAATTTAGGTCTGTAGACTAGGTATTTTAAAAGCACTTTGAGCTCGCTGCACGTTCCAGCCGCAAGAACTGAGCCAAAAGCAAAGGGGCCAGAGGCTGGACGCCTATACTTGATAACAATAATTATAATAACAGTACCAGTAGTCGTAAGAGAAGTAAGAGCAGTAACAATAATGATTTAGACAAACAGATACAAAGTGCTACATAAAACAACGCATGAGATTCAACCATAATACATTTCACGGGACACATTATTCACACACGCTTTAAAACACTCCAACAACGAAACCACTCCCACAGCACACACACACACACACACACACACACACACACACACACACACACTTAGTTGATTAATTATAATTGTAATCAACGTCTATAAAGAATAACCTTATATTTGTCCATACAAAATATCATAATCTGTCATCATTGTAAAAATCTTGATGCACTAACAACAATTTATCCTACACCTGTTTTTCACACATACTTTCGCCACCCGGGCAAATGTTCGGTTTTGTGAAATATCTAAAAAAAAATTGAGATTAAAAACGGACACACAACAAATCATGAAGCTGTGGGGAATACAAGATTGGTTAAGGTGAACATAATAAGGAATATAAAGAGAGGAATTAAGTAAAGCGTGATAAATGACAGGATCGGGCGACCTTTATACACAAAGAGAAGTGAGAAATCTTCAACGATAATTCAATGCTATCTAAAATCTTAATCTGGTGCTCGGGTTTCGTCTTTTATGGCGTCAGTTTTAGGTGTCTTGAGCTGCGGCGCCGAGTATTGAGCAAGCATACGAGTGTCTATAAAGGATTCCACCACCACCTCTCGTGGTGAGAGAGGTGCTTACGTCTGTCTGATCACGTAAGCAGAGTAGAAGTAGAGCAGACTTACGTCTGATCACGTAAGCCAACCTCTATCTTCTGTCTTCTCTCCCCTTTATCGCTATATCCTTTAACTCTTTTCATCAGTTACATATGAATCTTTATCTAACATTCTTTAAAGAAATTCTAAGGGTGTTGTTTTAGTGGAGTGTTATTGGCGTTGAGGCACTCAGTGGGCTAGGGGTCCCGGCCCTCGTGCCTCCCCCGCCTACCTCAGCGTTAGAGAGTTATACTTTCATGCGCTAGTTTATTGTTCAATTATATAATGTTATAATTATTAGGATCTATACTTTTCATGCGTTAGTATAATGTTTAATGCCCCGCCTGCCCCTGAGGCAGGCGGGGCTACCTCAAGGCGCGTCAGACGCCTGCTGCGCCTGAAGCATGCCTTTCACCTGGTCGTGGCAACGCTGCACACTGTCCTTCAGGCCCTGGAAGACTACCCGGTGGTTGGCCTGGCGGTAAATGACGTCCACCCGGTGCTGCTCACCGAGGGCTTCCAACCAGCGGCTGTTCCTCCCCGTGAACTGTTGGCGGGACTGGAGGGGAACTTTCAGGCTCCAGTTGACAGTTCTGTTGTCATTTGAACTATCCAACTGTTCAGAGGACTTCTGAGCCGCGTGCTTCCTCTCTTGTGTGGAGGGCACACCGCTGTGTGCATTGTTATTACTCTGCGTTACTTTAATAATTTTCATCACCTCGTCGTGGCATCGCTCCACGTGCTTGGCTTCGCCCCGAAGGCTCAGCCGGCCGGTCCTGTGATCGTAGGTCACCTGCACCTCGCTGGATGAGCGGAGGCGGGCTAGCAAGGACCCTTGTGCCCCCATCATTTTAGGCCGTTGACGCTTGGGGATGTCAATGGTGCACTCGGCCACTGTTGGCTCAACATCTACTGTTGACTCAACAGTGGATGCAGCCTCGACACCTGCAGGCTCGGCGTGGATCACCACCTCTGCTGGTGTGGCAGGAGCGGTGGCCGCGGTGCGCAGGACATCCCACCACTGCCAGGCGGCCATCAATTTATCTAAATCGGCGTAACAGCCGTCTACGTCGTGGCCTTTGTTGCCTCGAATCTTCACGGCGCCGGTGCCGCCATCCATCTGGATGTGCACGCCGTACTGCTGCTGCAGGCCGTGCAGGACGCAGGCAGCCTCGCCCTGCAGCAGCGGACAGTACTCGGCTGGCACGTAGCAAAGAACCCAATGCTCAATCGCCCGGGCTGTCTCTTTCTCTGGCTCGGAATATTCTTCACTATCCATGTTTTCTGTCCTTTCTACCTCAGCCTCCTCGGCGGGGCTCTCCTCCTGCTTCTCCATGTTCTCCTCCTCTATGTTATCCGTCCCCACAGCCTCCTCGACGGGGCTCTCCTCCTCCTTCTCTATCTTCTCCTCCTCTATGTTATCCGTCTCTGCAGCCTCCTCGACGGGGCTCTCCTCCTCTAATGCGATGTCCTCCTTCTCTATCTCCTTCCTTACAGCCTCCTCCTCCATGCTCTCCTTCCCCTCAGCCTCCTCCACGGGGCTCTCCTCCTTCTTCCCCTCAGCCTCCTCCACGGGGCTCTCCTCCGCCTGGCCGTCGCTCAGTACAATGGCCGCGTCTTCCTCCTCTTCACAACGCCTTCGCTTCTTGCACTTGAAGAGCCTCAAGAAGGCGCGAAGGCACGCCAGGCACCCAGACCTGTGTTTGGATTTCTTCTCAGTCTTCATTTGAGACATCCTCTGGTCGATCTATATTCTTGACAGTCGTCAGGACACCATGGGCAGCAATATTAAAGAAGGATGTTTTCCAACATGACCAAATTTGGGAAACGAGCTTGGAGTTAAAAAGAGCTTGGAGTTAAGAAGAATAGAACCTGGGCACAGAGACACGCCGGGCAAAGACTCGCAGGACACACGCTGTAGGCTGCCTAATACTTCACTACTGATGGAGGTCATGGTAACTGTTGGTTCCAAGATGATGAAGGAGCTTGGAGTTGTACACAGCAGCCACCTGATTGGTCGCCATGATAATACATGCTATAGGGCAGCTTGGAGTTATGCCGTAGAGAGACTGGTCACCTACGCCAGCACCCCCCCCCCCCCCCCCCCCCCCGCCCACCCCACACCCACCCACACACACACACACAAGTATCCTGTCAGGAATACATACATATATTCGTACATACATACTTTTCAAGCGTGCACATACTCAGCAGCGCACCTACTCTCCTTCTCCTTCTCCTG
>JACEEZ010019083.1:310000-315000 GCA_016584305.1 Chionoecetes opilio | reverse complement strand
ATAAGAACATAAGAAAATAAGGAAGCTACAAGAAGCCGCGAGACCTACACGTGGTAGTTCCTGTTACTTAACACTACCTACATCCACCTTTCATCCCCATCCATCAATTTATCCAGCCTCCTTTTAAAGCTCCCTAATGACTCCGCACTAACTACCTGTCTACTGAGTCCATTCCAATCCTTTACCACCCTGTTTGTGAACCAGTTTTTCCCTATTTATTTTTTAAATCTACACTTTTCCAGCTTTCAAAGATACTGACGGGGCAAGACTATAAGATTCGTGACTATACGTAATTTTTTCCCCAAGAGTTAAGTACAAAATATTATAGTATGCGTATTATGCGTTGATTCCTATTAACTCCTTGAGGCCGAGAACGTAATTTCCATTGTAATTTAGCTACCAATTAGACGATTTTTAGTGAATATAAGCAATGTTTTATAGATATGACCTATTTAGTATCCTTGACGACTAACTCATTTGGTATATTCAGTTACTTTTCGTGATTTTATGGGTAACAACAGACAATTTTTTTTATAAGAAAGGATATTTCTGGGCGTGGAGGGGTTAAGTACAAAATATTATAGTAGTCGTATTATGCATTTTCGTATGTAGAGAGAGAGAGAGAGAGAGAGAGAGAGAGAGAGAGAGAGAGAGAGAGAGAGAGAGAGAGAGAGAGAGAGAGAGAGAGAGAGAGAGAGAGAGAGTGTGTGTGTACGTCTGTTTCAGGGTGGCGATAAAATGGACCGTCACAAAAAAAATCAGAAAAAAATCGAAAAATCAGTTATTAGAATACTATTGAGTTTGAAGGTTATACAGAAACTATCAACGATGCAAATGTAGATGGGTTAGAAGATGCTAGTCAAGAAATGAGTTAGTTAAATAAGATGGGTTAGATGATAGTAGGTAGAATAATATTTTTGTGCCCTTTTTTCAGCTTCAATACTGCTGTTTTGGACCTGTTCTTGGGGTCACAACTGGATTTTTTTCTGTTTAGAGCTGGGTTAGTTTTTTTTATGTGCCTAGCTAGATGGTTGTAAAAGTATTAATAGATTGTTTTTTTTCTCGTTACAGAACATTTTGGTGCCATTTTAGCGTCTTGTCCTATGCTCTGGGACTCTTTTCCTATTTATATTTTCCCACCTTCCTACGATTTAATTTTTTTCAAGAGAGGAGTAACAAGACACCTCCCGAACTAAATTGACCCACCCTCCTTTCTTTGTTCTCTTACTGTCTTCTTTATAGGGACTGCCAACTAAGCAGGCTTTTTGTTGCTTCTTTTTTTCCCCCTTGGCCAGTCCTTTGTGATGTGAAAAAAAAAGAACCTCCATCGTAAGAAAAGAAAGCAGCGATTGTGTTCATTCACTCTGATGCGAAATATGCGTATGAAAAACACCCTGAGAGTGCAGGTAAAATGTAAGCAAGCCTCGTATATTCCACCTGGGCGCATATTCCCGTTTTCTGGAAGAGTATGTGGCGTTTACTCTTGAACATGTCAGGTTAGGTTACGTTAGATTACGGTTAGAGTAAGTTAGGTTCTCCTGTTGTGAAGCTGGTAACTTTGCGTGGGAATTACAATGAGGGTATTTTCGAGAAACTCCTATGGTTAGTGTCGGAACTATAGTCTATTTTTTTATTATGGTCAAAATGCACTAAGGAAGCCACGCCCCTGCCTCCCCTTCTTTTTTATGTGGCAGCTGATTGGTGCACTCCTCGTATCATCACTACCAATCACAATATCTTCACTACTTAACAGCGCGTGACCACTGGACAGAGCAATCTTCACTACAAAGGGTGACAAAACCAAAAATCCCTTTGTAGTGAAGATTGCTCTGTCCAGTGGTCACGCGCTGTTAAGTAGTGAAGATATTGTGATTGGTAGTGATGATACGAGGAATGCACCAGTCAGCTGCCACGTAGAATAGAAGGGGAGGCAGGGGGCGTGGCTTCGTTAGTGCATTTTGACCATAATAAAAAAAATAGACTATAAAGCCAAGCGTCTTCACTCAGAAACCACATACTCGCATAGAGAACGGGAATATGCAGCCGAGGCACGCACTGTTTTTATGTCTTAACTATTATTTTATTTTTTTGATATTTCGATAATTTTGTCACAATTTTGGGTTGTTTTTTTAGTCAAGTATCTGTACCTGTTTTTTTTTATTTTTTTAAGACATTTCGATAATTTTGTCAGAGTTTTGATAGTTTTTTTTTTTTGTCTACTATATTTCAAGGGTTTTGTGGGACCGGGTTTTTTTTCCATCTTAACCAAGTTCTTAACCAAGCGGGGCAGGGCGGGGCGGGGCGAGGGAAGGTGGAGGTGTAGTGGAAGATATTTCATGTGGACGAAGCGATGATGAGTCACGAGGATCAAACCTGTAATTTCACTGCCTTTGTATACGTATTTACGATGATGGACGTGTGTGTGTGTGTGTGTGTGTGTGTGTGTGTGCGGTGTGTGTGTGTGTGCGTGTGTGTGTGTGTGTGTATTATTAGTTTTTATAGCGAACACTTGAATTTTTTTTTTTATCAAAATACCCCTTCCCGGCACACACACACACACACACACACACACACACACACACACACACACACACACACACACACACACACACACACACACACACACACACACACACACACACACACACACACACACACACACACACACACACACACACACACACACACACACACACACACACACACACACACACACACACACACACACACACGGTAATGCTTGAAGGTGATGCTGCAGCGATGTAGATACACGTGAAAAAGCAATCCTCCAAACTTAGTGCTGCAGATGCAAGTAACTGATATGATGCTAAATAAATAGATATCGCAAGTAGCCTGCCATTACTCTTCTCTCTCTTGCCCGAAGCAGAGAGAACAAGGGAAGGAAGGAACAGCAAGAAGAGAAGAAAGGAAGGAAGAGAAGAGAAGGAAGGGGATAGAGTAGCGGACATGGATGAGGGAAGGAAAATATAGGAGGGAAGAGTGAAGGAAAAGTAGAGATGATGGGAGGAAGGAGGAAGGAGGAACGGGACGGTACCGGATGATTAAAATTTGGTAAAAAATAAAACAAATTGAAGTCAGGGAAGTGAGGATACAACCTACAATGTTGATATATATAAAAAGATTCTTCAAGGAGAGGAACATAGAGGTTGAACGTACATGAGGTGTTGTACTATAGATGTACTTGGCAATCAGTGCAGGATTTTAATGGGGACGTTGTTATGTAATTTAAGAGTTATGTACGAGTAATTGAAGTATTATCGTATCTCAGGCATCCTTCTCTTACGTCACGGCGAGACAAACTCCGAATCGCTGGGTTGTAATACGTTCACCTACACTCTCAGAAATAAGGGTACATTAAGGGTCGCATTGTTACATCGCACCATCACTACCCTTTTTAAACCCTATGTCCAGGCTGGAGGGTAGATGCTGCCGATTATAACCTTCATCTATCCTTTATCTACCCTTTTTAGACGAGAGAGTTGGAAAAGGGTATATTTGCGTCGATCCGAAAGGGTATATTTGTAAGGGTAGAAAAAGGGTAGCAGTATTTCATCACTACAAATACCCTTTTTCTACCCTTTTCCTACCCTTCTTTTCTAAGAGTGTATTCTATCATTAACCTAATCTTATGTATACTAATGAGTGATGTGAATGTGACTGAGCTGATGTTCACTGTCACACTGCACATATGGTACTTTTATGATACCTTCTTGCACTGAGTCGCCAACGCATAGCTTCGCGCACCGCCTCAGCTGCTCGGACCACCACGACTGAAGCGGCAGTGAAGCCCGCTGCCGCCCACCACCTCTCTGGGCTAAGCTTCCAGCAAGGCGAGTTTGTGTGTTTGTGTGTGCCTTATCGTAATCATCTGGACCATTTGTTGTGACGGGGGGTAACCAGCAGTGATGTCCGTGGTTACGTAAGGTAAGACTATGTTATGTAGTGTTTATTTAGCTATAAGAACCCGTAGGGATGTATACACGAGAAGGAGGACGAAGTGTTGTGAGGTGGGTCGGCCGGTAGCCATTATCCCCTTCACGCCCAGATCTTTCCTATACTATAAAAAATGGTCTGTTGTTAGCCATAGAATTATGAAAAATAACTTAATATACCAAATTCCCTAGTGGACAAGGATACTAAACAGGTCATATGTATAAAATATTGCTTATATTTACTAAAATCGTCTAATGGTACCCAACATAACAATAGAAATTACGTTCTGGGCCTCGGGGGGTTAAACTTGCAAACATGCATTTTCCGAACCAGAGGCAGTCCTCGTTTAAGTGTTACAAGAGATCGGCGTGATTTGCGGTGAGAAGGTAGAGAAGGGCGAGAGAGGGACGGAAGGTTGGTGACGATAGAAACAAAGATAAATGGAAATGCGTTAAAAGAGAGAAGGAGGAGAAGGAGGAGAGGGAAAAGGAAGGTTAAGGAAAAGGAAATAGTAGAGAAATAGAAGAGAGAGATATTCTCTCTCTCTCTCTCTCTCTCTCTCTCTCTCTCTCTCTCTCTCTCTCTCTCTCTCTCTCTCTCTCTCTCTATCTATCTATCTATCTATCTCTCTCTCTATAACCCGCCAGGGTGGCGCGGCTGGTAGAGTCGTGGACATGAGTGCAGAGTCCCTGCATTCGGTCAGCGGTTAGAGTCCACCAAGTTCGTCCTGGCGTGGTGGCGCTTTGTATAGTCAATAACCTTGTAGTTGGTACTTGCAAAGTGTCTAGATAGGATCAAAGTATCTTATCTTATCTTCTCTCTCTCTCTCTCTCTCTCTCTCTCTCTCTCTCTCTCTCTCTCTCTCTCTCCTCTCTCTCTCTCTCTCTCTTCTCTCTCTCTCTCTCTCTCTCTCTCCTCTCTCTCTCTCTTCTCTCTCTCCTCCTCCTCTCTCTCTCCTCTCTCCTCTCTCCTCTCTCTCTCTCTCTCTCTCTCTCTCTCTCACACATGGAACGCTGGCAACATAATCTCTTTTCTTGGAAGTCTGT
>JACEEZ010019083.1:302500-305000 GCA_016584305.1 Chionoecetes opilio | reverse complement strand
TGTGATTGCTCTTGCTGCTATTTATTTCCTGCTGTCCCCTACTTCCACTACTTACATGTTTCGTTTTGGATGTGAGTAAACTGTCTTTTAAAGATGAGCCTTTTTTTATCATGTCCTTTTTATTTCGTATTTTATGTATTTTGAATTCTCTGTTCTTGTATTCCATTGATTTTCTTACATGTTGTTGATTGTGGAACTAATTTCTTTATATGTGACCTTCACGGTTGTTGATAATTGTTTAAGATAGACACTCACTTTCATATAATAAAAGGATATGAAATAATGATATGATACAATACTTCTGCTGCCTCACGAGCCATGCACACACACACACACACACACACACACACACACACACACACACACACACACACACACACACACACACACACACACACACACACACACACACACACACACACAAAGTAATAATAATAATAAATAAATAGATATATAAATACAAATCAGCTGTAGCCTTTTCTTACTTAACTCATAAGCGACGTGTTTTTTGAGACCCAGACACGAATTCCCCCACGAAGCCAGACTGACGTGCCTCACAATAGTTCCCTTGAAATATAATTGGGATCATAAATTGCAACACGCGTGGCTGAAATGAAATAATCTGACGTAACTGTATCATCAAAGACAAAGGTATTCTACTGGCATAATGTTGATGTATTTGGGCAAACAACATATTCATCTCGTGTTGCCTTGTAAATACATTTTTTTTCCACAAATTAGACGAAATACGTATATGTATGAACTATTTGTATTTATCGGCAAATAATAAATACATGGCAGGGTGTATACAAAATTGATAATAGAAGGCATGTA
This sequence comes from Chionoecetes opilio, assembly GCA_016584305.1. Taxonomy (NCBI): domain Eukaryota; kingdom Metazoa; phylum Arthropoda; class Malacostraca; order Decapoda; family Majidae; genus Chionoecetes; species Chionoecetes opilio. The sequence goes on along the minus strand of JACEEZ010019083.1, from coordinate 304,166 downwards.
TGGTAGATAATAGTTCATTGTGATACACTATAGGATGTACACAAGGTAAGGAATTAAATGTATCGTCAGGTTGTAGATTTTGCTGCAATTTTTTTGTTTTTTTTGAGAAGTATTAAGGACCAGGATGTTAAAAGAATATAGTAACAGTTATTATGTAGGAAGATATTAAACAAGTACTGAAATTAATAAGTCCGTCTGACATTTTAAAGTGCCGTTGATCCGTCATTTCTCGGTGTCAAGGGATGTCAGAGAACCTCGATCGATCCTGTCAACACAAGGTCCTTATGTTTCTGGGCCAAGATCGCCTGCAACTCCTCATCTTGGTCACTGTTTTATCATCTGGTCTGCCTCGGAATCTTCCCTTTCTGTACAGTGGCTGAAAGTAGAGAGTAGTAAAGGCGAAGGGCAACATGACTAAATACGAACATAAGAAAATAACGAAGCTACAAGAGGCCGCGAGACCTACAAGTGGTAGTTCCTGTTAGTTAACACTACCTACATCCACCTTTCATCCCCATCCATGAATTTATCCAGCCTCCTTTTAAAGCTCTCTAATGACTCCGCACTAACTGCCTGTCTACTGAGTCCATTCCAATCTTTTACCACCCTATTTGTGAACCAGTTTTTCCCTATTTCTTTTTTTAATTACGCTTCTCCAGCTTGAATCCTTTACTTCTTGTTCTACCCTGGAAATACTGAGTTTGTGCATGAAGTGAAAATGAAAGCCAAGCAAGTGTCATTTTTACGTTTTATTGTCCCATTTCTCTTATTGTAAAGATTTCCATTGCGGCGACTGTATAACACTGCAATACGAAACACAGGACAGCGGTTATCAAGGACTAGTAAAGGATTAGTAACAAAAGTGGTGTATGCATTGTACTTGTCTCCTTCCTCGACGTTGCAATGTTACGCCTTGACGACTAGGTAGAAAATATTGACATGTTTGTGTAAGTGACGCAGAAATACCCCTCACGGTTAAAATATTTGCTAATACATAACAAAGTCAAGTCACAGTTTCTCAAGGGACTAGGATCGAGTAATGGGCTTGGCTAGATGGCAGGGAGAGAGAGAGAGAGAGAGAGAGAGAGAGAGAGAGAGAGAGAGAGAGAGAGAGAGAGAGAGAGAGAGAGAGAGAGAGAGAGAGAGAGAGAGAGAGAGAGAGAGAGAGAGAGAGAGAGAGAGACTTGATACTTGATAGTTTATTTGGCTTGGTGTAATATAATGATGTTCATAATCAATCCTACAGTCACACAAGCCACGGTCCATTAAGCCGAAGCTCTTTTATGGACCTCATGCCATGATAATTTCGTTGTCTCTCGTGGACTAAGGTGGACTATTGAAATATATTGACATACTTTATAATTTCAAGTAAGAGAAGTGATGATAACAATAACCGTAATGTTAGTACTGGGAATAGTAATAAAAAAATAATAAAAAATAAAAAATAAACGCTAAAAATGGTAATAATGAAAAAATATATATATATACATATATAGGAAATAATAATAAGAATCAACAATAATAACGATGATAAATAGTTATGAGGCTTGGAGTAATTGTAATTGTAATTTAATTGAAATTTAATTAATTACACATTTTTGGGGTAATTGTAATTGTAATTGTATATTTTAATTTACTAGTAATTGTAATTGTAATTGTAATTGTA
>JACEEZ010019083.1:252500-297500 GCA_016584305.1 Chionoecetes opilio | reverse complement strand
AGATAAAAGGTCGAGAGAGAGAGAGAGAGAGAGAGAGAGAGAGAGAGAGAGAGAGAGAGAGAGAGAGAGAGAGAGAGAGAGAGAGAGTCGCTGCTTGGGATGCAATTGCGTATTGTACTCACAACATGTAATCGTTCCGACCGGGATATTAAGATGAGATGAGATGAGATATTACAGCTACAGTCCTTTCTAGTGTTGGTTATACTTATACGTACAGTACCTTGTCCCACACATCAATAAAGTCCCGCTTCACTCTATATTTTCGCCGGATTGTTAGCCAAACGTCCAGCAAGAAGGAAAGGTGAAAGTACATATAGGTAGAGACTGGAAAAATTGAGCAGACAGTACAAGCCTAGAAGCACAGTTTTTTTTAGAAAATTAGGAGGGATTTCTTCAGGACCGTAAGCCTTCCGAGGATTAAAGGCAGATAGGGCATAGAAAACATCATTCCAAAGAATATTGATAACAGGCATAATAGTCAGAGGCGGAGGAGATGGAGGAACAAGCCCTTCATCATCCAAAGTAGAGCTATAAGTAAAGGTTTGAGCGAAGAGTTCAGCTTTAGAAATAGACAAGACAGCTGTGGAGCCATCTGGGTGAAGCATAGGAGGGAAATATGAAGAAAATTTGTTAAGGGAAATGTAATCAACCAAATACATACTAGTAAACGGAGGTGCGTATAAGAAGCGGAGGTGCTTATAGTCACTTGTATTTGCGAAAAGTGGGGAATAAAATCTGACTTTCACGTAAAATTATGATTTGCACAAACATTCATTATGAAATATTCACACAAAAAACGACGCACTGGTACATTACATACATAGTGATTCAGGTACGACAACAACAAAAAGAACACCAAAATATAAAAGTACATCATAACTTTGATAAAATTGGTCTTAAACTAGAATATTATAATTTTTTATCAGTCTATCGACCACATCCGGAGGCTCATCACACAGGAGGCAGGTCTGAAAAGTCTGCACGCGGACCCTCCCATTTCCATGCTATCTAACCACCTTTGTCTTCACCAACGCAAATAAGAGCATAAGAACATAAGGAAGCTACAAAGGCCGCGAGACCTACACGGGTAGTTCCTGTTATACTTAACACTACCTACATCCACCTTTCATCCCCATCCATGAATTTATCCAGCCTCCTTTTAAAGCTCACTATTGACTCCGCACTGACCACCTGACGACTGAGTCCAAGTCGTCAGTCCTGGTTCCATCGATACACAAACACCACACCTAAATTTACATGATGCAACGCTTCAAAGCACTCCGAAACTCATTAGTAAATTTGCCATCTGTACCATCTCATGATGCAGCATAATTCACAGCAGTACTAATATTTCGTATAAGATATTTAAACTATCGTGTATGGGACTTCACTTCTTGTCTGCACATCAACATGGCTTCATTATGGGTAATTCAAGGCTTTAGGATTAGTAAGTAGAGTGTTGCAAATTTGCAATTAACCCGTGGCAATGTTCGAAAGAAGACCGGCGAAAATGAAACTGCCACACTTCCGCCGACCCTCCATCAACAAGACGTGGCGGACACTTGCCAGGCACACTCAGTCCTGTGGAGGCTGTGGTGGTGGTGGTGGTGGGGGGGTCGCAGGTGTCACAAGAGCAGAGTCACATGACGGTAATGAGTCATTAACTTAAGTGGTCACGATGGCCCACCTTGTCACCCATCACTCCCTCCTACTGGCTAGATACCATTACCGCCACCATCACCACCACCATTGCCACCTGCACCAACGACAATACATAGGACTTAATAAGAGCCATAAATAACCATTTCAATAATTTACCACCCTATTTGTGAACCAGTTTTTCCCAATTTTCTTTTTTAAATCTACTACGCTTTTCCAGTTTGAATCCTTTACTTCTCGTTCTACCCTGATTACTAGCCTTAATAACTGTTCCTACATCTCCTTTATTGTATCCCTTTAACCACTTAAAAACTTACGGTACTGCTTTGATTTTGTTTTGGTTCAATAGACCATGAGAGATCCAGCATCTATGATATGCATCTCTGGCAGGTATTTCCACAAAATTCGGTAGGGTATCTCGTAGGTATCTCGTAGGCGTATCTCGTAAAGGTGAGTTTCAACAGGGGATGCTTGCAGCCTATATTGATCTCAAGAAGGCGTTTGACTCAATGCACCGTGAGTCACTCTGGGATCTTCTGCGACTTCGCGGGATTCCTGCAAGGACTATTGGTTTAATGACTGGCCTACACTCTTGGACTGACAGTGCTGTGATGTGTGGGGGAAATGTATCCAGCTTCTTTCCTGTTAATATAGGAGTGAGGCAAGGGTGTGTCCTTGTCCCATCACTTTGTAATACTTGTATGGAGTGGGTATTGGGCAAAGTTGAAGATCAAAGTGATTGTGGAGCATCCCTCGGCAACACCAAGATCACTGATCTTGATTTTGCCGATGATGCAGTAATCTTTGCTGAGTCGCTGGAGGTCCTGGTGATGGCTCTCGAGGCGCTGCACGAGGAAGCAAAGCCTTTGGGACTTGAGGTCTCCTGGCTCAAGACCAAGGTCCACGTGTTTGGAAGCTTACTAGATGAAACAGTACAGTCTGTTCATGCGTGCGGCGAAGACATTGAGATCTTGGAAATTTTGTACATACCTTGGTAGCGCAGTCCATAATGATGGCGGATCACGTCAAGAAGTCTTACGGCTGATTGGCATAGCCCACGGTGTTATGAACTCGCTCAGCAGGAGTATTTGGCGTTGTCGGTACCTGTGCAGGAGGATAAAGATCCGGATCTTCAAGTCGCTTGTGATCCCTGTCTTGCTGTATGGTTGTGAGACATGGACACTAAATATCGACTTGAAGAGGCGAATCGATGCCTTTGGTAATAAGTGTCTTCGAAGAATCATGGGGTATCGCTGGGATGACTACGTGTCAAATCAGTGATTGCACTGTGAGACTGAATCGAGGCCTATTACCTGCATAGTCCGTCAGCGCCAACTTCGGCTATATGGGCATGTGGCACGCTACCCTGAAGCCAATCCTTCCCATCGGGTTGTATCTGTAAGAAACAATCCGGCGTGGATGATGCCAAGGGGACGACCACAAGGGACGACCACAAGTTGATGTTTCCTGCCGAGAGTTGCTTGGTATGGGAAGGGAGCCTGCATGGGGACTCGCGCGTGGTGACCCCCGGGAGTGGGTATGTCCAGGGTTTATAGATAGTCTGTTGATCCTGGGTATGTCGTTGGGTGGGCGAGGCGACGCGCCCCCCGGCGTATGTCCCCAATGATTGATTGATCTCGTAGGTAGGAGATTAATAGGGGTCTCGCAGCAAAGTGTAGAACATGTGATACTGGACTATAAGAAGTAGGATGCACATAATGGAGATGGTGCAAGTGATTCAGACTGAAATGTGATGTGAAATGAATGAGGTGGTTGTGAGGAAGGACAGTGAGATGGCGAGGTGGTAAGTCTGTGTAAAAAAGAAGAAAGAGACAACTGAGGAGGTGATTGTGGTAGTGGAAAAGAGTCGTTAGAGATAAAGTGGTGTGTTGGACTTAGATAATAGTCCTGTAGTGTTGGTAATATATATATTTTTCCATTATTACGGGAACTGCCAGTGCAAAGGCAAACCTCTTAACTCAAAGTCAGGTTTAAGTTCAAGCTTTACCCGTGGTGTAAACAACGCCGTGTTTGATGCGCCGCCACGGGGGGAATGTGTTGTTTGGTGCTCATTTTCTACGACTTTAGTGATCTATTGGCATCCTACGAACACTTCAGGACACCAGAGGCATCTTAATTATCTGGGATGGACCGTGTATACTACATGAAGGTCCAAAACGCCAAATATTTGTGTGGTAATTAAGTTATATCAAGTTGAAGTGAACCATGGAAGATTCGGTGATTGTAGCTGAGAATAAGGTGAACGAGCTGCTGAGCGACATCCTGGTGAGTGGATCAGGCGTGTGTGGTGCCTGGAACTGTCGCCGATAGGAATTCTTATCGACGTCGGCGAGCGTTCCAAATTTCACGTCGGCGAGTGTTCCTATTTTGGGCGACAGTTCCAGTTCTTGATGTTGATATTACAGACTTTTGGGTAATTATGGAGGAGAGGGTAATTATGGAGGAGAGTTTCACGTTGATACAGTGAGTAGGTAATTAACTTTAGTATTATTCTAGTGTTTGCCCATACTCCCCTCTCCCACAAAACAAGCTTGGGGACCTGGGGGAATGCGGGATATTTGGCTGGGGTACAAAATATGCGTCGCAACCACATAGTTTCTGTGTTAGGGGTGTTGAAAAAATTCCCTAGATCTAGGGAAAATTCATTGGATTTTTTCTGAGTCCAGAGACGTGTGAACCTGACGATCCTCACAGAATGATGACCGAAGTGTCGAGAACCCCCCCAACCGGGTCCATACAATAACCGGAACGGTCCGGAACGGAGATTATGTCCGGAACGGAGTTTGTATTAAGACAATTTGGAATGTATTGGGACATTGAATGAAGTTATTAAAAGAATAATAATGTTTTATTCGACATTAAACGATACATTCTGGAAAATATACATTTTTTCGGCTCGAAAAGATAAATCTCCGATCATGCAATGCATTGTCATTGTAATACACGGTTCATTCACCAGGTGTCGGCATAACCAGGTCTGGGGCACTGGTTAATAAGCAGATGTACTTATTATGACGATGTATGAATATTATATTTTGCAGGTGTTGTTGAAGAATGATTGAAAAGATGACACGGACCAGGAAATAAGTTGATAAACATGAGTTCAAATGTGTTACTTTTATCATTTTACATTTTAGACAGATACTGTGGTAATAATGATTTATATATTTATAAAGATATATATTTATAACAATATATATTAACAAAAATAAGTCCAAAAAATGTGTCATTTATTAAGGCAATCAACTTCATCACCTTGCCGCTAATCTTATGTGTATGAACTGTTGAAATAATAATGCAAACAAGATATATTTATTGAGTTATTAAGAGACGTCATCAACGAACAGTTTAAGATATAAATATACCCTTATAGACCCTTCTAAACCCACCCTCCAGCCCGATTTGGAACTCCGTTCCGGAAAATAATCTCCGTTCCGGTTATTGTATGGACCACCCCCCAACCCCCCGCTAGGAGGTTAAGTTATATTTGTTTAGGTTAGGTTATATTTGGTTATATTTGGGTAGGTTAGGTTAGGTATATATATGTGTAATAGCATAATACCTGAGCTTACTTAACCCCTTCACGACCAGATCTCTCCTAAGCTACATATAATCGTCTGTTAGCCATAAAATTACGAAAAATAACTTAATATACCAAATTCGCAAGGTGGAGTGCCCAAAGTGGGCAAGGATACTAAACAGGTCCTATGTATAAAACTTTGCTTATAATCACCAAAATCGTCCTATATACCACAGGACGATTTTTGTTGATTAATTAATTACCAAAAAGTACAATGGAATGAAATGAATATTAAGTACAATGGAAATTACGTTCTGGGCCTCAAGGGGTTAATCACCAAATGTATAAGTATAATTTCTTTCATTACAGAAGGTAGATGCCCTGCAGGAAGCCTTGGTCAACCTGCTGGTGGTACCCAAGTCAGAGAAGGAAGCCGCCCGCCTCACCTCTGTGTGTGCCGACCTTCAGCGCGTGATTACCGAGGCGTGCACCGAGGCCGTGAACAATGCCAATGCTAATGCCGTCGCAGGAGGGGCAGAAGGGACCAGAGGCTAAGTAAGCCCATTATTATTTGCTTTAGTACTTAAGTTCATTCCCTCGTCTATATATTGTGTTGTTGTTTTTCTTGTATGCCTTCAGGTGAGAATAAAATTATTATTATTATAATTATCATCAACAACAAGAAGTAACAGATTCAAACCGGAAAAGCGTAAATTTTAAATAGAAATAGGGAAAAATTGGTTCACAAATAGGGTGGTGAATGATTGGAATGGACTCAGTGGTCAGGTGGTCAGTGCGGAGTCAATAGGGAGCTTTAAACGGAGGCTGGATGAATACATGGATGGGGATGAAAGGTGGATGCAGGTAGTGTTAAGTAACAGGAACTACCATGTGTAGGTCTCCCAGCCTCTTGTAGCTTCCTTATTTTCTTATGTTCTTATGTTAACAGGCCTGCAGGTAATGAGTTGGGAGTGCGGATACAAGAGGGGGGAGTCACCACCATAGTCTCCATCCTGGCACGGCAGAATAATCCCTACAGGGCTCAGTTTGTGGCGTCGGCTCTGGTTCATCTTTCAACAACCAACACAGTCTCCTCAAAGTAAGTGTTCCTGACTTCACCTGCAGGAAAAATGAAAAGATATTATTCTGGTTCACAAATCTGGTGGTAAATGATTAGAATGGACTCAGTCGTCAGATAGTCAGTGCGGAGTCAATAGGGAGCTTTAGTCATCAGGTGGTCAGTGCGGAGTCAATAGGGAGCTTTAGTCGTCAGGTGGTCAGTGCGGAGTCAATAGGGAGCTTTAGTCGTCAGGTGGTCAGTGCGGAGTCAATAGGGAGCTTTAGTCGTCAGGTGGTCAGTGCGGAGTCAATAGGGAGCTTTGAACGGAGGCTGGACAATTTCATGGATGGGGATGAAAGGTGGATGTAGGTAGTGTTAATTAAGAGGAACTACCACGTGTAAGTCTCACGGCCTCTTGTAGCTTCCTTATTTTCTTATGTTCTTATGTTCTTATTCAATATGATATGCCTAAGAAAGTAAATAGTAAAGATTGTGGTATAGTTAATCAAATGAATCACAGTCATTAGTTGGGACTTGTGGAAAACATGGTGGAGATGATGTATTAAAAGTTATACTTGTAAGTCATGTAGTATAGATAGAGCATAGAAGTAGAAGTATGTAAGAGATATATAGTATGACTAGCCGCAAAGCTGCCCTCTGGGCGGACTTTTTGGCTAGCTCCTGCGGAGGGCTATTGGTGGGCCTTCGGCCCACCACCTGTGTTTGGTGGGCCGTCGGCCCACCAAACACAGACTCTCCAGATAGCCCCTTCTAGCTTTCCTGAAATCATGGATGTAGAAATGTATGTATTAACGCCAACCTATCAACATCACCCCCAACCCATTCACTCACCCATTACCCATCACCCCCCACCCATTCACTCACCCATTACCCACCACCCCCCACCCATTCACTCACCCATTATTCATCACCACACACCCATTCACTCACCCATTACCCATCACCCCCATCTATTCCCTCACCCATCACCCATCACCCCCAACCCATTCACTCACCTATCACCCCACACCCATTACCCATCACCCCACCCATTCACTCACCCATTACCCATCACCGTACATCAAGGTTTCCTCAATTCTCGCAACCCACTTTTTTTCACAATTCTCGCTAATAGGCTGCTAAAAAAAAGAAAAAAAAAAAGTGATCGGATCATCTCATAAATGGGCTAAAAACCTTTCCCTGCTCGAGCCGGTTCCAAAACTGTGCCATATGAGGGGATTCCGCCACAGGGGGCGGCACCTGGAGTGGACACACACACACACACACACACACACACACACACACACACACACACAGACACACTTTCGCTTATATTATTATAGATAGATAGAAATATGTAAGAATAGATAGATAGTATGATAGATAGAAGTATGCAAGAATAGATAGATAGTATGATAGATAGAAGTATGTAAGAAAGAGCATCAGAGTAGGTTAGGTACAGATTTGAAAGAAGTGAGACATAGAAGTGCAGTATGCAAGAATCTTCATCAATGAAACCTTTATGTGGTTATCAACTTGGAATTAATTCTGATGAGGAAAAGGTGTTTGAGATCAGACTAAATGTATCTGCAAAATTATTCATGATGCATTATTTTCTTAAGTGTTTTTTAACCTCTTGAGACCCATAACGTAATTTCCATTGTAATTTGGCTACCATTAGACAATTTTTAATAAATATAAGCAATATTTTATAGATATAACCTGTTTAGTATCCTTGTCGACTAACTAATTTGGTATATTTAGTTAGTTTTCGTAATTTTATGACTCGACAACAGACTATTTTTTATAGCAAAGGAAAGATCTGGGCGTGAAGGGATTAAAGTGCAGTAAAACTTCTTATTCGGACCCTCATTATTCGGACCTCCTTTTTTTTATTTTCTTATATAGGGGTCGAAATTTCCTAGCTATATATGCACCTAGATTTTTATTTTTATTTATTTTTATTTTTTAGGGGTCGAAATTTCCTAGCTATACACCTAGATTTTTTTTTTTTTTTTTTTTTTTTCATATCCCCCCATATATAATCCCCCCATTATTCAGATCCTTGCATTACTCGGACCACTCCTTGGCCCAATTAGTCCGGATATGAGAGGTTTTACTGTATTGTTTTATTTTACAGGGTGATCTGCATTGGCCTCCTCACCAACGAGAACCTTATTCCAGACAATGACACTTTCTGGGTCACTGCATTTGGCATCATTAAGAAAATTATTACAGGCGTGGACTACAAAGGTGTTCGTGAAATTATGAAGGTCAGTATTATGTGGTAGTACTTGGTTTTGTGTTACTGAATAGAGAAGGATGAAAGCATGTGTAGGAATGAAGGTTGGTGAGAGGGAAGGTGGCAGGCAGCTTGAGAGGCCAGTGAGTGAAGGCAGTAGGCACATGGAGGGAGATTGTGCTTACTCTTCCATCTTGAGCTCAATTTTGTCCACACTGTATGAGTTTGAGTTTAGTCTTGAACCCATGGATCTGAATTATTGGATATCTGGACTCAGTAGACAGGTAGTTAGTGCGGAGTCAATAGGGAGCTTTAAAAGGAGGCTGGATAATTTCATGAAAGGTGGATGTAGGTAGTGTTAAGTAACGGGAACTACCACGTGTAGGTCTCGCGGCCTCGTGTAGCTTCCTTATGTTCTTAGGTTCTTAGGCGTATTAGGGTAGCTTCCTTATGTTCTTAGGTTCTTAGGTGTATTAGGGTAGCTTCCTTATGTTCTTATGTTCTTTTGTTACAGATGTGTTTAGACCGTGCCCGCCTGCTACCCTCCAACCTGCGGCGGTCACAGCTGCAGCTCGTGGACGCTCTGTGTGAAGTCATGAACCTGATCTTTGACCGCAGTGCCTCCCTCCTGCCGGGCTACTTCATTGTCAACGAACTGCTGAAACTGTACCCAGACTACAAACAGTGGCCGCACTGGGTGTGTGTTTGTACCTCACGGTGTTTGCTTTGTGTCCTGAATATCTTGCACATGTTAGGTTCCTGAAAGTTATCTTGATTTTTGCATGCTTAGCTACTTTATGTAGAATTGTTGCTAATAAATGTAAAGTCTGCGATGATATTGTGATATTATGTTTTTTTTGTTCTCTTCAATAGTATAAAATGTGTCAGCCTGTTGTAACCCCACTGCCCAGTCTCTGTGGCCGAGGCATTCATTCTCCGGGCCCAAAGCCTCTTTTTGAAATGCTGTTCAATAGTGATTGCAGATATAACACACTTTGTTTGTTTCAGAAACTGGCATCACTTCTCACAGACTTTGTTGACAAGTTTCGCAGAGCTGCTCAAATGTTGTCAATAGTTGCTCGGCCGAAGCTCAGGCCAATTGTTGAACACACAGGTTAGTCATTGTCTTCTTGATATGTGTTACTGGGGAAATTATGTGTTGCAATTTTCCATTAAAATGTGTGGCTTGATATTTTATAAAAAATGTAGTATTTTTTTATTTCTGTTTGTAAAAGAAATTAAACGAAATATGTATTTTTTATTTTTTTATTTTTTTTTTATACATTATGCCTATAACATAATGTAAAAAAATGATGCCTGTAGGCAGTGACCTCTAGGACTCAGATGGTAGGCTATGCAGGTTCACTTGAGGGCTGTGATGGTTGGCCCTCGCCCGTGGTGGCGCAGGCAGGATTTTTATAGTGACGCCTGTGATTAGAGGCTCATGCCGCCCCCCTGTGTCCTCCGATGCACTCGCAATCGAAGGTAGAGTTAATGGGCAGCATGTGGGTGTTCTTAGGCTACTCGACGGTGCAGAAAGATCTTAAGTGGATTTATGGTTCTCACTTGGGATCGAACTCAGGTCACCGAGAACGCCACTCTGAGAGGCTAACCACTCTGCTACCGCCTCCCCTAATTGTGCCACTCTGCTGCCGCCTCCCCTAATTGTGCCACTCTGCTGCCGCCTCCCCTAATTGTGCCACTCTGCTGCCGCCTCCCCTAATTGTGCCACTCTGCTGCCGCCTCCCCTAATTGTGATCCTACCAGGCGTTGCAATGAGACTGTTATCCTTGTCATTATCAGAAAGCACTGAACCAGGTGACAATGCTTCGTAGTGTAGAAACAGTCTAGAGAGGTTTGAAGTCAGTAGAAGCCAAGGTACATTTTTGAAATTGTGTTGCAGGTCACAACAGTCCTTCCATCAACTCTTGGAAACTGGATTCCGTGACTCTGAAGTTCCAGCTGAAAGGAGCTCTTCCCTACAGTCCGGAGCTGGTTGAGCCGCAGCCCGCCCTGCTGCGCTACATCCTGCAGCAGCCGTACTCCCGCGAGATGGTCTGCACCGTCATAGACATCCAGAAGAAGGTGACCACACACACACGCCCACAAAATAGACCTATCATTTATTTTCTGATATTGACAATTTATTCAGTCTACATGATATAAGTGCCTTGAAAAACACTGGTATTATTCCAGATGAACACCGAATTCACTTTGGTGGACGAAGCATATTTTTTTCTGGTCAGTTTGATGTGTTTTGAATTAATCTGCTAACCGTTTCTGTCGCAAATCCCTTTTTTTTTTTTTTTTTTTAAGGTAAAGGTTAGGTTAGATAAAGGTTAGGGTTCAATTTGTTTTTCAATCCCTTTCATCACACACACACACACAAAAAAGTAATTTGCGACAGAAATGGTTAGCAGATTAATTCAAAACACATCAAAACTCACCAGAAAAAAATAGTTTTGTCCACCAAAGTGAATTCGGTGTTCATCTGGAAATTTACCAAAACACAAGCAATTCACACTTTATAATTATATATATATTATTATATATATTTATATATATATATATATATATATATATATATATATATATATATATATATATATATATATATATATATATATATAATATATATATATATATATATATATATATATATATATATATATATATATATATATATATATATAATGAGGGGTTGCACGTCAAAAAGTCCCAACGCGCCACATTTAAAATACGCCAGAAATCGCCTCCAAAAGTTTGGCAGTGTGTTTTCGCTAAAATCTTGTTATTACTTGAGCTAGATGATTAATTTTTGGCAAAATTATAGTTCTAAGAATGCCAATGACGATGTTGATGAGGTATTTTTAATCTATTAAATTTATGTTGGATTTTTTGGGTTAATATTATAATCGATTTTAGTTTTTTTGCTTAATGCCGAACTTTTGGTGCGATTTCTGGCATATTAGGGTCAATTTTAACAATCATCACGTATTAAAGGTAGGTCATTAATAAACAATACAAAAATAATGCCTACAATTTGAAGAAAAAAAACCCCAAACCCAAATAGAAATAAACAGCAATAACACCAATGTCACTCCTGTACCAGGTGTTACTCTTGTCTGTGTGTCTCTATGTCAATATGGAAAGAGGAAAACAATAGAAAACATAATAGGCATTAATAATAATTACTATTATTATTATTGCCTTTTATGTTTTCTATTGTTATTAGTCTTATTAGTAGGTATTAGGATGGTGGGACTTTCTGACTCACGGCAGCAGCCCGGTGATGGACTCAGCCAGACGTGTGAGGTGAAAGCAGTATTTTTTTTCTATGGACTTTCAACCCTATTCCCAGTGCCAGAATGTCCTTACATCCACTCCCACGTTATAGAGGAAGGCTTGAAATAGTGATATCCAACAAAAAACAGTTTTCCCGGGGGTGGCGCGTTAGGACTTAGGACCTTTTGACGCGCGACCCCTCATATGTTCTTTTTATTCCAGCAAAAGCAGCGTTGTATTGCCTTGGAGGAGCAGCTGGTGGAGCTGATGGTGTCTGCACTGGATGACTGCAGCCACAGGGAGCCCCCCAACACCCCCCCCACTGTGGCTGGCGGGGGAGATGGCGCCTTGCCCCCCCCCCTGGAGCACAGCCCTTGCTCCTGTGCTCACCTCTCCTCCCTCCTCATCTACTTTGTGCTGTTCCAACTGATCTCATTTCCATCTTTGGTGCTCAGATTACATGAAAAGGTAGTTGTATTGAAGCTTTTAGACATCTATGCATGAATGTGAATTTCTTTGTGGAGAAAGCTAAATTGTATACTACTTATAAAACAAAACTATAAATCACTCATATTTAATTTCTGCAGTTGAAAGGTAAAGCTAAATTGTATACAGTATTCTCATATTCAGACTAATTGGGCCTAGGAGGTGTCCGAGTAATGCAAGTATCCGAATAATGGGGGGATTATATATATATATATATATATATATATATATATATATATATATATATATATATAAAGGAGGAGGAGGAGGTCCGAATAATGTCGAAGTCCGAATACGAGAGGTTTTACTGTACTTATAAAACTTAAAACTATAAATCACTATCACATTTTATTTCTGCAGTTGAAAGGTCAGGCCAATCACCAAGGGCGGGACCACCTGATGTGGGTGTTGCTGCAGTTTCTCTCCGGCAGTATACAGAAGAATCAGTTCTCAGATTTTCTTCCTGTTCTGAGATTGATTGGTAAGTAGTAATAACGATATGAAAATGCTGGCTAGAAATCATCATCTTCATCTTTCTTTTTAACACCTTGAGGCCGAGAACGTAATTTCCATTGTAATTTGGCTACCATTAGACAATTTTTAGTGAATATAAGCAATATGTTATATATATGACCTGTTTAGTATCTTATTCAACTAACTAAATTGGCATATTAAGTTACTTTTCGTAGTTTTATGGCTCGACAACATACAATTTTTTATAGCAAAGGAAAGATCTGGGTGTGAAGGAGTTAACGTCAGATTTTCCCATAATGTCGTACGAGATTAGACGGTCGATGATACACTTCTAATTCTATTGTTAGCGTTTAATTAAATGTGCGGCAATAGTTTTATGCCCCGGATGCTCTTCCTGACAGGCAACCCCAAACTTCTTGCTAGAAACAGGTCAGCAATTTTTTTTCCGTAGTGCAATGAAGAAAGATACAAAATTGACGCTGCATTTTTCTTATTTTTGCTTTAATATTTTTCTTCCAGAGGTGTTGTACGAAGGGGTTAATTTTTTTTGAGGTGTTGTACGAAGGGGTTAATTTTTTCCTTCCAGAGGTGTTGTACGAAAGGGTTAATTTTTTTCCTTGCAGAGGTGTTGTACCCGGAGTACGAGCCACTGCCGGTGCCGGATTTCAGTGACCCCCAGTGTGCCATGCAGATGTCCGCCATGTGTATCCTGATGCACATCCTCAAGAAGGCGCAGGCCGACAACATCAAAACACCGCGCTCGCTGCCAACCGTCTTCAAAAATCATCATGAGTATGTATGCTATAGTTTATTTTTTTTACCGAGGCGAAAATTCTATTAACCCCTTGAGGCCCAGAACGTAATTTCTATTGTAATTTGGCCATCATATGACAATTTTTATGAATTATAAGCAATATTCTTTAGATATGGCCTGTTCAGTATTCTTGTCCATTAGCTAATTTGGTACATTAAGTTATTTTTCGTAATTTTATGGCTAACAACAGACAATTTTTTATAGCGAAGGAAAGATCTGGGCGTGAAGGGGTTAAGGTCTCATGCTTAAAATTATGCCTATATTTACCTGATAATATGTTTAACTATGATAAAAATACAGCTGAAATTTAGAAGAACCGTAGTATTCCCTTTTCCTGGCATCAAATATCAGTCAGTAAATAGCAAGGGGTCAAGATTTTTCACCTCGTTAAAAAAACAGTATATATTTTTTATGGCAGTTTGTGGATTATGTTTTTGTTTTGAGGACATTTTTAGATATGGGATTGTGCTACTTTTATTCTGGGAGACTGGATGCCTACTTATATACAACATTTCTTTGGTGAATAAGCTGGTAGGTAAGACTGTTTGTCATGGTATATATTTGAACCAGATTTTTTGAGCATTTAAGAATTGTTGGTAGTTTGGTTTGTAGTAGATGAGAGGCATATTTAGCATAATCATATCTATGTGTCAGTGTATGTATTGATGGAGGGATATACGTCAATGAAACTCAGTCTGAAAAGAAGGGACAATGTTTCATATAAAAGAGGATTGGCACATGGCAGCAAGTCTGTCAGTAATGTGAATGCTGTTTCTTATGTGGTAAGTGTCACCAGGTCTATGTGTAACGTTCATTTAACTCTCATCTGCTATACAGTATGTACAGTATTTATTAGTTTATTTTGTTGCTGCATGTTTGTAAATAATTTATAATCTGGGAGCTGTCAGAACAAGTCTAAGAGTGAGACATCCGCTGTCAATTATAAGCCTTGCTATAGTCTATTCACTTAAGCCTGGATTCCTGGGCTGGGAGCTGCTCGCTGCCTAGCCGAGTTTGTAAGGACGTCGCTGATTGGCTGATAGACTCGGGCTGGGTGGCGATGGTGGTGGTACTTGCCTAGCCGCAACCCAAAACCCTTGCGTTGCCTCAGAAAAATATTCATATTTCTTGGCTTTACTCATCTCTTACACAAGATAGGCCTATTTTGTTTGCATCAGTAAATCAGGCAGTGATTGTTCAACAACAACATGCCATTCATAACTCAATAGGGTAAAAAATAAAGTCATGACTGACTATCACAAGAGTAGGCGGACTTTTAGGTTTTCAGTGCATTGAAATGTTATACTCCTACCCGATATAACCAAGCTACCAGATAATAGTTATGAAAGCTGAGCCTACCATCGTGTTCATAATACATTGCTGCATATCATGAGCATAAAAAAATTACAGTAAGACCACTAATATTAAGATAATTAAAGGAAAGTAAAAGAGTGTATAAACATTATTTCTTGCTTATTTTGCTTCAACTCGCTCTAACTCCATATGTTTTGGTCACATTCAATTTTCAAGAACTGTTTCAAAATCCTTATACTTTTCCGCTTCCTGTGGTATGTAGCACGTACCAATAAGGAAAATAGTAGGTGGTCAAAATGGCTAAGAAAGTTAAACTGTTTCAAACTGGTGCCGTGACGGGTGGAGCCTCTGATAGCTCTCCCGAAAACAGTCTCTCCTATATAGGGAGCAATGCTCACCCGTCACTGTGCCAGTTTGCAGTAATAGTTTTAACTTTCTTAGCCATTTTGACCACCTACTCTTTTCCTTATTGGTACGTGCTACATACCACAGGAAGCGGAAAAGTATAAGGATTTTGAAACAGTTCTTGAAAATTGAATGTGACCAAAACATATGGAGTTAGAGCGAGTTGAAGCAAAATAAGCAAGAAATAATGTTTATACACTCTTTTACTTTCCTTTAATTATCTTAATATTAGTGGTCTTACTGTAATTTTTTTATGCTCATGATATGCAGCAATGTATTATGAACACGATGGTAGGCTCAGCTTTCATAACTATTATCTGGTAGCTTGGTTATATCGGGTAGGAGTACAACATTTCAATGCACTGAAAACCTAAAAGTCCGCCTACTCTTGTGATAGTCAGTCATGACTTTATTTTTTACCCTATTGAGTTATGAATGGCATGTTGTTGTTGAACAATCACTGCCTGATTTACTGATGCAAACAAAATAGGCCTATCTTGTGTAAGAGATGAGTAAAGCCAAGAAATATGAATATTTTTCTGAGGCAACGCAAGGGTTTTGGGTTGTGGTGAGGCAAGTACCACCACCATCGCCACCCTGCCCGAGGCTATCAGCCAATCAGCGACGTCGTTACATACTCGCCTAGGCATCGAGCCGCTCCCAGGAATCCAGCTTAAGTGAATAGACTATAGTAGCGCTAGTAGCTAGATTGCTTTGGTCACATTAATAGACAAATATTTCTGGATGTTATTGTAAAATGTTAAACATTCACATAGTTGTTAATGAGACGTTTGCCTTTCAAATCAAACATGTTCATAAAAGGTATGAAGTTTAGATAGCTAAGGATAATTTAATCAGTGTTTGATGAATTATTTATTTGTTCTTTTTTAGATTTTTACAGAATCTGGCCCACAACCCCCAGCTGCCCCTGCTCACTGCCGGCGCCCCACCGGACTACAGGATTGCTCTGTTAGTGAATGCATACTCCACTAATCAGGTACATGCTGTGTATTGGTTTAAGTTCCTCATTGTATTGAAAGAATGTTCATCCTTGACTGAGCTTCACTTTATCATCCAACGCAATACATCACTGTTTTGCTGAACGAAAGAAAAAAAAGTTGTAAATTGCTATCGTTTTACAAGACACTCAATAGTGTGACCATAATAAAATAAAATAAAAATAAAAAGTTGTGAATTGCTTACGTTTTTCAAGACACTTAATAACGTGAACATGAAAAGTGAAAGCGAAGAATGAAATAACGAAAGTTTTGAATGACTGCTGAACATATAAAAGATCTAATTCATAGCATGATATCCTGTCGACTTGTATCTGTTTTGTTTACCCAACACAGGAGTATTTCCAACGGCCGATATTAACTCTTTCGGAGAGTATTCAAGGGAGCCAGAAATCCACGGTGCCCATGCCCGGCATCAACTGTGTGGCCCACGGCAGCACCTCACCGCTCTCCATCACCCTGCTGGACGCCCTCACCGTGCACGTCAAGATGAGTCTGGTGCACAACATAGCACAGGTACAGTACAACATAGCACAGGTACAGTACAACATAGCACAGGTACAGTACAACATAGCGCAGGTACAGTACAACATAGCGCAGGTACAGTACAACATAGCGCAGGTACAGTACAACATAGCACAGGTACAGTACAACATAGCACAGGTACAATACAGCATAGCACAGGTACAATACAGCATAGCACAGGTACAGTACAACATAGCGCAGGTACAGTACAGCATAGCACAGGTACAGTACAACATAGCGCAGGTACAGTACAGCATAGCACAGGTACAGTACAGCATAGCACAGGTACAGTACAGCATAACATAGCACAGGTACAGTACAACATAGCACAGGTACAGTACAGCATAGCACAGGTACAGTACAACATAGCACAGGTACATTACAGCATAGCACAGGTACAGTACAACATAGCACAGGTACAGTACAACATAGCACAGGTACAGTACAACATAGCGCAGGTACAGTACAACATAGCACAGGTACAGTACAGCATAGCACAGGTACAGTACAACATAGCACAGGTACAGTACAGCATAGCACAGGTACAGTACAACATAGCACAGGTACAGTACAACATAGCACAGGTACAGTACAGCATAGCACAGGTACAGTACAGCATAGCACAGGTTACAGTACAGCATAGCACAGGTACAGTACAACATAGCACAGGTACAGTACAGCATAGCACAGGTACAGTACAGCATAGCACAGGTACAGTACAGCATAGCACAGGTACAGTACAACATAGCACAGGTACAGTACAGTGCATAGCACCGGTACAGTACAACATAGCACAGGTACAGTATAACATAGCACAGGTACAGTACAGCATAGCACAGGTACAGTACAACATAGCGCAGGTACAGTACAACATAGCACAGGTACAGTACAGCATAGCACAGGTACAGTACAGCATAGCACAGGTACAGTACAACATAGCACAGGTACAGTACAGCATAGCACAGGTACAGTACAGCATAGCACAGGTACAGTACAACATAGCACAGGTACAGTACAGCATAGCACAGGTACAGTACAACATAGCACAGGTACAGTACAACATAGCACAGGTACAGTACAGCATAGCACAGGTACAGTACAGCATAGCACAGGTACAGTACAGCATAGCACAGGTACAGTACAACATAGCACAGGTACATTACAACATAGCACAGGTACAGTACAGCATAGTGCAGGTACAGTACAGCATAGCACAGGTACAGTACAGCATAGCACAGGTACAGTACAGCATAGCACAGGTACAGTACAACATAGCACAGGTACAGTACAACATAGCACAGGTACAGTACAACATAGCACAGGTACAGTACACCATAGCACAGGTACAGTACAGCATAGCACAGGTACAGTACAACAGCGCAGGTACAGTACAACATAACACAGGTACAGTACAGCATAGCACAGGTGCAGTACAACAGCGCAGGTACAGTACAACATAACACAGGTACAGTACAACATAGCACAGGTACAGTACAACATAGCACAGGTACAGTACAGCATAGCACAGGTACAGTACAACAG
This sequence comes from Chionoecetes opilio, assembly GCA_016584305.1. Taxonomy (NCBI): domain Eukaryota; kingdom Metazoa; phylum Arthropoda; class Malacostraca; order Decapoda; family Majidae; genus Chionoecetes; species Chionoecetes opilio. The sequence goes on along the minus strand of JACEEZ010019083.1, from coordinate 279,137 downwards.
CGCAGGTACAGTACAACATAACACAGGTACAGTACAGCATAGCACAGGTACAGTACAACATAGCACAGGTACAGTACAACATAGCACAGGTACAGTACAACATAGCACAGGTACAGTACAACATAGCACAGGTACAGTACAACATAACACAGGTACAGTACAGCATAGCACAGGTACAGTACAACAGCGCAGGTACAGTACAACATAACACAGGTACAGTACAACATAGCACAGGTACAGTACAACATAGCGCAGGTACAGTACAACATAACACAGGTACAGTACAACATAGCACAGGTACAGTACAGCATAGCACAGGTACAGTACAACATAACACAGGTACAGTACAACATAGCACAGGTACAGTACAGCATAGCACAGGTACAGTACAGCATAGCACAGGTACAGTACAGCATAGCACAGGTACAGTACAGCATAGCACAGGTACAGTACAACATAACACAGGTACAGTACAGCATAGCACAGGTACAGTACAGCATAGCACAGGTACAGTACAGCATAGCACAGGTACAGTACAGCATAGCACAGGTACAGTACAGCATAGCACAGGTACAGTACAACATAACACAGGTACAGTACAACATAACACAGGTACAGTACACTGGCGCCTCTATACTGTTTTTTTTAAAGAGGCAAAAAATCCTGACCCCTTGCTGCTTACTGACTGATATTTGATGCCTGAAGAAGGGAATACAACGCTTTTTCTTAATTTCTGTTGAATTTTATTATAGTTAACCATATTATCAGGTAAATATAGGCAAAATTTTAAGCATGAGACCATAAAATAGAATGGAATTTTTGCCTTGTTAAAAAATATCTACTATAGTATGCCTCACACTTGAAATACTGTTTTGAATAACTTGTGTGCATTATTGAAACATTTATAAGAAAAACACTAAACTAACAAAATCATGAAACATACTTATCAGAAATAGCAATCATTCTTAGCTTCTAGTATTGTCTAAAAACGTGGAGACTCAAGAACTCAAGATTTTCAAGTGTGTTTATGTAACATTTTTTTTACAGCACATACAGAAGCAGGCTCAGCATAAGTCAGGTATTGCCTTGGCGCCGGCACTTATTGAGACTTACGCCCGGCTGCTGGTCTACACGGAAATAGAGAGCATTGGCATTAAAACCTTCATTAGTAAGTGTTAAGTTTTCTGTATTTTTGTATGGAATCACGAGACAAATATCAGCTTTTATCATTCTTTAAGGGTAGAATTTAACATAAAGACAAACCCTAATTATTTAAGAGGTTTACATATGAGTAGCCCTACTTTGTGAAACATTACCGTAGATAACACTATAGTCGCCAGGCGCAATATATTTCACCACTAAAGCATCACTACAGACTTGTATGTGCCATGGAAGAAGTATTTACAGTAATTTATGTTATGTACCTGTCTTCAGTGACACATACAAGTCTGTAGTGATGCTATAATTCGTAATATATGGCGCCTGGCGACATTAGTGCACCGTGGCGACTATAGTATTATCTACGGTAGTACAATAAACCCTTCATGCTCGCGGGTTTCATGCTCGCGGATTTGATTACTCGCGGGTTTTCAACCCCTTTTTTTTTTTTTTTTTTTCCTCCCTCCCAATTGCTTGCTCTCTACAGGGGCCTTATTCGCCCATGTATGGAGTATGTCTCACATGTCTGGGGAGGACCCACACATACAGCTCTCCTAAACAGGGTTGAGTCAAAAGCTTTTCGTCTCATCAACTCCTCTCCTCTGACTGACTGTCTTCAATCTTTAAATCACCGCCGCAATGTTGCTTCTCTTGCTCTCTTCTACCGTTATTTTCATGCTCACTGCTCTTCTGAACTTGCTAACTGCATGCCTCTCCCCCTCCCGCGGCCTCGCTGCACAAGACTTTCTACTCATTCTCATCCCTATTCTGTCCATCTTCCTAATGCAAGAGTTAATCAGTATCTTTACTCTTTCATCCCTTTCACTGGTAAACTCTGGAACTCTCTTCCTGTTTCTATTTTTCCACTTTCCTATGACTTACATCTTTTCAAAAGAAGAGTAACAAGACACCTCCCGAACTAAATTGGCTCACCCCTCTGTTTTTATTTTATTCACTTACTGTCTTCTTTATAGGGACTGGCAACTAAGTGGGCTTTGTGTTACCCATTTTTGTTGTGCCCTTGGCCAGTTCCTTGTGATGGGAAAAAAAAAAAAAAAAAAAAAAAATTGGGGTAAATGAATGACTAATGTCATGCTCGCGGATTGACGATACTCGCGGGTGTCTCTGTTCCCTAACCCCCGCGAGCATGAAGGGTTTATTGTATCATTATTACAAGCCTCCTGCCAGTCTCTTGATACCACATAACAGTTACAAATATATCATAAGAGTAAAATCTAACATAAAGACAATACCCTAATTATTTAAGAGGTTTACAAAGGAGTAGTTTGTGGAATTATTATAGCATCATAAACTTCCCTCACTAGACAACCTGCTGCCGGTGGTTTACAAGAGCCATGTCTGGAGCATCCTTCACGCCCTGCTGGAAATGTTCATCCACCGCATCCACCACTCCCCGCCACAGTACAGGATCCAGCTGCTGTCCACCATCCACCACATGACAGCTGTGCCGCTCAACACCATGACGCAGATGACGCAGCTGCATCTATGGTACGTACTTGTATTGTGTTGTGTTTATAGTGATATACATTGAGATTCCCCTTTATTTTTCCTTTTTTTTATTTATTTATTTTTTATTATTATTTTTCCCAATCATTTGAGATTCCAAAGATTCCCCTTAAGACCCAGAACGTAATTTCCATTGTAATTTGGGTACCATTAGACAAATTTTAGTGAATATAAGTAATATTTTATAGATATGACCTGTTTAGTATCCTTGTCGACTAATTAATTTGGTATAAGTAAGTTACTATTAAAAAATTTATGGCTAATAACATACAATTTTTTATAGCAAAGGAAATATCTGGGCCTCAAGGGGTTAACAATAATGATGCAAAGAACAAAATTATATTGTACTTAATAAAATAGTTTCCAAGTATTTCCTATTGCACGCTTAAGAGTAATCTGGAACTACCACGTGTAGGTCTCGCGGCCTCTTGTAGCTTCCTTATTTCTTATGTTCTTATTTGTTTTTTATTAATTTGTGCAAATCTTTATTTTATTGCAGCATGGAAAGTGTTGCGCTGCGCCTCATCACAGGTTTGGGGAACTCTGAAGTGATGCCCAGCCTGACTCGCTACACCTTCTGCACCGACACCAAACCCACCCTCATCAGCACCGACTCGGAGGAGCTCAACAGAGTGCTGGTGTTGACGATGGCCCGGGCAATCCATGTCACAGGTGGGAGATGAGCACTTCTGTCGAATATTATAGTTTTGAGTACCAAATGGATTATGATATTATAGTAAAAAAAAATGTACCACTAATCAGACCAAGAAATGAGAATAACAACAATATTTCAAAATACTATATTTCTCAATAAATCATGTTAAGCAATTCTTCTTCTGTCAATCTGTTGCAACATAATGGAAAATTTTGTATCATTGAATATGAAAAGCATAGAAAAATAAGTGTTTGGGAAAGAAATACATCATGAAGAAGGTGATGATGAACAAGAGTTGATGTACAATAACAGTCATAATAGTCACAATAATCTTGGTGCAGGCTGTGACAGTTCCGGGGAGTCAGCGCGGTGGTGTGTGGACTTCCTGAAGACTGTGATGGCGCAGACCCCGCACACCTGGGCCAATCACACCCTGCAGTGCCTTCCTCCCGTCATTGCCGAGTTTTACCATCAGTGTGCCGCTCCCAGGGAAAACATGCACACCCTTAAGGTAGGTCAGGAATAAAGGGCTACAAAATATACACACCCTTAAGGTAGGTGGAGAATAAAGGCTACAAAATATACACACCCTTAAGGTAGGTCAGGAATAAAGGGCTACAAAATATACACACCCTTAAGGTAGGTCAGGAATAAAGGGCTACAAAATATACACACCCTTAAGGTAGGTGGAGAATAAAGGCTACAAAATATACACACCCTTAAGGTAGGTGGAGAATAAAGGGCTACAAAATATACACACCCTTAAGGTAGGTGGAGAATAAAGGGCTACAAAATATACACACCCTTAAGGTAGGTGGAGAATAAAGGGCTACAAAATATACACATCCTTAAGGTCGGTCAGGACTTATAATGGGCTGCAACTGTTCCACCTCGGATACTTATGATTGGTCTCTGATATTTATGGATTGTCGTGATTTAATAATAATAACAAATTCATTACCACCCGAAGTCATACTGTAAGAAAAAAGACAACAACATAATTATAGAAACCAGAGTAAATGAACTTAAGTACTAAAGCAAATATTCTTGGTTACAGAGACAATATTTGCCACATTATTATGAAGTAAATGCAAAGTATCTATATATTTCATTTTAGTCATTCTCAAAATTTTAAGGAATCAAATAGACCAGTTGAATAAGGAAAAATATGAATACATTTTTGCATGGTGAAAAGGTTAAAGGTCAAAAAGGTCAACTATGCCTTGTGTGACCTGACTTTCCTGACACAATTTTATGCACCGGGCTGAAACATTCTTAAAATTGATTCCCAGGTTTGTTTGTTTTTTATTTATTATATTTTTTATTATTGTTTTTTTTCGTTGAGCCTATAGCGCCTGTAGGCTATTTAATCTGTAGGTAATTTAATCTATAAGGTGCTGACACTTCAGGTTAAGAAATGCTGCTTGAGAATGTACCAAGACATATGCTTGGTCTGCTGTTTGTGCAGAATGTGGGGTAGCACATGTGTCCGTGTATGTTTAGTTTATATACTTTGATACTATGTCCCCTGATGTGCCTATACTATGTTCTTTTGTTTGTTTTTGCTCTAGTACTTAAGTTAACTCCTTTTCTTGTACTTGTTGCTTTGTTTTGTCTGTATGCCTCTGGGCGAGAATAAAATTATCATTATTAGTATTATTATTATTATTATTATTATTATTATTATATGACAAGCCGTATAGTCTACATTGAGAAGCAGTTTGATGTAGTATCTCTAATTATTCTGAATTATTTCATTGATAAATCTATGTACTACAGAAAGTGAATAACTGATAGTGATGAATGTTTACTGAATAGGAGGATTTCCCTTGCAGAAAGCTGTGGAGGAAGAATATAGAAAGTGGAAGTCCATGAGTAATGAGAACGACATCATAGCGCACTTCTCCCTCCAGCACAACACCTCGCCGCTGTTCCTGTGTCTCATATTCAAGATGGTGCTCGACACAGACCGGGTTCCCAACATTGCTTACAAGTATTAACCCTTGTGAAACTCCTTGAATGAATGGCACTGAACATTGGTGAAATCTTTGTCACTTCCAATACCTCTTAGTGCAAGCAGGTCGTGTCATCCAGAAAGGGAAAGTTAGGGCTGTCTTGGTTAACTTTTTTTCTTCATCTTAAGGGCTCATGCTTAAAATGATGCCTATGTTTACCTGATAATATGGTTAACTATGATAAAATACAGCTGAAATTTAGAAGAAGCGTAGTATTCTCTTCTCCTGGCATCAAATATCAGTCTGGAGACAGCAATGGGTCAGGATTTTTCACCTCGTTAATAAAAATAGAGTATAGTGTCATTATGTTCTTATGTCCTTATCTAATGTAACCTATTATTACCTCTTGTAGCCTAAATACCTATGATTACCTCTTGTAGCTTCTTTTAAATACCTATGATTACCTCTTGTAGCTTCTTCTAAATACCTATGATTACCTCTTGTAGCATCTTTTAAATACCTATGATTACCTCTTGTAGCATCTTTTAAATACCTATGATTACCTCTTGTAGCATCTTCTAAATACCTATGATTACCTCTTGTAGCTTCTTCGAAATACCTATGATTACCTCTTGTAGCTTCTTCGAAATACCTATGATTACCTCTTGTAGCTTCTTCGAAATACCTATGATTACCTCTTGTAGCTTCTTCTAAATACCTATGATTACCTCTTGTAGCTTCCTTATTTTCTTATGTTCTTATCTAATACCTATATTATGTATTTTTTTATTTGCTCTAGTACTTAGTTAACTCCTTATCATGTTATTGTTGCTTTTTTTTGTCTGTATGCCTCCGGGCGATAATAAAATCATTATTATTATTATTATTAATGTAAGTCCACTTCACAGGGTCCTGGAACGCGTGGGTCCTCGCCAGCTTGCCGCTCACGTCCGAACGCTGTGTGACTTTTTGGTGTTGGAGTTTTCCAACAGTGCGGGGGGTCAGCATGTCACCAAGTATGTTGACACGATGAATGCCATTATCTGGGTGTACAACATAGTGCCCATTGATCGCCTCATGCTGTGTCTGGTAAGTTCTCAGTTGTTTTTATATATTATTAAGTTGTACAGTGTGTGTTTTCCTTGCATTGTCTCATTCTTGGGTTTTTATTAAGATGTAGAGTGGTTTTTTTCCTTACATTGTCTCATTCTTGGGTTTTTATTAAGATGTAGAGTGGTTTTTTTCCTTACATTGTCTCATTCTTGGGATTTCATTAAGTTGTGTAGTGTGTTTTTTCCTTGCATTGTCTCATTCTTGGGTTTTCATTAAGTTGTGTAGTGTGTTTTTTTCTTGCATTGTCTCATTCTTGGGATTTCATTAAGATATATAGTTTGTTTTTTCCTTGCATTGTCTCATTCTTGGGTTTTTATTAAGATATATAGTTTGTTTTTTCCTTGCATTGTCTCATTCTTGGGTTTTCATTAAAGTGTATAGTGTGTTTTTTCCTTATTGTCTCATTCTTGGGATTTCATTAGTTGTATAGTGTGGTTTTTTTCCTTGCATTGTCTCATTCTTGGGTTTTCATTGAATTGGTGTTTAGGTGGCATATGCAGGGAAAAATTGTTTATTGTCACATTTACCACATTTATCACTGCTAGAGAGAGATACAGAGAGAGAGAGGTCATTATAATTATCATTAGAATTATTAGTCATTAGGTCATTATTTGAATATGAGACACATTTCACAAATATGAGTTCTATTAAACTTTTGAACAGTGAATCATGGCATTATATTTTGCTCTGCAGGCACTCAGGACTCAGGAGGGCAGTGAGGCTCACGTCTGCTTCTTCATCATCCAACTGCTGTTACTCAAGCCTGCCGAGCTGCGCAACCGTGTTCAGGAGTTTGTCAAGGAGAACACTCCGGACCATTGGCGCCAAAATAACTGGTAATTATCTTGTCATTTAATATTCATGATAAAAGTGTACCAAGAATTTATTGATGCTGTTACGTTGCATGCTGTAAACGTCATATCCAGTGATCCAGAATGATTGGATGGGTCCGGGGATTTTACTTGCGGTTTACAGTACAGTAAACCCTCAAAATTAGCGAGGGATACGTTCCAACCCCCCTCGCTAATTCATGAGTTTCGGCAATTCTTGACGCTTTCCTAAAATGACGTTTCTATAGCGGCTTTTTTTAATTAATATATATATATTTTTTTTACATTTGTGCCTATAGCACCTGTAGGCAGTGACTTCTAATACAGGAAGTGGTATTTGGAGGCAGGTACCGTATTTCAATTCACTGTGTTCCCGTGCTGAGAGAGCGAGCGTGACTGAGACCAGACAGAGAAAGACTGCCAACTTTATGTGATCGCTGCGCCCTCTTCCATTGCCATGGTCTGCTATACAGAGGTTCTCAAACTTTTGGCCGGCGGCATATTTTTTTCATTCTCTTACCAGACATTCCTTAAACATATACATTTCTCTTTACATTTGCATTCTTCACACCTCAAGAACCTCTTAAGTAACTCACTTGGTTTATTTGGATTCTAGACTCATTTTATTCTCAGATCCGAGTCTCAGTTATGTTATTATTTGTTCTCCCTTGCAGGTATGAGAAGCACATGGCATTTCATCGTAAATATCCTGAGAAGTTTTCCCCTGAGAGCATCCTGGCAGAGCAGGGAACCCTTACTGCCCAATACCAGACTCTCCCTATATACTTCTCCAATGTCTGCCTCAGATTCCTGCCAGTAAGTGCTGTATATTTACTAACAAAAGATTTTACTATAGAGTTGTAAGTACAATCATTGCAAAGAAAATATAAAATAAGGGGGGCGGGAATTGGTCCGGAATCGGGGGAAAATACATGGTCGGAACTCGGCTACATATACAGTAAAACCTCTCATATTCGGACTAATTGGGCCAAGGAGTGGTCCGAGTAATGCAAAGATCCGAATGAGGGGGGTATATGTATGTATGATATGAAAAAAAATGAAAAAAATCGAGGAGTTATCTATATATAGCTAGGAAATTTCGACCCCTGAAAAAAAAAAAAAAAAAAAAAAAAAAAAAAAAAAAAAAATTCTAGGTGTATATATAGCTAGGAAATGTAAATCCCCTCCCCCCCAAAAAAAAAATCGAGGTGTATAGTATATAGCTAGGAAATTTGAACCCCTAAAAAAATTTAAAAAAATTCTAGGTATATATGTGGCTAGAAAATTTCGACCCCCCCCCCCCCAAAAAAAAAAGGAGGAGGTCCGAATACAAGAGGTTTTACTGTAATGCCGACTTCTTTCAGCCCAAGTGTTGGCTTGAAACAGCATAGGTTTACGCACCAATTTCAGATGAGCTATGAAAGTTTGTGTGTTTGTGTGTGTGTGTGTGTGCGGGCGGTATGGGGATGTTGTTTATGGTGAGGTGTGGGGTGTAGCGGTGTTCAGTTGGTGAGGAGGGTGACTGTGGATTTAGTAGGTGCGATTTTAAGTCTTTTCGAGGTGAACTAGGTGTGAAGTGTGTCAAAGTAAAGTTGAAGAAGAGGAGTAGCTGTGTCTGCGTTTTGGTGTGTACGTGTTAAGTGTTAGCTATGTCACCTGTGTAGGAAGCTATGTGTATTCAGGGAGTGTGGGGTGTGTCACTGTGTCATGCATGTAGAGGGTGAAGAGAGGAGGTGATAGTACGAACCCTTGAAGAACACCGTTTGTGAAGTTTTTGAACACCTTAATCCAAATGCCTTAATGATGATAATTACTGCTTATTCTATCAGTATTTTTTCAGTTTTTTTGAAGCCCGAATTGGTCGTTTGGTATGCCTAGCGTGAGTAACTATATATATTTTTTCTCCCCCAGGTTTTGGACATCATCATTCATAGATTTCTTGAGCTCCATCAAGTGCATAAGAATTTGGAGACCATTTTGGAGAGGCTGGGAATGTTGTACAAGTTTCATGGTGAGTAATATGTGAAGTTCTAGAAGTTATCTGCATGTTAGTTGTGATGGAATATATTATGTAGTGTTGCTGTGAGTGTGGTGTTGAGCATTTAGAGGAGTTCTGTATAATGACAAAAAGCTTAATATGTGGTTATAAGATACATTTGACCATTCTCCATTTTCTGGACTATTAGGGGGTTAGCCAGGTCTGGGAACCGCGAAAGTCCGGGAACTCCAATTGTCCGGGAACCCCAATAGTCCGGGAACCCCAATAGTCCGGGAACCCCAATAGTCCGGGAACCCCAATAGTCCGGGAACCCCAATAGTCCGGGAACCCCAATAGTCCGGGAACCGCGAAAGTCCGGGAACTCCAATTGTCCGGGAACCCCAATAGTCCGGGAACCCCAATAGTCCGGGAACCCCAATAGTCCGGGAACCCCAATAGTCCGGGAACCCCAATAGTCCGGGAACCCCAATAGTCCGGGAACCCCAATAGTCCGGGAACCGCGAAAGTCCGGGAACCGCGAAAGTCCGGGAACCCCAATAGTCCGGGAACCACGAAAGTCCGGGAACCCCAATAGTCCGGGAACCCCAATAGTCCAGGAACCGCGAAAGTCCGGGAACCGCGAAAGTCCGGGAACCCCAATAGTCCGGGAACCCCAATAGTCCGGGAACAGCGAAAGTCCGAGAACTCCAATAGTCCGGGAACCCCAATAGTCCGAACCGCGAAAGTCCGAGAACTCCAATAGTCCGGGAACCCCAATAGTCCGGGAACCGCGAAAGTCCAAGAACTCTAATAGTCCGGGAACCCCAATAGTCCGGGAACCCCAATAGTCCGGGAACCCCAATAGTCCGGGAACCCCAATAGTCGGGAACCCAATAGTCCGGGAACCGCGAAAGTCCGAGAACTCCAATAGTCCGGGAACCCCAATAGTCCGGGAACCCCAATAGTCCGGGAACCCCAATAGTCCGGAAACCGCGAAAGTCCGAGAACTCCAATAGTCCGGAAACCCCAATAGTCCGGGAACCCCAATAGTCCAGAAACCGCGAAAGTCCGAGAACCCAATAGTCCGGAAACCCCAATAGTCCGGGAACCCCAATAGTCCGGAAACCGCGAAAGTCCGGGAACTCCAATAGTCCGGAAACCCCAATAGTCCGGGAACCGCGAAAGTCCGAGAACTCCAATAGTCCGGGAACCCCAATAGTCCGGGAACCCCAATAGTCCGGAAACCGCGAAAGTCCGAGAACTCCAATAGTCCGGAAACCCCAATAGTCCGGGAACCCCAATAGTCCGGGAACCCCAATAGTCCGGAAACCGCGAAAGTCCGAGAACTCCAATAGTCCGGAAACCCCAATAGTCCGGGAACCCCAATAGTCCGGAAACCACGAAAGTCCGAGAACTCCAATAGTCCGGAAACCCCAATAGTCCGGGAACCGCGAAAGTCCGAGAACTCCAATAGTCCGAGAACTCCAATAGTCCGGGAACAACGAAAGTCCGATAGGTGTAGCCATTCACGGACTTTATCTGGTAAACAGTAAGGTGTACTGGTTTTCTAGTACGTTTTGGGTCCTATGGCGGCACTACAAAAATCCAAAATCCGGCAATAGGAGGTCCGGAATATGGAGGGTAGAGTGTATCACTAATCTGTAAGCAAAAAGACTCAAATTATTCCGGTGTGATTTGTCAATTGAAATCAAACTAGAATACAAAATCCTGCCACCACTAATGCCATAGGCCGATATTCAGTGTTATGAATTGACTTTTGAAAATCTATCTAGATATTATGAACAAAATAATGGCATGAAATCTTTTACTTTGTACCTTCATCTGTCCCGACCATTTTATGAGTGAGTTATTATTATTTATCTTATTTAATTTCAATTGAATCAGTCCATCTATTCTAGTCTGCCTGGTTTAGGCCCAGTCTTTTGAACCAGGGATATTACATTAACATTTATATAATGAATTTCATTGGTATGAGAGATGCAATTTTCGGACAAGCAGTACATAGGCGCTACATGACAGTCTTAGAAGTGACCACTGTCTATACAGGTACGTTTAAGGGGCCGGCTGGTCAATTTTTTTAGATTTATTTATTGAGTTATTGCTATGAAATGAACACCAGGAGTTTGGGACATAATATACATCAATTCTAGCCCAAAAAAAACAATCTGCAACCCTTTCATTTTTCACCCCTTTCACTTCTTTCGAAAAATTAAAAAAATTAAAATAGTTTCTCCTCCTATACTAATTGTTCTACATGCATGAAACATGGTATGGTACAAGAACCTTGTTCAGACCTTCAAACTTAGAGAAATTGTACTGAAAATAATTTTTTTATGGAATATAAATTTTCAAATGTTCAGGCTCGCTTTCACCCCCAAAAGCGTTAATTTTATTTATTTTATTTTTTATGCGACCCTTTTAGATATTGAAAAATAAGCCCAGGCAAATAATCCTGTCTTCAGGCTCCTGGCCCCTCCATGAGGGGGGGGGTTAATCCCCATAACCATGAAACTAAGGCGAATTTTGATGAAATACTCCACATTCAGACTGTTGATTGCCACGCAGCTCCAGGAATTTTATTACATTTTTCGTTTTTTTTCCCAAATTTTGAGCAGCCGGCCCCCTTAAATAAATTACTATCTGAAAGATCCTTTGCCGTCAAAGTTTACACGTATTACACACTCAGTCATCAGGTAGTTAGTGCGGAGTCAATAGGGTGTTTTAAAAGGAGGCTAGACAATTTGATGGGGAAGAAAGGTGGATGTAAGTAGTGTTAAGTAACAGGAACTACCACGTGTACGTCTCGCGACCTCTTGTAGATTCCTTATTTTCTTATTTTCTTATACGCCTGTTTCCAGACCGTCCCATCACCTATCTCTACAACACACTTCATTACTACGAGAACAAACTTCGCGAGCGTCCCAACCTGAAGCGGCGTCTTGTGGTGGCGGTGATCATGTCCCAGCAAGAGATCCGGCCCCAGGGCTGGGCGCTCACCGAGGCCTACCGTCAGTACCTGGCCCGCCCCGCCGACGACATCACCTGGAACCCTGAACTCTCCTACTACACGGGTCTCGTCAGGCGCCTCGTACACAGTATCCTTTTTTAGGGTGGTAAATAATTGGAATGGACTCAGTCGTCAGGTGGTCAGTGCGGAGTCAATAGGGAGTTTTAAAAGGAGGCTGGATAAATTCATGGATGGGGATGAAAAGTGGATGTAGGTAGTGTTCAGTAACAGGAACTACCACGTGTAGGTCTCGCGGCTTCCTTATTTTCTCATGTTCTTTACGTGTTTATACTTCAGTTCCTCTTATTTCTTTATTCTGTTCTCGATTTTGCTGTTTCAAAAGGTGTAGACTTTGGTAAAGGGTTTCGCGTATGCTCAAGTTTTCCTGCGGGGACATGAAGCAAAAGTTTTATAAATGTTTCTTTTGTCGTGCTGGATTTTGAAACTAGCACAAATACCAGGCATCAGGTAAGAGTTGAATTGCAGATTGGTAAGATCTAAGAGGTGTAAAATACTAGTGGTCTGACTTGAAATGAAAAGTTTGAGAAGGTTGTGTCTCATCATGACATTTTTGTTGGGATATGTTAGTGATGCAGCATGTTAAAATGATATAAAGAACCCTCCATTGACTATTTATGAGGCGAGTTCAGTGCTATTTGGTTTCTATTCAAAGTTAAGCTATTTATAGGGAACATTTGATTAACATTTAACAGGGAACACTTAATTAACATTTTAGGGAAGATTTAACATTGATTTTTAAAGCTATTTCTAAGGAACAATGCCTGGAAATGTTGTGTTCCTTAAGCCTAACAACAGCCATGCAGGGCAAGCCGATATTCCCGTCCATAGAGTGGCGCTTCAACGAGTTTGCCAACAGTGGAGCTCACGCCCTGCACGTGAGCTGTGTGGAGATCATGGCCCTGCCCAGCAACCCGACCATTGTGGCCAACATGCTGCTCAACGTGCTCTTCAAAGGGTAGGTGTTGTGGTCATGCTCTCTAAGGGTCTCAGTGTAACCTTTCCTTTTGATATTTTTTCCTTTAATCAAAATGGACTCTACCGTCAATAACACTATGGACGCCACTGCACTAATGTCCTCAGGCGCCATATATTACAAATTTTAGCATCACTACAGATTCGCATGTGTCACTAAAGACAGGTACATAATATAAACTACTGTGCATGCCTCTTTATTGACACATGCAAGTCTGTAGTGATGCAAACATTTGTAATATATGGGCGCCTGGTGACATTAGTGCAGTGGCAACTATAGTGTTACTGACAATAAGGGTCTCGGTGCCACCTTCCTTTTGATATGTTTTTCTTAAATCAAAAGGGACTTATCAAGTGCAAAAAAAAAGGAGCAAGGAATATCCTGCTAAATGCCAGTTCTCGTAAAGCAGACCGTATGCGACATCCAAAAGGGAGGGATAATTTAGTTCATGAGGTGTTTTGACATCTCTTTTGAAGGGATTTAAGTCATAGGAAGGTGGAAAACTAGAAACAGTTAGAGAGTTCCAGAGTTTACCAGTGAAAGCGATGAAAGGGTGAGTTAGTGAGGCTCTTGGAGATGTACTCAGTGTAGAGAATAGTATTTTTCATTGGTTAATCAATTTCAAATGGTCAGCTTTGTAGTCCATGAGTCATGTTATCTATCAGGGTCATTGTTAACCCCTTGAGACCCAGAGCGTAATTTCCATTGTAATTTGGGTACCATTGGACAATTTTTAGTGAATATAAGCAATATTTTATAGATATGACCTGTTTAGTATCCTTGTCTACTAGGGAATTTGGTATATTTAGTTACTTTTCGTAATTTTATGGCTAACAACAGACAATTTTCTATAGCAAAGGAAAGATCTGGGCGTGAAGGGGTAAATGTCCTATGCCATGTTTCAGGTACTGTGATATTCCTAACGGAGAACTGGAGGAGTGGGTGAATGTGATCGGCCTCATCCTCACGTGGCTGCCGGAGCCCTACTGGCTGGTGGTCCACGACCGCATCATTGAACTGCTGCAGGTGGTTATAGTGGCTGACAAATATATAATGGTACCATCAATAACACTATAATCGTCACTGCACTAATAATAATAATAATAATTTTATTTTCACCCGAAGGTATACAGAAAGAAAAATTAATTTCGCCATGCGCCATATATTACGTATTTTAGCATCACTACAGACTTGTATGTGCCACTAAAGAGGCGTGCACTGTAGTTTATATTATGTACCTGTCTTCAGTGGCACATGCAAGTCTGTAGTGATGCTAAAATTTGTAATATATGGCTCCTGGCGACATTAGTGCTGTGGCGACTATAGTGTTGTTGATGGTAGAGTAGTTAGTCGGACTACATTTCAGTCATACAATTTTTTTTAAATTGATATCATGTTACAGTGCCGAGTCGCTAAGATTAACTATGACTTAGGCAGCTACAGTGACGAAAAAAAAATATCTGCATGTTGTCAACAGTTACTGTCATGATGCAAAACTGAATTGATTTGATTTGTAAGTTATGAGTAGGGTGATTTAATTGGGTTATGTTGAATCCACGAAGTTCTTATTATTGGTAGACTTCTGCTGAATAGGGTGGGAGGTAATGGCTACTCATATTATTAAATATAATATTACTGTGGAATATGAAGATTGTAACTAAAGCAGACCCATCTTGTGTCTATGGAAACTTTAATATTTACAGATCTCTAGTTTTACCAAGATATAATGTTGGCTCTAACTTGACGTGAAACTCCACAAAATGCTCCACGTTGCATTAATTATTGTATGTATTATTTATCGGCAGTTTTGAATGATGTAACGGGATGATTCAATTTCTAATAATAATTTTTCCCCCCAGACACCCAACCTTGCCACATCCGGGTCCGGGACGCTGAACCCCTTCACCGCGCTGAACCTGAAGCAGCTGCAGTCCTCCTTCAGCGACACCAGTGCCGCCCTCACCCTGGCACTCGTCCACTCCTTCTGGCACCACGCATCCTTTGGTCAAGTGGGTCGCATTCCACAGTAAGTCACTTCCTCATGTCAACAGAAACTGCAATTTGCATGTACATGTACATAAGAAAACAAGGAAGCTACAAGAGACCGTGAGACCCACACGTGGTAGTTTCTGTTACTTAATACTATCTACATCCACCTTTCATCCCCATCCATGAATTTATCCAGCCTCCTTTTAAAGATGACTCCGCACTAACTATCTGATGATTGAATCCATTCCAATCATTTACCACCCTATTTGTGAACCAGTTTTTCCCTATTTCCTTTTTAAATTACGCTTTTCCAGTTTGAATCCGTTACTTCTTGTTCTACCCTGATCCGTAAGAACTTTTCCTGCATCTCCTGTACCCAATCCTTGCATATACCAATGCCCTCAACCTTTCTCACAAACTCCATTACTCTGCCTTTGCACTGTATAGGGGTCTGTCTTTCTCTGTCTTTCCACCATATAGGGGAGCAGCCTCTGCACTCCTCCGGCAAAGTCATAAATCATTGCACATTATCCTTGCACCATGACCATGAAGTGTCTCTTCTTCAGGTTGATGAGGGACAGAATCAGACCCATGCTAGCAACAGAGGAGCAGTTGGTGGTTGTGTGTCACCTCATCGGGCCTTTCCTGCAACGCTTCAACAGTGAACTGGCTCGCAAAGTGTTTGACGTCACCATCGAGCTTTACGAAGCAGTGGCAAAGGTTAGTGATTCTTTAATCTTAAAATTGATGTCAAATTATTTTTGTCATTTGTAAATGATATTTGCCAGAGATTTGTAAATGTTCTGTACTTCTGATTCATATGGCAAGCTGGTGATGGCTTATTAGCACTCCTAAGGTGCAGAGAAAAAAATCAATGAGTGGGGTGTATTGTTATAATTAAGAGACTTCATGTATAATTTTGCTTCATGTATAATTCCCGGCTGGGAACCGGGACCAGCACAGGGCTCTGTCACGCCGGACTAGAACCCTCCTGAGGAGAGACAAGGAGAGGTATGTCAGGAGTCTCGCTGAGGATGTCGAGGGTCATTTGAACGCTAATGACCTCCGACCTGCCTACCGAGCCCTGAAGAAGCTCCGTTCCAAGTCTCCTTCTCGGGCGAGTGCTATTTGAACAGCAGATGGGCGCCTCGTGTCGGACATGGATGGGCAGATGGCTCGTTGGGCTGAGTACTTTGGGCAGTTGTTCACGGTGGACCCTCCAACTGAGCAGCTTCACACCACTGGGTTACAGGCAGTGGATGCCGATCCTCCCATTGACGAAACCGCACCCTCTCTTGACGAAGTCAGAGAGGCTGTAGCAAAGTTGACGGGTGGAAAGGCAGCTGGTGTTTGTAATATCAGTGCGGAGCTCCTCAAAGCTGGGGGCGAGGCCATGATCCGCGGGTTGCATGCTGTCCTGACTGCCGTTTGGCAATCAGGTACCATTCCTCCTGACTGGAAAAGGGGGCTGGTCGTCCCTATCTGGAAAGGGAAAGGGGACCGTCAGGACTGCAACAATTATTACACTTATTTGCGTATTTACACTGGTTATTGGATTGGATGGTTGATGGATGGTTACACTGGTGGTTATTTGCGGTATTACACTGCTCAGCGTACCAGGCAAGGTGCTTGCCCATCTATTGCTGACACGAATTCGCAGTCATCTGGTGAAGCATCAGAGACCTCAGCAGTCTGGGTTCACGCCTGGTAAGTCAACAACGGACCGTATCCTAGCGCTTCGTGTCCTGGTGGAACGCCGACGTGAGTTTCGACAGGGGATGCTTGCAGCCTATGTTGATCTCAAGAAGGCGTTTGACTCAGTGCATCGTGAGTCACTCTGGGATCTTCTGCGACTTCGAGGGATTCCTGCAAGGACTATTGGTTTGATAACTGGTCTGTATTCTGGGACTGAGAGTGCTGTGAAGTGTGGGGCAGGTGTATCCAGCTTCTTTCCTGTGAATACAGGAGTGAGGCAAGGGTGCGTCCTTGCCCCATCACTTTTCAACGCTTGTATGGACTTGGTATTGGACAAGGTTGTAGATCAAAGTGATTGTGGAGCATCCGTCGGCAACACCAAGATCACTGATCTTGTTTTTGCCGATGATGCAGTAATCTTTGCTGAGTCGCTGGAGGTCCTGGTGATGGCTCTCGAGGCGCTGCACGAGGAGGCAAAGCCTTTGGGACTTGAGGTCTCCTGGCTCAAGACCAAGGTCCAGGTGTTTGGAGACTTACTAGATGAAGCAGTACAGTCTGTTCATGCATGTGGCGAGGACATTGAGATCTTGGAAAGTTTTACATACCTTGGTAGCGCAGTCCATAATGACGGCGGGTCACGTCAAGAAGCCTTACGGCGGATTGGCATAGCCCACGGTGTTATGGACTCGCTCAGCGGGAGTATTTGGCGTTGTCGGTACCTGTGCAGGAGGACAAAGATCCGGATCTTCAAGTCGCTTGTGATCCCTGTCTTACTCTATGGTTGTGAGACATGGACACTAAATAGTGACTTGAAGAGACGAATCAATGCCTTTGGTAATAAGTGTCTTCGCAGAATCATGGGGTATCGCTGGGATGATTACGTGTCAAATCAGCGATTGCACCGTGACTGAATTTAGGCCTATTACCTGCATAGTCCGTCAGCGCCAACTTCGGCTATATGGGCATGTGGCACGCTACCCTGAAACTGAACCTTCCCATCGGGTTGTATCTGTAAGAGACAATCCGGCGTGGAGGAGGCCAAGGGGGCGCCCACAAGGCTCGTGGCTGGGGCAAGTTGATGTTTCTTGTCGAGAGCTGCTTGGTATGGGAAAGGAGCCTGCATGGGAACTCGCGCGTGGTGACCCCCGGGAGTGGCGTCGTAGGGTGGGCGATGCGCCCCCCGGCGTATGCCCCCAATGATTGATGATTGATTGATGTATAATTTTAGTAATTCTTAAGTTCATGATCTATTGGACAATGACTTTTTTTTCTCCCCAGGTTGATCGCAATGTGACGGACCTGAAGTACATGGATCCCATTTGTGACGTGATGTACCACATCAAGTACATGTTCACCGGGGACTCCATCAAGAATGAGGTGGAAGGCATCATCCGGGGGCTGCGGCCGGCACTGCAGAGGCGGCTGCGCTTCATTACACACCTCAATCTGGACTCCATTGAGGTTAGATACTGATGAGAGAGAGAGAGAGAGAGAGAGAGAGAGAGAGAGAGAGAGAGAGAGAGAGAGAGAGAGAGAGAGAGAGAGAGAGAGAGAGAGAGAGAGAGAGAGAGAGAGAGAGAGAGAGAGAGAGAGAGAGAGAAGAGAGAGAGAGAGAGAGAGAGAGAGAGAGAGAGAGAGAGAGAGAGAGAGAGAGAGAGAGAGAGAGAGAGAGAGAGAGAGAGAGAGGAGAGAGATGTTTAGTAGTACAGTTTGTATATGCAAGACTTCCGAAAAGTATTCATAAACATAGACTAACCTGGTTATCATCACCCAAACAGAATAATGCCAACAGCAGCAGCAACACCAACACCAACAACTCAGGCACCAGCAGCACTCCACAAGCTAACACCACTAGCAGTAACGGCAGCAGTAGCATTACTAGTACTGCCACCAGTAGTAACAGTGCCAGCAGTGCCACGGGGAGTCTCACTACCAGCAGTGTGTCGCAGGCTGGGGTGACAGGAGCAGCAGCAGCAGTTTTAGGACCCACAGCCACAGCCATTGGAGCGCTGGCCAACCTAGGATCGAGTGTGACCCTAGGCAGTGTTAGTCAGTCTTCTAGTGTGACTGGAGGTGCCACTTCCTCTGGGTTAGTGAGCTCCCTCGGTGTTGCCTCTAGCTTAGCCTCGCTCCTACAGGATACGTCCCCTGTCAGTACATCATAGGGATGCTGATCCTTCACGGCAGCATTAATAGTAGGTTCCAACGTCTGAAAGTGATCGTTCAAGCTTATGCAAGAGATCAACTTATCATTAGGTCATTACAAGGTGACATTTTACTCATTTAAATGTGACCATGGAAATTCCTGCTGGTTACATTCCAGTGGGTGGATTTTTTTGTATATGAATTTTTTATTTTTTTTCATTTGGATATAAATTTAAAATTATAAAGCAATACTGTACAAATTTTTTAGTATTACATAATTATATAAGAAGCCCTTACAGTTGACCCCTGAACTTGAGAATTTATAAAGATGATAAAATGGTAAGCAGTGCTGACTTGCCAGAGCTGATTTGTGACCTTAAGTAACAAACAAAATACACATATTTACCTCATCAACTCTACTTTATGTGTAACTTGTACATGGTTTCTTTTGAAGTCTTCCATCTTATTTTGTTCACCTTCACAACTCGTCACCTGTTCTCTTCTGCTTCTTGTAAGTACTGAAGAGGAAAAACTGTAGTTATTAGGTCAAAATGGCAAACAACAGTTCATGTACAAAAATGCATCTACGTATACCAAGCAGTCACTCCTTGAATCTACCATTGTAATATCTTTTAACTCTTTTAGTGGACTACCATTAATAACACTATAGTTGCCATTGCACTAATGTCGCCAGGTGCCATATATTACGATTTAGCATCAGTACAGACTTGTATGTGCCACTAAAGACATTTACATAATTTAAACTACTGAAAGTCTGTAGGGATGATAAAATTTGTAATATATGATGCGCCTGGCGACATTACTGCAGTGGCGACTATATAGTGTTATTGACGGTAGTGGGGGTTTCCTTAAAAAAACAAAATCCATTTTAGAGGGTCACATGATTCAGGGGTCAACACCATTACATAATGCTTAAGTATGATCAGTCTTCATGCCAAATGGAGGAGCAACAAAGCATTACGTACGTTAGGACAAAAAATCTCACTATAGTTCAATACATGTGGCTCGGTAGTTGTCAACCTTCCTGCGTGCATCTGTACACGTATGGAGTTATACTACCTTGGAAGTGCGTAATTAAAATATGTATCTGTAAAAACATCTAATAAACATGCGATATAATTAGAAATATTTGATGTCCCTGAACTCCTGAAGGCAATCATAATGGAATTAAAAAAAAAAATGTAAATTATTTAAAAATACAGTAAAACCTCATATTCGGACTAATTGGGCCAAGGAGTGGTCCGAGTAATGCAAGGATCCGAATAATGGGGGGATTATATATGAGGGGATTTAGATATGTAAAAAAAAAAAAAAAAAAAAAAATTTTCAGGCTAGGAAATATTCGAATAAAAAAAAAAAAAAAAAAAAATTCTAGGCTGGGAAATTTTGATCCCTAAAAAAAAAAAAAAAAAAACCACGAGGTCCGAATAATGAGGGTCCGAATACGAGAGGTTTTACTGTACAACTAAAGAATAAGGTAAAAGAGTCTAATAAACATGCGATATGAATGTCAATATTTTATGACCCTGAAGGCAATCATAATGGTCACAATGGTAATGAAAAAAAATTGTAAATTAATTAAATATACAACTAAAGAATAAGTGTATGAATAATAAACATTTGAAGGGAGAAAAAGGTGTGTTGAGAATTGGTTAAGGTGAAAGAGAATGTTTAAATTAAGGGAGAAAGATCACGATACAAAAGGGACACTGGTGGTCTAGTCGTGGTTATGGTCTGGTGGTCTATAGTCTAGTGGTTATGGTCTGGTGGTTGTGGTCTGGTGGTTATGGTCTGGTGGTCTATGGTCTGGTGGTTATGGTCTGGTGGTTGTGGTCTGGTGGTCTACAGTGGTGGTTATGGTCTGGTGGTCTATAGTTGTGGTTATGGTCTGGTGGTCGTGGTTATGGTCTGGTGGTCTATAGTTGTGGTTATGGTCTGATGGTCTATAGGCTGGGTTGGGTTAACTGGTTGGTCTGGTGGTCTATAGACTGGTGGTTATGGTCTGATGGTCTATAGACTGGTGGTTATGGTCTGGTGGTCTGTAGACTGGTGGTTATGGTCTGATGGTCTATAGACTGGTGGTTATGGTCTGATAGTCTAAAATCGTGGTTATGGTCTATAGTCTGGTGGTTATGGTCTGGTGGTCTATAGTCTGGTGGTTATGGTCTGGTGGTCTATAGTCTGGTGGTTATGGTCTGGTGGTCTGTAGACTGGTGGTTATGGTCTGGTGGTCTATAGTACCGGTGGTTATGGTCTGGTGGTCTATAGACTGGTGGTCTATAGTCTGGTGGTTATGGTCTGGTGGTCTATAGACTGGTGGTTATGGTCTGGTGGTCTATAGACTGGTGGTTATGGTCTGGTGGTCTATAGACTGATGGTTATGGTCTGGTGGTCTATAGACTGGTGGTTATGGTCTGGTGGTCTATAGACTGATGGTTATGGTCTGGTGGTCTATAGTCTGATGGTTATGGTCTGGTGGTCTATAGACTGGTGGTTATGGTCTGGTGGTCTATAGACTGGTGGTTATGGTCTGGTGGTCTATAGACTGATAGTTATGGTCTGGTGGTTATGGTCTGGTTGGTCTATAGACTGGTGATTATGGTCTGGTGGTCTATAGACTGGTGGTTATGGTCTGGTGGTCTATAGACTGATGGTTATGGTCTGGTGGTCTATAGACTGGTGGTTATGGTCTGGTGGTCTATAGTCTGGTGGTTATGGTCTGGTGGTCTATAGACTGGTGGTTATGGTCTGGTCGTCTATAGACTGATGGTTATGGTCTGGTGGTCTATAGTCTGGTGGTTATGGTCTGGTGGTCTATAGACTGGTGGTTATGGTCTGGTGGTCTATAGACTGGTGGTTATGGTCTGGTGGTCTATAGACTGATAGTTATGGTCTGGTGGTCTATAGACTGGTGGTTATGGTCTGGTGGTCTATAGACTGGTGGTTATGGTCTGGTGGTCTATAGACTGGTGGTTATGGTCTGGTGTTCTATAGACTGGTGGCTATGGTCTGGTGGTCTATAGTCTGGTGGTTATGATCTGGTGGTCTGTAGACTGGTGGTTATGGTCTGGTGGTCTATAGTCTGGTGGTTATGGTCTGGTGGTCTATAGTCTAGTGGTTATAGTCTGGTGGTTATGATCTGGTGGTCTGAAATCGTGGTTATGGTCTATAGTCTGGTGGTTATGGTCTGGTGGTCTATAGAATGGTGGTTATGGTCTGGTGGTCTATAGTCTGGTGGTTATGGTTTGGTGGTCTATAGACTGGTGGTTATGGTCTGGTGGTCTATAGTCTGGTGGTTATGGTCTAGGGGTCTATAGTCTGGTGGTCTATAGACTGGTGGTTATGGTTTGGTGGTCTATAGACTGGTGGTTATGGTCTGGTGGTCTATAGACTGGTGGTTATGATCTGGTGGTCTATAGACTGGTGGTTATGATCTGGTGGTCTATAGACTGGTGGTTATGGTCTGGTGGTCTATAGACTGGTGGTTATGGTCTGGTGGTCTATAGACTGGTGGTTATGATATGGTGGTCTATAGACTGGTGGTTATGGTCTGGTGGTCTATAGTCTGGTGGTTATGGTCTGGGGGTCTATAGTTTGGTGGTCTATAGACTGGTGGTTATGGTCTGGTGGTCTATAGACTGGTGGTTATGGTCTGGTGGTCTATAGACTGATGGTTATGGTCTGGTGGTTTATAGACTGGTGGTTATGATCTGGTGGTCTATAGACTGATGGTTATGGTCTGGTCGTCTATAGACTGGGGGTTATGGTCTGGTGGTCTATAGACTGGTGGTTATGGTCTGGTGGTCTATAGACTGGTGGTTATGGTCTGGTGGTCTGTAGACTGGTGGTTATAGACTGGTGGTTATGGGTATTCTGGTGGTCTATAGACTGGTGGTTATGGTCTGGTGGTCTATAGACTGATGGTTATGGTCTGGTCGTCTATAAACTGGTGGTTATGAGTCTGGTGGTCTATAGACTGGTGGTTATGGTCTGGTGGTCTGTAGACTGGTGGTTATGGTCTGGTGGTCTGTAGACTGGTGGTTATGGTCTGGTGGTCTATAGACTGGTGGTTATGGTCTGGTGGTCTGTAGACTGGTGGTTATGGTCTGGTGGTCTATAGACTGGTGGTTATGGTCTGGTGGTCTATAGACTGGTGGTTATGGTCTGGTGGTCTATAGACTGATGGTTATGGTCTGGTGGTCTATAGACTGGTGGTTATGGTCTGGTGGTCTATAGACTGGTGGTTATGGTCTGGTGGTCTGTAGACTGGTGATTATGGTCTGGTGGTCTGTAGACTGGTGGTTATGGTCTGGTGGTCTATATACTGGTGGTTATGGTCTGGTGGTCTATAGACTGGTGGTTATGGTCTGGTGGTCTATAGACTGGTGGTTATGGTCTGGTGGTCTGTAGACTGGTGGTTATGGTCTGGTGGTCTATAGACTGGTGGTTATGGTCTGGTGGTCTGTAAACTGGTGGTTATGGTCTGGTTGTCTATAGACTGGTGGTTATGGTCTGGTGGTCTGTAGACTGGTGGTTATAGTCTGGTGGTCTGTGGACTGGTGGTTATGGTCTGGTGGTCTATAGACTGGTGGTTATGGTCTGGTGGTCTGTAGACTGGTGGTTATGGTCTGGTGGTCTGTAGACTGGTGGTTATGGTCTGGTGGTTTGTAGACTGGTGGTTATGGTCTGGTGGTCTGTAGACTGGTGGTTATGGTCTGGTGGTCTGTAGACTGGTGGTTATGGTCTGGTGGTCTATAGACTGCTTGGTTATGGTCTGGTGGTCTGTAGACTGGTGGTTATGGTCTGGTGGCTAGTTAGACTGGTGGTTATGGTCTGGTGGTCTGTAGACTGTGGTTATGATCTGGTGGTCTGTAGACTGGTGGTATATGTTTGGTGGTCTATAGATGGGGTTATGGTTGGTGGTCTGTAGATGGTGGTTATGTTATGGGGTCTATAGACTGGTGGTTATAGGTATGGTGGTCTGTAGACTGGTGGGTTATAGTGTATGGGGTACTCACTAGTCCCTCTTATGGGGTTATAGTTATGGGGATCTAGTGTGGGGTTATAGTTATGGGGATCTTGTTAATGGCTGTAGCATAGCCATTAAAAATAAATGGTTGAATTTTTAGTAGACCTCTGACTCAAATTTGCTGAGGTTGCCAATGAGATTTCAGGAGTCCCTAGATCCGCCACTCATTCCTCTCACTCTCTCCTTTTCTCTCTCCACTTACGTTGCATTAGTATGTAGAAAACCAGCAAAATGTAGCGTTCTTTAGCCAAAAATCCTCCTCTTCCTCCTCCCAGCTGCCTGCCCTGCACACACACACACGTCCTGCTTCCTCGCTGGCGCGCCCTCGACTGTCGCTCGCACCGGATTACTCAAGGAACTCAACTCTGTTGAACACTGCTTCGAAACACTAAACCTTTCATATATTTCCTTCCCACGCCCTTACCTGTTGACCTTTGATCAATAATTCTTGACCTGTAACTTTATCTAAGTCTTAAATGTTAGTAAATGTGAGTTAGTAATAGTGTTGGTATAGTTTTGTAGTATTTTTTTCAAAGCTTATATTGATAGGGTTCGTTAGTGCTTCGAACTCACTAACAGTGTTGCAGAGGATTGGAGGTGGGAATTTTTTTTTTTTTTTTGCTTCGTAGTTTGTGGGTTATTAAAGGACTGGATTGACTTTGCTAGCAGTGGCGTAGCTATGTATCTATCAATGGGAGGAGGCACCTGGGGGGCACTAGGCAAGCGGAACTCAGGGGCCACTCTGATGCCACATAGAAGGGTATATTCTAAGATCAGATCAGTGGTGGGTATTAGAGCATTATACAGAATACGGCAGCCTTGGCCATTTGGGGGGCACCTGGGAGGCACATGCCTCCCCATGCCCCCTGTAGCTACGTCACTGCTCTCTCATTAATGGGGTCGCAGCTGCTCATTAACTCGTGAGAATCGATACCTACTTACGTTTGAATGAACATCTACTTCGAGTGTGTGTCAGGTGTGTGTGTCAGGTGTGAGCTGGCAGGAGAAGAACTGAACAGCCGCTCCTCCGCCAGTCAAGACTTTGCGCTTGTCACATCGAAGCGATTCCCAAATGATCGTCGGTGTGTTGCGCACGACAGAATGATCTCTTCCCACGATCGCTCGGGACATGTCTGAAAAAAAAAGTAAAATGGAATAAGTGAATAATTAGAGACATGTAGTTTATTAATAAAACATTTGAAAACTGGGTCAGGTAATCGTTGCAAACTTTTCCGTTGCTTTATTTTGATGGTATCACAATAGTATTCTGGTTAAATCATCAAATGTTTGCTGTCATCACTTTCTGTAGGCACCTAGTAGTGGTGTCAGTCATGATTGTAGTGATGTGGGAGTTCACAGCACAGCCTCGAGGGTGGCCAGCTGCCTCGTGTGATAAGTCCTTAACCCCTTCACGCCCAGATCTTTCCTTTGCTATATCAAATTGTATGTTGTCGAGCCATAAAACTACAAAAAGTAACTATAAATACCAAATTAGCGAGTCGACAAGGATACTAAACAGGTCATATCTATCAAAACATTGCTTATATTAATTAAAATCGTCTTATGGTACCCAAATTACAATGGAAATTACGCTCTGGGTCTCAAGGGGTTCAGTATTTCTTAAAATTCATAGTGAATAATGCCATCGCCTCACAGGTTTACAAATTGATACTTGTTGATGGCAGCTTACTCTTCATAATGTAAGTTTCATAATTCTTTCATTATCATTACGTAATATTATCTATTTGTTTCCATCACTTTGTTATTTTCCACAGTCTATAAACGTAGCGAACCCATCACGCAGGACTACCACTCATTTACTTACAAGTGTTAGGACATAATACAAATGCAGTGAATACAAAGACACTGACAATGCATGCACCGTGGGTTGATGGACAGCATGTGGGTAAGAACATAAGAACATAAGAAAATAAGGAAGCTACAAGAGGCCGTGAGACCTACACGTGGTAGTTCCTGTTACATAATACTACCTACATCCACCTTTCATCCCCATCCATGAAATTGTCCAGCCTCCTTTTAAAGCTTCCTATTGACTCCGCACTCTACCTGATGACCGAGTCCACTCCAATCGTTTACCACCCTATTTTTGACCCAGTTTCTCCCTATTTCTTTTTTAAATCTACGCTTTTCCAGTTTGAATCCTTTAATATAAGTTTGAATCCTTTAATATAAGTTTGAATCCGTTAATATAAGTTTGAATCCGTTAATATAAGTTTGAATCCTTTAATATAAGTTTGAATCCGTTAATATAAGTTTGAATCCTTTAATATAAGTTTGAATCCGTTAATATAAGTTTGAATCCGTTAATATAAGTTTGAATCCGTTAATATAAATTTGAATCCGTTAATATAAGTTTGAATCCGTTAATATAAGTTTGAATCCGTTAATATAAGTTTGAATCCGTTAATATAAGTTTGAATCCGTTAATATAAGTTTGAATCCGTTAATATAAGTTTGAATCCGTTAATATAAGTTTGAATCCGTTAATATAAGTTTGAA
>JACEEZ010019083.1:235000-245000 GCA_016584305.1 Chionoecetes opilio | reverse complement strand
CTGCAATGTTCTTCGTTCTGTTCTTCTGCAATGTTCTTCTTCACGGTTCTGTTCTTCTGCAATGTTCTTCGTTCTTTCTTCTGCAATGTTCTTCTCGTTCTGTCTTTCTGCAATGTTCTTCGTTCTGTTCTTCTGCAATGTTCTTCGTTCTGTTATTCTGCAATGTTCTTCTTCGTTCTGTTCTTCTGCAATGTTCTTCGTTCTATTCTTCTGCAATGTTCTTCGTTATGTTCTTCTGCAATGTTCTTCGTTCTGTTCTTCTGCAATGTTCTTCGTTCTGTTCTTCTGCAATGTTCTTCGTTAGTTCTTCTGCAATGTTCTTCGTTCTGTTCTTCTGCAATGTTCTTCGTTCTGTTCTTCTGCAATGTTCTTCTTCGTTCTGTTCTTCTGCAATGTTCTTCGTTCTGTTCTTCTGCAATGTTCTTCTTCGTTCTGTTCTTCTGCAATGTTCTTCGTTCTGTTCTTCTGCAATGTTCTTCTCTGTTCTTCTGCAATGTTCTTCGTTCTGTTCTTCTGCAATGTTTCTTCGCATTTCTGTTGTTCTTCTGCAATGTTCTTCTTTCTGTTCTTCTGCAATGTTCTTCGTTTTGTTTTTGCAATGTTTCTCTCTTCTGATGTTCTGTTCTTCTGCAATGTTCTTCTTCGTTCTGTTCTTCTGCAATGTTTCTTCGTTCTGTTCTTCGCAATGTTCTTCGTTCTGTCTGCAATGTTCTTCGTTCTGTTCTGCAATGTTCTTCGTTCTGTTCTTCTGCAATGTTCTTCGTTCTGTTATTCTGCAATGTTCTTCTTCGTTCTGTTCTGCAATGTTCTTCTTCGTTCTGTTCTGCAATGTTCTTCTTCGTTCTGTTCTGCAATGTTCTTCGTTCTGTTCTGCAATGTTCTTCGTTCTGTTCTTCTGCAATGTTCTTCGTTCTGTTCTGCAATGTTTTTCGTTCTGTTCTGCAATGTTCTTCGTTCTGTTCTTCTGCAATGTTCTTCTTCGTTCTGTTCTGCAATGTTTTTTGTTCTGTTCTGCAATGTTCTTCGTTCTGTTCTTGTGCAATGTTCTTCTTCGTTCTGTTCTGCAATGTTCTTCGTTCTGTTCTTCTGCAATGTTCTTCTTCGTTCTGTTCTGCAATGTTCTTCGTTCTGTTCTTCTGCAATGTTCTTCTTCGTTCTGTTCTGCAATGTTTTTCGTTCTGTTCTGCAATGTTTTTCGTTCTGTTCTGCAATGTTCTTCTTCGTTCTGTTCTGCAATGTTTTTCGTTCTGTTCTGCAATGTTCTTCTGTCTCTATCATGTTCAATGCTGCCCAACGCCTCAGCACTGCACGTTTGAGTATATTTCTATAGTCAAAATAGTCATAGTTTATAGTCAAAATTTCAGTCATTTTGTCTCATTTTATTCGGTCGATGTAAAGCTAAATTTTATGCATAGCAATTTAATTACACTGACATCCCAAATGAGCCTTGCAAAGTTGATGAGGTCATGGGGAGGGGAAAGGAGGGAGGGAGGGAGGGTGGAAGGGGAAGGGGGAAGGAGGGAGGTAGGGGAGAGGGAAGAGGAGAGGTAGGGAGGATGGAAGGGGAGGGGAAGCTCAGTCCAAGGGGAAAATATAGGAAGAGGAAGAAGAGGAGGAAGAGGAGGAGGAGGAGGAGGAAGAGGAGGAGGAGGAGGAGGAGGAGGAAGAGGAGCAGGTGATGGAGGAAGGGAGGGTGGAAAATTTAGTAATATCGAATATCTGCATCTCTATTCACACACACACACACACACACACACACACACACACACACACACACACACACACACACACACACACACAACAACACACACACACAAAACACCCACACACACACAAACAGACACACACACACATAGAACACACACCCCACACACACCACACACACACACACAGGACACACACACATGCACACACACACAACACACACACACACACACACACACACACACACACACCACACACAACAGCACACATACACACAACACACACACACACACACACACACACACAACAACAGACACACACACAACAGGAACAAACACACACACAGGCACACACACACACACACACACACACAAACAGACATACAGACACACACACAGACAGAAAAACACACACACACAGGCACACACACACACACACACACAAACAGACATACAGACACACACACAGACAGAAAAACACACACACAGGACACACCACACACACACAAACAGACATACAGACACACACACAGACAGACACACACACACAGCACACAACAACACACACTACAACAAGCAACAGAAAAACAACAGAACAAACACACAACACACACACGCTAACTCACTAGTTGAGGACGGAGTATGGAAAAAATAGAGAATAGGGAAGGAGAGAGAGAAGGAAGAATAGGAGGAGGAGGAGAAGGGAGAGGAGGAAGAGGAGGGGGAAGAGGAGGAGGAGTAGGACAAGGAGGAAGAAGAGGAGGACGAGGCCAGCATTGCAAGCGGCCGGCAGTCAGTGTTACGTGGACCGTCAGTGGGTTGGGTGACGCGGCCTTGCTTCTCCCCGCCCCTCAGCCACGCTCCCTGCTGGCCCCGCGCTCCGGCTGAGGGCAGCGTGCGTGCGGTGCCCCAAGGCGAGGTGCTGCAGGACTGAAGGGCAGGACAGCATGAAGGGCTAGACAACTCCCAAGGTCGTGCGAGGGACATAACTGGTACATATCCAAGTGACATATCAACGCGCCCTTCGATCTTCTCTGTGCCTTCCTACACGCCCTCAGGTGAGTTCTTGTGCCTACGGGCGTACACCAAGAGGTCTCAATGCCTCCTTGCGGTCTCAGTCGGGGCTGGCAAGGGCGGTGTGGGCGTGGTGGCCTCGACAAGGGCTGGTCAGGGAAGGCCGTTTCTCTACTCTCGTTAAATATGTAGAGTAACCTATTGGCCTTCTGAGTCCACTACCACCACCGCTGCTGTCACTCCACTGCTACCACTACTGCCACTCCACTATCACCACCGCTGCTGTCACTCCACTACCACCACTACTGCCACTCCACTACCACTTCTACTGCCACTGCTACTGCCTCTTCTACTGTCACTCCACTACCACCACTACTGCCACTCCAGTACTACTTCTACTGCCACTGCTACTGCCACTCCACTACCACTTCTACTGCTACTGCTACACTGCCACTCCACTGCCACTTCTACTGCCCCTGCTACTGCCACTTCTACTGCCACTCCACTACCACTTCTACTGCCACTGCTACTTACTGCCACTTCTACTGCCACTGCCACTGCTACTGCTACTACTGTACTTGCTTGCTGTGGGTCCTCATAATTTCTGGTCCCTTGTCTATCTGCGTGTCTCATTTTTTCCATGCCTTCCTCACTTGTGGTAATTAGAGTGCAGGACAAGAGACCTACTTGTTACTGTAACCAAAAAGCTTCCACTTGACTATTTGAACGCGGTGGTTTCTTCAGTACCAATCTTTCCTTACCTACTTCTTTTCTTCGTTCTTCTCTATCCCTTGGTAAATTAGGGAGGGCTTGTCTTTGGACGGGAGGAGAGGAGACAAGGCCACGTGCACAGTGTTGGAGGGAAAAAAGAGAAATGAATAGTTGGAAGTTGGAAAAAAGTAAAGAGAATGGCATGAAACTTAAATGGATATGTCGAGTTTTCACACACACACAAAAAAAGAGAAAAAACCCGGTCACTTTTTTTCTCCTTAATCAAATCGGGACAGCAAATGAAAGGGACTAAACAGGATAATCTGTTGGTACTTGAGTGATGTTTGTGTGTATATATGGAAGTTGATATGATTTCTTAACCCCTTTACGCCCAAATCTTTCCTTTGCTATAAAAAAATTGTATGTCGTCGAGCCATAAAATTACGAAAAGTAACTGAATATACCAAATTAGTTAGTCGACAAGGATACTAAACTGGTCATATCTATAAAATATTGCTTCTATTAACTAAAAATCGTCTAATGGTACCCAAATTATAATGGAAATTACGTTCTGGGTCTCAAGGGGTTAAGATAATAATTGCATTGCATACCACGACTGCAAATAGACAGACAGATATATGTATCATTCCATAACGAAGCTATACATGAACTGTTACGTCGCTAAGAAACCAAATTTACTAACCAAATCAAAATCAAACCAAACCAAAGCAGCTCAAAACCAAACCAAATCAAAAGAATACTATCGGTACAGTCTTCGAAAAAAAATAATGCTGAGTAAATTTCGAAATGTGCCTGTGTTTATGTGGGCGTTATGAAAATATTCGTGTGGATTTGGTGATTAAATTTTACGGACTAAACTTGTAAAAGGTTACCAATTTAGCTTTGTGTTTTCTCTATAGGAATTCTGGCGTACAGTTTCCATTTATTTTCCCTTTACCTGGATAGAATTGATTAGCTTTCATCTTAATTGGATTTGGTACGTGTAGGTATGATTGGTATTCACTATCTGTTGTTGTTATACTGTTGCTCTTAATGTTGTTATCAATGTTGTTATCAAAACCACAGCCAGTCAACTTTTTATAAACCATATTTATCACCATTACAATACATCAACACAATTCTCATTAATTAACAACATTTTCATCAGCATATTCATCCTACTATAAGAGAATGACATTATTTTTTTGGTTCACTATTCATGTGTGGATTTTACCATTATTAATAATAGTGTAATTACCACCACCACCACCACCATCACCACCACCCACCACCACCACCACCACCACCACCACACCACCACCACCACCACCATCACCATCACCACCACCACCACCATCACCACCACCACCACCACCATCACCACCAACACCACCACCACCACGACAATCACTATCAATATCGATCATCATTACGTCATTATCACCCCCCCCCCCCGCCCGCCCGCACCCCGCCCACCCGCTCTCCCGTCACCCTCTACGTCTACTCTGTATGGGCGGTGTGAGGAAAATCATTACCGGTCTATATGAGAAACATTACGTGGAGCTTCACTTTTCAACACAGGTGACAAATTAAAATCACGGCACGTTACATAAGAACATACGAAAATAAGGAAGCTACAAGAGGCTGGGAGACCTACACGTGGTAGTTCCTGTTACTTAACGCTACCTACATCCACCTTTCATCCCCATCTATGCATTTATCCAGCCTCCATTTAAAGCTCCCATTGACTCCGCACTGACCACCTGACGACTGAGTCCATTCCAATCATTTACCACCCTATTTGTGAACCAGTTTTTCCCTATTTCTTTTTTAAATCTACGCTTTTCCAACTTTTTTTACCAGCTATATGAGGGAAAGTTACCGTCGCGAATAACTCTAGGAGTCCACGTCTTTAGAAATGACTACTCTCTTAGTAATCAAAATATATATGACAATTATACACGCAACCTCCTTCGTAAGTTACTATGTCGAGAATAAAGGATATATTTTTCTGGTTAAATATTGAACTAGATAATAGTTTTTCATAGCGGCACTGCTCTTTTCAGAAATATAAAATCTGTTATAGTATATTATATTATCAGCTGCTAGTCACTCATTGTCTGCTTGTTGAATACTCGAACGAAAACAAAACTACACCGCGTCCACAAGAATAGTCCAGTTCGGTGGTCTAGATGTCTCATTAAATTTTCAAACGACATTGATCGCACGAATGTCACCACGCTTAAATAGTACCACTGAAGAAAAGCTTTTATCGATCAGTTATTTTCTTACTCTAAACTTTTTGTAACTATTTTACTATAGTTTGCATCTGGGAAAAAAAGTTATGAAATCAATACATCGCATACATTGCTCTCTACTTCATCAGATCTTCTCGTGTGAAAATCGAATGTCCTTCACCTTTCCCTGCTCTCTACGCAGTTGGAGGTCCAGAACATGGCGTGGTAAGGTGGTGGTGGCAAGCAACACCACCTCTGAGTGTGTCTTGCCCCTTGCCAGACACACCCACATAAGAACATAAGAAAATAAGGAAGCTACAAGAGGCCGCGAGACCTACACGTGGTAGTTCCTGTTACTTAACACTACCTACATCCACTTTTCATCCCCATCCATGAATTTACCTGGCCTCCTGGCATTTATCACCCTATTTGTGAACCAGTTTCTCCCTATTTCCTTTTTAAATCTACGTTTTTCCAACCCATCGCCTTGTTTCTCAATGGCTAAAACAGACACATTATCTTACCCTTTTTCTTGCACTAATTTGGCTTTGGGTAACATTTTCAGGGGAAATTCTCACATTGTGTGTTTGCACGAACGTAGTGGCGGCTTCATTGTCATGCGATCAAGATAATGCATCAGTATATATGAAACTTTTGCCTATGAATAAACCGTCAATATGGTCGAAGTAAAGCAGAATGGAAGACAGATACCACTGATTTTGGGACAAAGCTGCTTGCGGTTGCTGGGCCAATAAATAAAAAAATTTTTATAAAAATGCTCTCGCCCCAATATCCCACGCATTCACCGTGTTCAATGGACCGCTTTCCTTCCCCTCGTGTGCAAATGACAAACTAATTCACTGGTCTTCCCTAACCGTGGGAATAGCATTAGTATTTCTCTCCGATTAATATATGTGAAAATATTAGTCTGTCAAAAGTAGAGCCTAGTAGTAGGCGCAGCTCTTATGTACTGAGCTGGCGCGGGTGTGGGGACATGCACGCGTCTCAAAGGTCGCAATGCAGTCGCCGCCCACGTGGCGACTGTACTGGAGCTGCCCGGAAGTCAAAAAGGGGTCAGGATTTTTCACCTCGTTAAAAAAACCAGACTATAGATTATAATTTTCATGACGGAACACACCGCAGCAGTGTTGTGCTCGGCGACACACCGAGATAATGTCGGTGAGAACGTTGAAAAAGGCCACGAAATACGGAAACTGAGGTGTGTTGCTGTTGACCTTCCATAACAATGTCGTTGGCACAGACGTTTCGAAATACCAGCAGCGGTATTTCGTTAAACCGCTGAAATAACAGCGGTTATTAACCTGGGGGGGGGCGCCCCCTTAGGGGTGCGTGGGTAATTACCTAGGGGTGCGTGAGCTAAGAGAAGAAAAGAAAGAACTGTCAAGTATATAACTTGAAGCTCGGCCTTCAATTTAACATGAAGCTCGCTCGCGAGGGTGAGCGTCGGTTCAGAGAAGCGAGTGTGGGTGAGAAACTCTGCGTTAATGCCTTGCCAGATTCCACTAACTCTCTAGAGTCTAGACTTTTATTGAATATTTTGTTATTATTATTACTATTATTATTGTTATCTTTATTATTATTATTAAAGCGCATATCTTCTGGTGTGCGGTGGCCTTTTAACGTGATGTAACTAAATCTGCTGGGTATATGCAAGGTGTTAATGAATAATTATGTGCACATTAACAGTGTCAAAAACACGCATTTTTTTGTTTTATTTTCTGATTCAGGATTATTTTGAAATATATTGGTTGAAGAAGTGAAGGGGGAATGGAGGCAAGGACCCACTACTAACGGAGGGCGTGGTGGTGAAAAAGTTAAGAAACACTGCTCTATAACGTCCACAACGCTCTCTCATTTTTCATTCGTGTGTTCCAAATTATAAAGTATTTTCTATATCAGGGTCAAGCTCAGATCTCGGGAAAATAATAATATTGTGGTGCAGTTAATACCGAACGCCGGTTTGATTGACGTAAATGTATGACCTAAGCCACGTATAGCTGGGTATGTATGGAGCAGCGGACAGGAAGACAAATTACCAACATCCATCATCTTCATCACCACATTCTTCCCCCCACCCCACCCCTACCCCCAACCCAATCCTCCTTCCCCTCCCCCCTTCCCCCTCCCTCCGGTCAGGCCTTCATGACGGGCGTGAGTGTCTAGAAACGCTGATTGCCTAGGCAGGTCTATATAGCCGTGGTCCACGCGATGTCCCGCCCGCATATTCCCCAACTCTATGCCAGCTTGTGGTTTCCAAGTGAAGACGCTTGGCTGTAGCTCCGAAACCATACATAGAATTTCTCGCATATACGCTCATTGTAAATACCACACAAAGTTACCAGTTAGAGTCCAAGAAACACCAAACCTAACCTAACCGTAACCTAACCTGACGTGTTCAAGAGTAAACGCGACATACTGTTCCAGAAAACGGAAATATGCGTCCCGCCCTCCTAATCCAGCCTCCCACCCAAGCGTAAACCCTTCGTGCTACATTACTCATCGGTGTTATATGCCGATTTAGCTTCATTAAATCACCATCAGAACGTTACTGAGCGAGCGACACATCTCATCACGCTACTCCAGATTTAGTTCACTCCTGAGCACGAAGGGTTAATGTTTAATTCAACTTGGTCTAAATTATATACTACTCGTAGACACCGCCTGCCATCATCACAGTGCAATTGGACACGAAAGTTGGACGCGTGACACACTTTTGTCACATTTTGAAGGCGAAGTATTATATATTTGTCATTTCATTAATGGACATGAAATTAGCATACGATAAATGACTCGTTTCAATTATTACGTATCTCGCAATTTTTTTTTTTTGTATTGCAGAGTTCTTCCTAAATGTGTTGCAGGTTAAAAGTAACATATTCGCAATCTTCTCTAGGTGAGGTTATTGTTTTGTGAGGTAAATTAAGTTTAAAGGTGTTTTTATATGCCAAGTGAAATCAAATCAAGACGCTGGCTAGCTCTTTGTCCTCTCTCTCTCTCTCTCTCTCTCTCTCTCTCTCTCTCTCTCTCTCTCTCTCCTCCTCTCTCTCTCTCTCTCTCTCTCTCTCTCCCCTCTCTCTCTCTCTCTCTCTCTCTCTCTCTCTCTCTCTCTCTCTCTCTTCTCTTATATATATATATATATATACATATCTCATTTTTTTACGGGCGGGTAATAGCTATTTATCACGAGTCCAGTGCGTGTTCAAGGTGAACAGGTAACAATATATACTTAAGTCTAGTAGGAAGCTATAGACATAAAAAAAAAAACCGAACAATAGATATCACTGCTCCGATATCCGATTTCATTGTTTGTGATATTTCTGGCGCGCTGCCCTGAGACCCTCGTGGCTTGAGGCGATGCTTCACTGAATGAGAGGCGGTTCCTGTGCATTATGTTGGCTGTTGGAGAGGAAGGCAGCCTGGAGCCACGTCAATGAGAACGAAATGTAGAGTAAAGTCCAGTTTTGAGGAATAAACGTCAATGTCTGAAGACTTTGACCGTTTCAATAAGTCTATTCATATTATTTTACCGCACAATCGACGACGTTATATATTTTTATTTATTTATTTATTTTTTATTTTTTACGTTGGAGCCTAAATATAACAACATGTGGTATGTATTTCCTTCATTTAAATATTCATGTTTATTTTTTCTGTTCCACGTATCCTAAATTGTTTTAGTCATGCTCACAGTAATTAGTCTTCCATAATATTACGCTTTGTTTTATTGCAGAACGAGGCCGACCATTCCATATCAATTTGAGGATGGAAATAAACGCGTTCCATAAAACATTAATTACGTACATCTACATATACCGTTACAGCATGTAGAGTTATTACGTGTGGAACTATTGCAGCGCTTCTATATCAATACATGTCAGTGCAGGGAAGAATGGCCTCGCGAGCAGCAAAGTGTATTAAAATTCTTCCTCCATTTCCAGTTTATACAGTAATCATGTTGTTTTTTCCCAGTAATTTAGTTAATGTGTTTAGTTACTTGTGTTAATTTTTTTGTCCAAGCGAGCGAAGCAAGCTTGGACACCTATTTCAGCCGAAATCAGGTGTCATATAGGCTTGTAAAATGTTTCCACGAATGTGTGAGCAAGAAAGATACAGGCGCAAAGGAAGAAATTTGGCACAGAAAGTTATATTTCGTCTCTTAACTCATTGTCCAAGCGAGCGAAGCGAGCTTTTAGCATTTATGCTAAACTTCGTAATATATTGTGCCTGGCGACATTGGTGCAGTGGCGAAAGTAGTGCATTAGTGCAGTGGAAATAAAATGTGTTCGTAGCCTTCACAACAACAGTGTCTTAGCG
>JACEEZ010019083.1:195000-230000 GCA_016584305.1 Chionoecetes opilio | reverse complement strand
GATGCCACATAGAAGGGTAGCTATAAGGGTATATTCTAAGATCAGACCAGTGGTGGGTAATAGAGCATCATACAGAACACGGCAGCCATGGCCAGTGGGGGAGCACCTGGAGGGCACCGGGTTATCATGGGGGGGTCCACGTGCCCCCCCCCATACCCCCGTAGTTACACCACTGGTTGTATTACTTCTTAGTTAAAAAAAACCTCATCATTTGAACCTTTAAAGATCTCATCAATTTTCTTTATATTTTTGTATCCATGGCTCTAAATTTCTCCCTTCCCTGGTAACTCTTTTCCCTCACTCCTGCCACTTCTGGGTTAGTATTTTTTTTCTCCTCATGCTGTCTCTCCATTCTTCCCTCCCTTTCTTCCTTCTCCTCCCTCCCTTTCTCCCGACCCTCCTCCTAATCATCACACACGCAGGTGGAATGTCTCACCTAGCAAGAATGTCTCCTCCAGCGAGAGAGAGAGAGAGAGAGAGAGAGAGAGAGAGAGAGAGAGAGAGAGAGAGAGAGAGAGAGAGAGAGAGAGAGAGAGAGAGAGAGAGAGAGAGAGAAGGAGAGGAGAGAGAGAAGGGAGAGAGAGAGAAGAGAGAGAAAAGAGAGAGAGAGAAGAGAGAAGAGAGAGAGAGGACAGAGCGAGCGAGAGAGAAGACAAAAGAGAGGAGAGA
The DNA here is from genome assembly GCA_016584305.1 of Chionoecetes opilio. NCBI lineage: Eukaryota > Metazoa > Arthropoda > Malacostraca > Decapoda > Majidae > Chionoecetes > Chionoecetes opilio. The sequence goes on along the minus strand of JACEEZ010019083.1, from coordinate 229,331 downwards.
AGAAGAGAGAGAGAGAGAGAGAGAGAGAGAGAGAGAGAGAGAGAGAGAGAGAAAATAAATAATCAGGAATCTCCTTGATCTATTATATTTCTTCTCTAACAGCTACCTTTTTTTTTGTTTCCTTTATAGTATGTTTCCGTCCTATTTCCTGCTACATGTTTCCCATTTATTTTCCTCTTCACGTGCTTCAGGGTTTGAATTTTCTAGCTTTAATCCCTCACTGTCTTTATTTTCTTTATTTTCTCGTCCTTTATGCCTTTTTCCTTTTTTATTTATTTATTTATTTGTTTGTGTTTCCTTTGTAATCTTCCTCCTCCTCCTCCCCTCCTCCTCCTCCCCCCCTCCTCCTCCTCCCTCCTCCTCCCTTCCTTTCCCCTCCTCCCCTTCATAAGCAAACAGCCTTTTAAAGGTAAACCCATTAGTCTGTTGCTGTTTGTGTTCCTTTGTAATCCTCCTCCTCCTCCTCCTCCTCCTCCTCCTCCTCCTCCTCCTCCTCCTCCTCCTCCTCCTTCTCCTCCTCCTCCTTCATAAGCAAACAGCCTTGTAAGGACCTATTAGTCTGTTGCTGTTTGTGTTTCCTTTGTAATCCTCCTCCTCCTCCTTCCTCCTCCTCCTCCTCCTCCTCCTCCTCCTCCTCCTACTAATTCCCCTTGTCCTTTATTGATTGATTCCCCATTTTCTCTCTCTCTCATCTCTCTCTCTCTCTCCTCCCCCTCTCTCCCCCTCTCTCTCCCCTTTCCCTCTTTTCCCCCCCCCCCTCCTCCCCCCCCACCCCTCTTCTCCTTTTCCCCCCCCCCTTTGGGGTCCCGGGTTTTTTTCGTCCTTTTCTTTCCAAGCCCTCCTTCGGGTCCCCTTGTTCGGGTCCCCCCCCTTCCCCCCCTTTCGTTTCACTTTGATTCCCCCTTTTGGTTTTTCCCCCCCTTTTCCCCCCGTTTCTTGGCCCCCTATCCCCTCTTCCCCCAAAAACCCTTTCCCCTTCCCTCTCCCCCCTTTTCCTTTTCCTCTCCCCTCTCCCCTCCCGGGCCCTCACCCTTTTCTCCTCCTCTCTCTCTCTCTCTCTCCTCTCCCCCTCTCTCTCTCTCTCTCTCTCCTCCCCCTTCTCTCTCTCCTCCCCCCTCTCTCTCCCCCTCTCTCTCTCTCTCTCTCTCTTTTTTCCTTTTTGGTCGTCTCGTAAATTTTTTTAAAGAGGTTTAATTGGTTAAAAAGGCGGGGGCGATCTACAAGGAGGAAAAGGAATAGGAAAATAACAGATAACTAGGCCGATAAAGGGAAAAAGACAATAAAGGAAATAAGGAAAAACAAAAAGAAATGAGACAGAGAAAAATTGAAAGGAGGGGAAGAGGGGAGGGAAAGGGTAGTTTAAAAGGGGGTGGAAGATAGATAAAAGGGTTGGAAGATAGGGGGTTTAAGGGGGAAATAGAAGGGGGAAGATAGGTGGTGGAAGGGGGGTTTAAAAGGGGTGGAAGTGGGTGGTGGAAGATAATAGAAGGGAAAAGATAGGTGGTGGAAAAATAAAATGGGAAGGGTGGAAGAAAAGGTGATGAAGGTGGTTTAAAGGAAAGAAATAGGTGGTAAAAGATGATGGAAGGTGGAAGATAGGTGGGGAAGGTGGATGAAGGGGGAAGATGGGTGGTGGAAAAATAGTAGAAGGTGGAAGATAGGTGGTAAAGGGGGGGAAAAAGGGTGGAAAAATGGGTGGTGGGGTTTTGGATAAAAGGGTTGAAGATAGGGGGTGGAAGATAGGGAAAGAAGGTGGAAAAAATAGGTGGTGGAAGATAGATAGAAGGTGGAAATAGGTAAATAAGGTGGATAAAGGTAAAGATAGGTGGGGGGAAAGATAAGATAAAGGGTGGAAGATAGGTGGGGGGGAAGGGGGGGAATAAAAGGTGGAAAAAAGGTGGTGGAAGATAGTTTAAAGGGGGAAAAGAAAAGGGGGGAAGTGGGATAAAGGTGGAAGATAGGTGGAAAAAGGGGGATAAAAGGTGGAAAAATGGGTTGGGTAAGGTGGTTTGAAGGGGGAAGATAGGGGGGGCGAAGGTGGATAAAAAGGAAAAAGATAGGTGGTGGAAAGGTGGATAAAGGTGGAAATAGGTGGTGAAAGGTGGATAAAAGGGTTGGAAGATGGGGGGTTGCAGATAATAAAAGGGTTTGGAAGATGGGTGGTGAAGGGGGAAATAGAAGGTGGAAATAGGTTTTTGAAGGTGGATAAAAAGGGGGAAAGATAGGTGGTGGAAGGTGGATAAAAGGGTGGAAGATGGGTTGGGGGGAAAATTTTTTTAAAGGGTTTAAAGAATAGGTGGTAAAAAGGTGGAAAAAAAAAGGTTAAAAGGATGGGGGTTAAAGGTGGATAGAAGGTGGAAGATAGGTGGTGGAAGGGGGTAGAAGGGGGAAAGATAGGGGGGGAAAAATAATGAAGGGGGAAAGTTTGGGTGGGGGAAAGGGATAAAAATGGGAAGGTGGAAGATAGGTGATAAAGGGTGGATAGAAGGTAGAGATAGGGGAAAAAGGGGATAGTTTAAGAAGGTGGAAGATGGGTGGTGGAAGGGGGATAAAAGGGGAAAGGGATAGGTGGTGGAAAAATAAAATAAAAGGTGGAAGATAGGTGGTGAAGGTGGATAGAAGGTCAAAAAATTTAGGTGGGGGAAAAGGTGATAAAAGGGTAAAAAGATATTTGGTGGGAAGGTGGATAGAAGGGGGAAAAATTAGGTGGGGGAAGTAGATAAAGGGGGGAAGATAGGGGGTAAAAGGTGGTTTGAAGGGGGAAAGATAGGGTAAAAGGTTTGGATAAAGGGGGAAGATAGGTGGGGGAAAGGGATAATAAAGGGGAAGATAGGGGGTAAAGGGTTTGGGATAAAGGGTCGAAGATAGGTGGGGGAAGGTGGATAAAGGGGGAAGATGGGTTTTGGTTTAAAGGGGGATAGAAGGGGGAAGTTTAGGTGGGGGAAAGGGTGGATAGAAGGGGGAAGGGATAGGTGGTGAAGGGGGATAAAAAGGTCGAAAAAATGGGTGGGGGAAAGAAAATAGAAGGTGGAAGATAGGTGGTGAAGGTGGATAGAAGGTGGAAGATAGGTGGTGAAGGTGGATAGAAGGTGGAAGATAGGTGGTGGAAATAATAAAAGGGTTTGGGAAGATAGGTGGTAAAGGGGGGTAGAAGGTCAAAATAGGGGGGTAAAAGGGGTTGGTTTAGGTGGAAGTAGGTGGGGGAAGGGGGAAATAAAGGGGGGAAAAATAGGTTTTGAAAATAAAATAAAAGGGGGGAAGATAGGGGGTTTGAAGGGGGTTAAAAGGGGGAAAAGTTTTCGGGGGTTTTAAAAGAAAACAGGGGGGAAGATAGGTGGTTAAAGGGTGGATAAAAGAGGTGGAAGTTAGGTGGGGGGAGATAGAAAAAGGTGGAAGATAGGTGGGGGAAGGGGGAAATAGAAGGTGGAAGTAGGGGGTGAGGTGGATAGAAGGGGGAAGATAGGTGGTAAAAGGTGGTAAAAGGTCGAAAAATGGGTTTGGTAAAGGGTTGGATAGAAGGGGAATAGGTGGTGAAGGGGGATAAAAGGTCGAAGATAGGGGGTGAAGGGGGGATAAGGAATGGGAAAAAATAGGGGGTTTAAAGGTGGAAAAGCCCGAAAATAGGTGGGGGAAAGGGTTTGGAAATAAAAAGGTCGAAGATAGGGGTTGAAGGTGGAAGATAGGTGGGGGAAAGGGGGGAAGATAGGTTGGGGGAAAGGGTTGAAGTAGGTGGGGGAAAGGGGGATAAAAAGGTGGAAGATGGTTTGGTGGAAGATAGATAAAAGGGGGGAAGATAGGTGGGGAAGGTGGATAAAAGGTGGAGATGGGTGGTGGAAGGAAAAATTAGAAGGTGGAAAATAGGGGGTTTGGAAGGTGGATAAAAGGTCAAAGATGGGGTTTTTGGGAAGGGGGGATAGAAGGGGGAAAGGGTTTAGTGGTGAAGGTGGATAGAAGGTGGAAGATAGGTGGGGGGAAGGGGGATAGAAGGTGGAAATAGGGGGTTTAAAAGGGGGATAAAGGTGGAAAAATGGGTTTGGTGAAGGGGGGATAGAAGGGGGGAAAAGGGGTTTGTGAAGGGGGGATAGAAGGGGGAAGATAGGTGGTGGAAGGGGTAGAAGGTCGAAATAGGGGGTTAAGGTGATAAAAGGGGTGGAAGATAGGGGTGGAAGGTGGAAGATAGGTGGGGGAAAGGTGGAAAAAATGGTGGGGGAAAGGTGGATAGAAGTGGAAAAAGGGGTGGAAATAGATAAAAGGGTTTGGAAGATAGGGTGGAAGGGGGATGAAGGGGGAAATGGGGGGGGTTTTGGAAGGTGGATAGAAGGGGGAAAAAGGGGGTGGGGGGAAAGGGTTTGATAAAGGGTCGAAGATGGGGGTTTTGAAGGTGGATAGAAGGGGGAAAGGGATGGGTTTGGGGGAAAGGGGGATAGATAGGTGGGGGAAAAGGTGGATAAAAGGGTTGAAAAATTAAGGGGGGTTTTGGAAGGGTAAAGGGATAGGTGGTGGAAGGTGGATAGAAGGTGGCAGATAGGTGGTTGAAGATAGATAGAAGGTGACAGATAGGTGGTGGGGGGATAGATAAAGGGGAAGAAAAAAGGTGGTGGGATATAATAGAAGGGGGAGGAAAAAGGGGGGGGGAAGAAAAAGGAATGTGAAAGGAAAAGACTTAAAAGAAATAAAAGAAATGGACGTAATATGACAGACAAATGGGATCTAAAATTATCAAAGGATTTCGAAATATGAGAAAAAAAAAGCGACACGAAAGAATGGAAATAAAACCAGTGACAAGGATGGACAAAAAGGCCAAAAATAAAAGAATAGAAGTATGAAACAAAAATTATAGCCATAAAAAGGTAAATAACAGATACATTCACAGACAGGTAGATAGATAGATAGGTAGATAGTTGGACAGAATGATAAATGTAAAGGAAAGTTTATATATATAGGGAAGAGAAGATAAAGAGAGAGAGAAGAGAGAAAAGAGAGAGAGGATAGGAGCGAGAGGAGAGAGGGGAGAGAGAGAGAGAGAAGAGAGAGAAGAGAGAGAGAGAGGAGAGAGAGAAGAGAAGAGAGAGAGAGAGAAGAAAAGAGAGGAAAGAGAAAGAGAGAAGAGAGAAAAAAAACAAAAAAGAAAACTTTCTTCTAATACATTTTTATCAAAACCATAACCTCTTTTTTCCAACAAAATTTCCCCAAACCCCTCTTTCTCTTTTCTCTCTCTCTCCTCTCTCTCTCTTCCCTCTCTCTCTCTCTCTCCCCTTCCCCCTCTCTCCTCCCCTCTCTCTCTTCTCCCCTACTTTTCCCCCCCTTCCTTGCTCTCTCCTTCCCCTCCTCCCCTCTCTCTCCTCTTTTCCCCTCTCTCTGTACGGGGATCATCAAGTTTACCTCACTCCTTAATTATGACTGACACAGGTGAAAAGTATGAAAGGCTTTCCTCTCTTCCCTCTTTCCCCTCTTTCTCCCCTCGCACCTGTCTGCCTTCATAGCTTTGATTGTGCGGCCGAGGGAAGGAAGGAAACGAAGGGAGGAAAGGGAGGAGGTAAAGGGAAAGGAGGAAAGGAAGGGAGGAAAAAGGGAAAGGAGGAAACGAAGGGAGGAAAGGGAGTAGGTAAAGGGAAAAGAAGAAGAAAAGGAGGAAGAGAAAAGGAGAGGGGAGGAAAGGAAGGAAAGGGAAAATAATTGAGGAGGAAAGGGGAGGAAAGGGGAGGAAACGAATTAAAGGGAAAATAATAGGGGAGGAAAGAGGAGGAAAGGAAGGAAAGGAAAAGGAAAAGAGGAGGAAAGGGGAGGAAAGGGGAAAAGAATATAGGGAGGAAACAAAGGGTGGAATGAGAGAGAGAGAGAGGAGAGAGAGAGAGAGACGAGAGAGAGAGAGAGAGAGAGAGAGAGAGAGAGAGAGAGAGAGAGAGAGAGAGAGATTTTTGAATGTTTACTTATTCTGTGTGTGTGTTTGTTTGCGTGCACTTGTTGGACGTCAGGTTTTGTGTCAACATTTTGTGAATACGTGTTTTTTTCGGGTATTTACAAGTTGCACACACACACACACACACACACACACACACACACACACACACACACACACACACACACATACACACACACACACACTCATACACACACACTCACACACACACACACACACACACACACACACACCACACACACACACACACACACACACACACACACACACATACACACACACACACACTCATACACACACACACACCACACACACACACACACACACACCACACACACACACACACACACACACACACACACACACACACACACACACACACACCACACACACATACACACACACACACACTCACACACACACACACACACACACACACACACACTCACACAGTGTGGGTTCTCCGTAGTGTAGTGGTAGCACGCTCGGTTCACAACCGAGAAGTCCCGGGTTCGATCCCCGGGCGGAGCGGAAACAGTTGGGCTGTTTCCTTAAAACCCAAGCCCCTGTCCACCCAGCAGTGAATGGGTACCGGGTGTTAGCCGGGGTTTGTGACCCCCATCCCGGGGTGGTGGCTTCAGCCAAGACTAAGCACTAAGGATGAATGATAAAAATGTTGATATGGAGACGGGGCCATACGAGCGTTGCTCAGGCCCTGTAAAATACAACTAGATGAATACACGCACACACACATATACACACACACACATACACACACACACACACACACAAAGATAAATACAGTCTAATCTAAAAAGATAAGCACAATAAATGGACAACGCTATTTATGCTGGTGTGTTTTGTGTGTGTGTGTGTGTGTGTGTGTGTGTGTGTGTGTGTGTGTGTGTGTGTGTGTGTGTGTGTGTGTGTGCAATTAGGCAATCATGCAAAACTAGGGTCGTTTTTCGGAATACCAAATAGCAGTGAAACAAAAAACAAAAAAACTCGTCTATCTCCACACATACTCGAGTCTCCCCGATAAAAGAGTGAATAGAAAACGGACTAGAAAATAATAGAATAGAACGAATAGAATGGAAAACAGAATAATAATGAATAACAAAACAAAAACAAATAAGTAAGGAAGTGAGAGAGGAAGAAACAAGTGGAATAAAATAACGAGCCAGAGAATGACAAGAGTTAGGTTGTAGTGATGAAAGGAGAGAGAAAGGAAGGGAAGGAATAAATTGTACGGAAGACTACGTGAGAGAGAGAGAGAGAGAGAGAGAGAGAGAGAGAGAGAGAGAGAGAGAGAGAGAGAGAGAGAGAGAGAGAGAGAGAGAGAGAGAGAGAGAGAGAGAGAGAGAGAGAGAGAGAGAGAGAGAGAGAGAGAGAGAGAGAGAGAGAGAGAGAGAGAGAGAGAGAGAGAGAGAGAGAGAGAGAGAGAGAGAGAGAGAGTTTATATAAGTTGCATTTACTAAACTAGCTTCATTTGTTTACATCTGGCAAGCGAGAAGCAATATCCTGAAAACTTGTATGTAATCGGATACATTTAAATCCTAAAGCGTGTTACTACATGTTATTCGGGAAGGAAATAAACACTAAACTGGATCGATCAATGTAAGACAATCATTTCAAAACAATATCAGGTCACTATTTCTTCTAAGTAGGTGAACGCAAGTCATATGAGTATTCGGTGACTTCGATTTTCTTTAGTTTTCTTAAATCAAGAACACTGATTTTCTTTGTTTGCTGAAATCTACAACACGGATTGTCTTAATTTTCTTCCATCTTACGACATGAAACACCTTTAAGAGACCTATATAAGGTTAACGTGGTATATAGGAATGATTAGGGCATGTATTTGGCTCACCTCGATTTTATTCCCGCCATACAGTGACAGTTTAAGGGCAGATGAACTCACTATTGACTCAATGGCCATCCAGCCCCAGCTATGGGTGAAATAGTGGGCAGCCTGGGGTTAATCCCTACAGGGGGTTCTGCATCCCTGGCCACGGTGAGCAGTAAGGCCAATCCCTGACATAGATTGGTTGGGGGGGGGGGTTGCAACCACTCCCTGTAAAAACCAAATCTAGCCACTAACATTCTAAGAGGTAGAGGCCGGGGGCGCGGTAATCGCGCCCCCGACCCGGTTTTGCCGGGGGGCCCGACCATGCAGACACCTCCAATGCCGACGCAGGGGAGGGGTCTGCCTATGACGAGTGCGGGGCAAAGCCCTCGGGAATCCCGCACTCTAAATCAAGTGGTAGGGCCCCCTAGCCCAACTTTTTCTTATGGGGGTGGCCGGGGCGGTGCAGAAGCGGCGCCTGCCCGTCGAATCACTCCTGGGATCAACCTGCGGAGGGTTCTTCGTGTGGGCTCGTGGAACGTTCTGAGCCTCTCAGACGATCATCGACTACCTCTCCTATCGGGCGAGCTCAGTAGGCTGAGGGTGGATATAGTGGGACTCTCTGAGACGAGGAGGCCTGGCAGTGGCGAGACTAGCAGTGGGGGTTACACCTACTACTGGTCCGGCATGAGCAATGGTCACCGTGTACGGGGAGTAGCTATAGGCATCTCCAGCAAACTGCAGCCGTCAGTTGTTGAGGTTACTCCGGTTGATGAGCGTATAATGCGGGTGAGGATGAAACACACTCTGGGTTTCATGTCTCTTGTTGTAGTGTACGCTCCTACCGAGATGCGTAAAACTGAAGAGAAGGAGATGTTCTACGCCAAACTCGACTCTGTTTTAGACCAGTGTCCTCCACACTCATTGTCTTGGGCGACTTCAATGCTACTACTGGCACTGTGAGAGATGGCTACGAATTATGTGTTGGTCCCCATGGCTCCGGTACCAGAAACACCAACAGTTCTCTGCTTCTGAACTTTGCAAGATCCAGAAGGTTGAGAATTGCAGGTTCTTGGTATCAGAGACCAGAGCTGCACCGCTGGACATGGTATAGTGATGCCGGAGGGGTAGCTAAGGAGATCGACCACATCCTCGTTAGTACTCGTTGGAGGATCCTCCAGAACTGCAGGGTTTACCGGAGTGCTGAGTTCTTTGGAACAGATCACAGACTTGTTGTTGCTACACTTAAGCTTCATGTCAAGTCCAGAAGAATCTCAATGTGTTGCCAGGGTTTTCCTATGAAGACGTTTATACCTGGTGCCTTTGTTATTTGAATGAAATTAATTTGGTTAGGATTTTTCCTTGATTTAAACTTGAATTGAGAATTGAAAACTTGTCTTATGACTTCACTATTTGATTATAGTGTGAACACTTCTCGCTGCGGAGAGTACTGAAATGGGAATGAACTTAAGGGAAAGGGGTAGGGGTAGGGGTTAAGGGGAAAGGGTATGAGTTAAGGGGTAAGGGGAAGTGCTGCCACCAGCACAGGCAAGTAGTTCAATGGTTTTACTTCCTGGGCATGTTTTGAATAGATATATATATTAGATTTATCTTGGTAGTCGTGATTGATATGTGGAATTATACCGAGTAAGGCTGACTCTTTTGGAAGTGTGGGGAATTACTGTCCTAACACAGAATAATCACCTGGGTTTTTTTTTGCAATAAACACAAGAACTATATTTGAAACATCATCTTATTTATTCATCCTGAAGTATTATGTCTCTTGTTTGAGATCACAGACAAACATATAAGTTCTAATCCAACATAAGAAAGCTCTCCATCCCAACACAGGAAAGCTCTAATCTGATATCAGTAAATCTTTACACCCTGATACAGGAAGCTCTTCCCATTTGATGAAGGTAAGCTCTTATGAGCATAACCCCCCTCACTGAATCCTACTAATGAATTATCCTTCACTTAGGTAACATACCGCTGAATACTTATAATTATACATGGAAAATATAAGGGGGGAATATAAGAGTAAGAATGTTGTTTGCGTTTCACTAAAAAACCATGTGACGGGCTTTTTGGCTCGACTGAGATGTCCGCCTGAGTCTACAATGAAGTGTAGAGACGACTCCCGTCGAAGCCTACAATGAAGTGTAGAGACGACTCCCGTCGAAGCCTACAATGAAGTGTAGAGACGACTCCCGTCGAAGCCTACAATGAAGTGTAGAGACGACTCCCGTCGAAGCCTACAATGAAGTGTAGAGACGACTCCGTTAATAACACTTATAAGGATGGGGCAGGCCTCCTAGGCGTTAGTGAAACTGAACAACTGTACCTATATATATATAGAAATATAGATAGATATAATATAACAAGGAAGGGGGGAAACAGGAGCGAGGTGCCGAGGTCTTACCTACAATGAAGTGTAGAGACGACTGACTCCTCTTGGTAGCTAAGGTGAAGTTGGGATGAAAAGGAATGTTCGAATTCTATGATATTGGCCTCTCCTGAAGAGCTTATAGACCCTAAATGACTAATTAACTAATGAAACAAGTGTACCTATGAAAGGGCTGCCTATAATACAGTTCTGTTACTTTGATATAGAAGAATTTAATATGTTTAATCTAATATCCGGGGAAAGTGTTATTTTCGTTCGTTCACGCATACGAACGCGTTTTGTTGAGAGACGAGGTAGTGGAGTCGAACCATAAATTTGGTCGACTTTTAATTTAGCAAATAACTCGACTAACACATCCATGTATGACCGTGATCTTTCACTATGGTGACTATTTTGAAGGACATTAAGAATCTAGGAGTGTTCCTTGATCTGATAGGAGGGTGAGGGGAGGATGAAAAGTTTTGAACCTCTTAGTTATCGATGATCGCGAAATAAGTGTCCCACGAATGTTGACTCGTACCCGGAATGTCGGGGGGGGGGGGGGGTGAAAGGAAGGGAGGAAAATAGAAGTGAGAATGAAAGAAGGAAGATAGATTACACGAGAAACTAAAAGATTGAATTGCTTACGGGCATAACCCGGGAATTGTATGATAAGAATTCCCATCCTATCTCTTCCGAATAACGGGCATTACATCAAGAGGTAACCATACTGTGTTTCATCTTGAGAAACTGAAGGACTTGACATGTGCTCATGAGTATGCGGTGGCAGTCTCAAATCGATTTGATGTGCTCGGTGCTCTCGGGGACCCTGTAGAACTGTGGGATACCTTCAAACGTGAAACTCTACAGGCTGCCAAGGAGTGTATTGGGGAGCGCCCGAGGTCAAGGCGTGGTTTTGTCTCGACGGAGACGCTGGAGAAAATCGAGGAGAGTCGCACTGCCAGGCTGGCTGGGAACCGGGACCAGCACAGGGCTCTGTCACGCCGGACTAGAACCCTCCTGAGGAGAGACAAGGAGAGGTATGTCAGGAGTCTCGCTGAGGATGTCGAGGGTCATTTGAACGCTAATGACCTCCGACCCGCCTACCGAGCCCTGAAGAAGCTCCGTTCCAAGTCTCCTTCTCGGGCGAGTGCTATTCGAACAGCAGATGGGCGCCTCGTGTCGGACATGGATGGGCAGATGTCTCGTTGGGCTGAGTACTTTGGGCAGTTGTTCACGGTGGACCCTCCAACTGAGCAGCTTCACACCACTGGGTTACAGGCAGTGGATGCCGATCCTCCCATTGACAAAACCGCACCCTCTCTTGACGAAGTCAGAGAGGCTGTAGCAAAGTTGAGGGGTGGAAAGGCAGCTGGTGTTTGTAATATCAGTGCGGAGCTCCTCAAAGCTGGGGGTGAGGCCATGATCCGCGGGTTGCATGCTGTCCTGACTGCCGTGTGGCAATCAGGTACCATTCCTCCTGACTGGAAAAGGGGGCTGGTCGTCCCTATCTGGAAAGGGAAAGGGGACCGTCAGGACTGCAACAATTACCGCGGTATTACACTGCTCAGCGTACCAGGCAAGGTGCTTGCCCATCTATTGCTGACACGGATTCGCAGTCATCTGGTGAAGCATCAGAGACCCCAGCAGTCTGGGTTCACGCCTGGTAAGTCAACAACGGACCGTATCCTAGCGCTTCGTGTCCTGGTGGAACGCCGACGTGAGTTTCGACAGGGGATGCTTGCAGCCTATGTTGATCTCAAGAAGGCGTTTGACTCAGTGCATCGTGAGTCACTCTGGGATCTTCTGCGACTTCGAGGGATTCCTGCAAGGACTATTGGTTTGATAACTGGTTTGTGTTCTGGGACTGAGAGTGCTGTGAAGAGTGGGGCAGGTGTATCCAGCTTCTTTCCTGTGAATACAGGAGTGAGGCAAGGGTGCGTCCTTGCCCCATCACTTTTCAACGCTTGTATGGACTGGGTATTGGACAAGGTTGTAGATCAAAGTGATTGTGGAGCATCCGTCGGCAACACCAAGATCACTGATCTTGTTTTTGCCGATGATGCAGTAGTCTTTGCTGAGTCGCTGGAGGTCCTGGTGATGGCTCTCGAGGCGGTGCACGAGGAGGCAAAGCCTTTGGGACTTGAGGTCTCCTGGCTCAAGACCAAGGTCCAGGTGTTTGGAGACTTACTAGATGAAGCAGTACAGTCTGTTCATGCGTGTAGAGAGGACATTGAGATCTTGGAAAGTTTTACATACCTTGGTAGCGCAGTCCATAATGACGGCGGGTCACGTCAAGAAGTCTTACGGCGGATTGGCATAGCCCACGGTGTTATGGACTCGCTCAGCGGGAGTATTTGGCGTTGTCGGTACCTGTGCAGAAGGACAAAGATCCGGATCTTCAAGTCGCTTGTGATCCCTGTCTTACTCTATGGTTGTGAGACATGGACACTAAATAGTGACTTGAAGAGACGAATCAATGCCTTTGGTAATAAGTGTCTTCGTAGAATCATGGGGTATCGCTGGGATGATTACGTGTCAAATCAGCGATTGCACCGTGAGACTGAATCGAGGCCTATTACCTGCATAGTCCGTCAGCGCCAACTTCGGCTATATGGGCATGTGGCACGCTACCCTGAAACCGATCCTTCCCATCGGGTTGCATCTGTAAGAGACAATCCGGCGTGGAGGAGGCCAAGGGGGCGCCCACAAGGCTCGTGGCTGGGGCAAGTTGATGTTTCTTGTCGAGAGCTCCTTGGTAAGGGAAAGGAGCCTGCATGGGAACTCGCGCGTGGTGACCCCCGGGAGTGGCGTCGTAGGGTGGGCGAGGCGACGCGCCCCCCGGCGTATGCCCCCAATGATTGATACAGTGACACTACAGTAACACGCGAACAGCATTCCCCATCTAACACAGTCTCGCCCCTTACCTCTCTCTCCCTTAGGACAAAGTTAATAATACAAAAATAAATAAAACGGTACTACAACACTGCTGGTCATTTCTACTGCCCTGACCTTTGACCTTGAGCAAGAGTGTCCACCGATATCCTGACACACGGCCGCTGCATTATCTAGGGGGGGCCGTGGTTGCCTTGTCCGGAATGTTACTGTCTAGGACGCAGATGATTTAAGGCCGTTTTTCTGAATACCAAATAACAGTGTCGCAATAAACAAAAATACACGTCTATCTCCACATAAACTAGAGTCTATCCGATAGAAGAGAATAGAAAATGGAATAGGAAATAATAGAATAGAATGGATAGAATAGAAAACTGAACAATAACGAGAGATCACTTTTTGCTGATAATTTTTGTAATTTTTTAGGTTTTTTTTACGGCGATTGATAAGACCCAACCCTCAATCACAGCTTTTTGTAGTCACACTTTTATAGGTGGCGGTGGCAATAACACAACAGATCTTCGTCTGTTGTGTTATTGGTCTTGCCAGGATAAGCAACGTCATTGTGCATATTTACAGGGAGTTTTATAAGCTCTCTTTTCTCTCTCTCACACTCTCTTTCTCTTTCTCTTTCTCTCTCTCTCTCTCTCTCTCTCTCTCTCTCTCTCTCTCTCTCTCTCTCTCTCTCTCTCTCTCTCTCTCTCTCTCTCTCTCTCTCTCTCTCTCTCTACCTTTCTTTTTTTCCTTTCTCTCTCTTCTCTTTTTCTCTTTTTTTTTCTCTCTCTCTCTCTCTCTCTCTCTCTCTCTCTCTCTCTCTCTCTCTCTCTCTCTCTCTCTCTCTCTCTCTCTCTCTCTCTCTCTCTCTCTCTCTCTCTCTCTCTCTCTCTCTCTCTCTCTCTCTCTCTCTCTCTCTCTCTCTCTCTCTCTCAGGATCATGATGATGAGAAAACATGGCCAGTAACGCAACACATTCAATGCAGGGAATATTGAGTCCTAGTTACCTTCATTCCACCTCATCAGTTTACGTTATGCAATTGTTTTACGCAAGGGGCGATGGACTCTATTTCCAGATAGGATAAACTCATCGTATACGACGCGAAACAAGTAAATGGAGCTTAAAAACAGTGACTTTCCTCTTGTTTAAGTAGCCAACAAGAAAACGCGGTACATTTCTGCAATTTTTGAGTCGTAACTTCAGAAAACGATGAAATATGCAGCGTGCTCAGATGATAAAAAATGTTGGAAAGCAGATAAGGACTGACAGGAGTTGGCCATCTCTTTCGGCAGAGTGGATAAAGAGGCAAGCGAGAGGCAACTAACATAATTCCACGTCAGAAACGCAGCGTCCGAGGAAAAATTGAACTTCGAAATTGCTCAGAGAGTTTTCAATGTTGTGGACAGTATGCTATTTCCCTTTGATGATAGAAATAACAATGAAACTGTTATCCACTGCACTGAACCTTTACAAACCAGACACGTACGTACTTACACACACTCAACACTTCCTTTAACTCCATTGCCGATCAACCTCCCAGAGAAAAGCCGAACCATGTAGGCAGCATTACCAACGCTTCCAATAAGTACATAAGAAAATAAGGAAGCTACAAAAGGCTGGAAAACCTACACGTGTTAGTTCCTGTTACTTAACACTACCTACATCCACCTTTCATCCCCATCCATGAAACTGTCTAGCCTCCTTTTAAAACTCTCTGTAAATAAGCATAATGACGTTGGTACTCTAAGATGACAGGGATCACACTGATGTTGTTTCTTGTATCAGATGGTCAGTGCGGAGTCAATAGGGAGCTTTAAAAGGAGGCTGGATAAATTTATTGATGGGGATGAAAGGTGGATGTAGGTAGTGCTAACCCCTTCACGCCCAAATCTTTCCTTAGCTATCAAAAATCGCTGTTGTTAGCCATAAAATTACGAAAAGTCACTGAATATACCAAATTACTTAGTGGACAAGGATACTAAACAGGTCATATCTATAAAACATTGCTTATATTCACTAAAAATCATCTAATGGAAATCAAATTACAATGGAAATTACGTTCTGGGCCTCAAGGGGTTAAGTAACAGGAACTACCACGTGTAGGTCTCCCGCCTTCTTGTAGCTTCCTTATTTTCTTGTGTTCTTATGTTCTTATGACAGCAAATACAACACTCGACAATATAGCCTGTATTGCAAGTTGGCAGGAGAAAGATGGGTTCGTTTCCTTGTCCCTCGACTTATCAAACTCACAATGAACGGTCCAGGTAAAGTTTTCTTCCTCGTGACAATGAAAATAACGAGAGTCTGGACCCTATGTCATGATTGTGTGTGTGTGTGTGTGTGTGTGTGTGTGTGTGTGTGTGTGTGTGTGTGTGTGTGTGTGTGTGTGTTGTGAGTGGGTGCAAGAATGGTCCGCGGAGGTTGAGGAGGGGGGGAACACACACACGCACACACACACACACACACACACTCACACGCACACGCACACACACACACACACACACACACACACACACATACACATTTTATACCCAGACATGCACACGCGCTGGCTTTTTCCTTGAATACAAAATGATCGTGTGTGGCGGCGGTCAAAGGCATAGACGGACGGACCCTCGCGGCTTCACATCACAGGTGGAACTTTTACCTCGATACCTTTGACTCTCTTGAATTAGATCCTTTATCAATATAGTGTATAAGAGAGATAAGGGTTCTAATTCCTTTATCATTATAGTATTAATCCCTTCACGCCCAGATCTTTCCTTTGCTATAGAAAATCGTCTGTTGTTAGCCATACAATTACTAAAAATAACTTAATATACCCAATTTTCAAGTGAACAAGGATACTAAACAGGTCATATCTATACAATATTGCTTATATTCACTAAAAATTGTCTAATGGTAGCCAAATTACAATGGAAATTACGCTCTGGGCCTCAAGGGGTTAAACAGGGTCTTGATAGGAGGTGAGTAAGAGTATGGGAGAAGGTGCTGAGAGAAAAGAGGAAGTGAAAGGAAACAGAGATGAATTTAAGAGAAAGAAAAAAAGGAAGGAAAAAGAGGAAGTGAAAGGAACTATGAGGAATTAAAGAGAAGAAAAGAAAGAAGGAACGAAATGAAACGAACGAATTACGAAAAACGAAAATTAACGTATACATATAACGATCTGGTTACTTTACATATCTACGTCATCACTAAGTTAGGGAGATGTGATGATAGAACAGTTCCAGTGATTCATGTAATATAAGGTATAAATGATCTGTTGTTGCTTCTCTCTCTCTCTCTCTCTCTCTCTCTCTCTCTCTCTCTCTCTCTCTCTCTCTCTCTCTCTCTCTCTCTCTCTCTCTCTCTCTCTCTCTCTCTCTCTCTCTCTCTCTTCATAACTAGGGTTGGTTTTTTTCTTGATTTTTCCCCCAGTATTTTTGAGGCTCATGGAACGATAGGATATTGATTAGAGCTTCCAGGGGCCTGCTTATGTGCGTGCGTGCGTGCGTGCGAGTGCTAATGTGTAGTTCATAAAAGGTCTTGATCGCGTGCGCTGGACTCGTGATCGCCAGGTTATACCCTCCCGCAAAGAGATAAGAGCTCATAGTGACTGATCTGTGTGTGTGTGTGTGTGTGTGTGTGTGTGTGTGTGTGTGTGTGTGTGTGTGTGTGTGTGTGTTTTCATCGTCAGTAACTTCATTTCATGTTTTCCTACGTGCAATTTCCTGTATCAGAAACTTTGTGTTCTTCAAATTTACCTTTATTTATCGAGTATCTCTCTACCTATCTACCTGTCAATCGGTTTGTGTGTCTATCAACCTATCTATCTATATTTTTCTTTCTGTCTGTACAAAGCTATTCATGAACTGTGGCGTGTGGTGAAGGTGGTGATGGTGGTGGTGGTTATGATGGTGATGATGGTGGTGGTGGTGGTCTCCTTGGGTCCTTCCTCCTCCCCTCCACCTCCATAAGCCTTCCCTTGAGACTGTGTGTGTGTGGTGTGGGGTCGTGCGTGCGTGCGTGCGTGCGTGCGTGCGTGCGTGCGTGCGTGCGTGCGTGCGTGCGTGCGTGCGTGCGTGCGTGCGTGCGTGCGTGCGTACGTGCGTGCGTGGTGGGTGTGTGTGTGTGTGTGTGTGTGTGTATGTGTGTGTGTGTGTGTGTGTGTGTGTGTGTGTGTGTGTGTGTGTGTGTGTGTGTGTGTTGTAACTATAAACACGAAATTATTCCGAGCTTTATATATTTACAATCTCTCTCTCTCTCTCTCTCCAAGTGAATAATTAGATCAAAGCCACTTTGCACACTCGTCTCTAGCTCACGCGAGGCTCCCATTCAGCCCACATTCAGAGTCACCCATGTGTAATATCGCGACTGCCAGGCGTTACAGAAGACCATCTCTCTCTCTCTCTCTCTCTCTCTCTCTCTCTCTCTCTCTCTCTCTCTCTCTCTCTCTCTCTCTCTCTCGCTCTCATGTATTCTCTCTCTCCTGTCTGTCTCTCTGCTCTATGTATATGTCTTCTCTCTCTCCTGTCTTCTCTCTGTCTCTTTTGTCTTGTCTCTTCTCTCTCTCTCTCTCTCTCTCTCTCTCTCTCTCTCTCTCTCTCTCTCTCTCTCTCTCTCTATGAAGCCTCACTAATGCAATAGAGTTTTTTTATTCCCAATTCACGCGTCATCCCTCGTTTCCATAGTGTTCATTTTCTGTTTCTTTTCTCCTCTTTCAGCACCGCACACGTAGCGATCCTGATAGTGTTCTCCTGCCTAAGATCTATAGACTTTTAATATATAGTTACATATAAGTCATATCGCAATATTTTTCTTGCTCTTATTGGAGGATGGGCATCCACTTGACGTTTCATGACATTTAGGGTGCTTGCTGATGTTTTACATCCTCACCCTGGCCACTTATAATGTTACGGTGTCGCGGCTGTCGCTACCCCGCCAGGCCACCCCGAAACTCTCCACCCACTTATGCACAAATTTCCTCGTAACATCCACAATCCTAGATATTTCTTCCACTGGCCTCTCTGCCTTGTGTAGAGATACAATAACTTTAATTTTCTCCTTTGTTAGGTCTTTCTTGCCACCCATTATGAAAAAATTATAGTTATACCAATGCGCGTCTGTTCAAATTACTCGCGGGAAGGAAGGCGATACTTTTTTAAATGCTTCGTCTATATAATTGACAAGTGGCATCTGAACATTCCTCAACGGTCTTGATGGACTGCCCGTGCCTTAAACAAGCTGCCATATGTAAGATATCTCTCTCGGAAGACAGTAGGCTGCCATAGAGTACATTTTCTGAATTCCCGTATGGAAGCGCTGTGTTATGATGTCGCGAACAATATTTTGGCGCGTTGTGTAGTGTGGCAATATATAGTTTTAGTTATAATAATAGATACTAGTATGTCTATTAATCTTGCTCCTGCCTACTCGTCCTCCTAAGTGTCGTAGCTGCGGCAATGGTGTGGAAAATTGTATGAGCCAAAGTCTGTGATGTAGGAGATGAAAGCGGATCGAGAGAAATATGTCAATTGAAAAATAAATAATGTATAACTGGACTGGATTTAATCAAACTTTCTGATATATTTATGCACATATTTATGCACTAAAGATAATGTCTTCAAAAGCCATAAGATCATCCTAGAATAAGGTTTCAGGACACGCGGTCAATCATGCATGAAAAGTATCGAATATCACAATATTAATAATAACATTACTACTACTACTACTACTACTACTTACTACTACTACTACTACTTCTACTAATGTTATGTTCACCCGAAGGCATGCAGGAAAAAACAAACAAAAAAAACAATGAACCTCTACAATGCTAATCAAATCAGGCATAACTTAACGAATTAATAATAAAAAAACATTATTCTTTTCTCTGAACCGGATAACCTTTTATAACATACAAATGAAAGATAAAATATA
This sequence comes from Chionoecetes opilio, assembly GCA_016584305.1. Taxonomy (NCBI): domain Eukaryota; kingdom Metazoa; phylum Arthropoda; class Malacostraca; order Decapoda; family Majidae; genus Chionoecetes; species Chionoecetes opilio. Next base: position 210,373 of record JACEEZ010019083.1, on the reverse strand, counting down.
TTGCCCCTGAGGTAACACAAGGTTGAAAATAAATGTCTGCATTTTAGATTCTTTCGCGGGAAAATGTGAGACGCTATACTCTGGTTGTTTTTAACAAGGTGAAAAATCCTGACCCCTTGCTGCTTACTGACTGATATTTGATACCAAGAGAAGGGCATACTACGGTTCTTCTAAATTTCAGCCGTATTTTATCAAAGTTAACCATATTATCAGGTAAACATAGGCATAACTTTAAGCATGAGACCTTAGGATAGAATGGAAGTTTCGCCTCGTAAAAAAAAATAGACTATAATCCTAAATCCTTTAACAAAACTTTAGAGATGTCCCAAAAGTCGTCTTGGGAGTTTATGTCGCTGGAAGGAGAGAAGCAGAAAAGAAAAGGCTTCCAAAATCTTCCAATAAAATGCATGAATGAACACGGATATTGGTTAAGTCTGAGCTCGACGTAAAAGTCACGAGAACGCACAAAGTCGGGTTCTCGCGGCCCCCTCGCCACTAACCCACGACCAGCCAGACGGTTATCGAGTTCCAACGACCAGTTTACGTGACACTTAGTTCAGATTATTCTTAAGATGGGTAATATCGTCAAGGCCAGAATGCAAATGGCTGAAACAAACTGGTCCATTTATATTCCACGTCGATAAAGTGAGCGTTCGAGTATGCCTACTGACCCAAAGCCTTTAGAGTTAGGCCTATACTATATAAAGCCTATAATACTGGCTTTGCACTGCCCAACCTTAACCGCTCTTTGCGAGTCATCTACCCGCGCACCACCATCGCCTATAGAAGCATCACACACATCCTCATATCTGTTATTTATTGTTATCATAAAAATGGTTTCCTGTGAACGTTGAAAAATAGCAAGTCGGATCACCTGGCAACTTTTTTTTCTGATTCTGTATTTATGTATTTCTGTACTGTTCTATTCTTGCCCCTCCCTCTTTGTAATGTCCTCCCCCTTTTCTTAATAAACTTGAAGCTTGAAACATCGCCTTGACACCCGTCCCTCCACCTGCCTGCATAGATCTGTGTCCTGCATCGGAGAGATAACACCACTGCCAACGAGGTGCCTTCCGTTGTGACAGGCCATCCACAGCAGATTAATTGATACCTGCATGTCTGTACCTCTTGTTTACCTCCTCCCCGTCCCCGCCCTATCCCCTCTCAGCTACCTTCCTTCTCCTATCTCGACTAACACGTCCAGAAAAACAGACAAAGCTTGCTCAACATCGCTACGAAGACCCATGTCAAATCCTGCTATGCACTCCCCCCCTATAGTATATCACACACACACACACACACACACACACACACACACACACCACACACGCACACACATACACACACACACACATACGGTTCTTTCATCTTCTCAACTTTTTTTTTATCTTTGTGCATCTGTCAAGCTGACACTAACTCTTTACGTACTGGCATAACACACACACACACACACACACACACACATGTTCGCAATCCCAAAGCTGCATCGCTTCCCCGAACATGTCTCTGCGTGTTTCCTCCCCTCAGCGCTATCACCACGGTGTGTTTACCAAGGCGCAAAGTGTTCCCGTCAAGGCGGCTCATGGGAGGCTCTCACGCTCTGCCGGCCCTGTGGAAACACACATATGTCCCTGTGATGCATGAGGCACTCGGGGTCGTGGAAGGGTATTAGAAGTTATATATTAATAAGGTTACGGATTCAAGCTGGAAAGACGTAAATTTAAAAGGAAATAGGGAAAAACTGGTTCACAAATAGGGTGATAAATGATTGGAATGGACTCAGTCGTCAGGTGGTTAGTGCGGAGTCAATAGGGAGCTTTAAAAGGAGGCTGGATAAATGCATTGATGGGGATGAAAGGTGGAATAGTGTTAAGTAACAGGAACTACCACGTGTAGGTCTCGCGGCCTCTTGTAGCTTCCTTATTTTCTCATGTTCTTATGTATTTATCTCCTAAATAGACTTAAAAATAGAAGCCTTAACCTTATGCAGGCTTGTGGTGGTGAATGCGTGCTTGCAGGGCAGGGCTTTCTGGAGATCACTTGCTTGATATCTTTTTCGCCCTGAATGACAGTTGTTTGCTTAAGAGTGAAAAGTAATATACAAAGTAAAACCATAAGGGGTATTAAGTTACGACTTGACGAGAAAAAAAAAGTGTTTATGAATATTGCATAACAAAAAACAAGTTTGTCTGAAAATTTAATCTCCTTTTTGTGCTCGACGTCATTATTATTATAATTTTTATTATCATTATCATCATCATCATAATCCTATCATGCTATTACATGTGGTACTATTCACATTCAAATAAGTCTTCTTTATTCGTCCTGCATATTAAAGTCATAGATGAAAGTATAAATAATTATTAGAGACATTAAACGTAAAATGTTTATTATCGTGTTCACCGCACGAGACACACATCAAATGTTAAATGATTATTGACAACCACACCAGTAAGCTCCGTGGTGCGGTATATTCATTTCATAGTTTACGTTCTAGGGATATGTTATATATTTATAGTTTAAGATTTATGGCAATTTTTTATATTACTAAAGCTTAAGTTCTACGGATATGTTTTATATTTATAGTTTACTAGCCGCAAAGCCGCCCTCCGGGCGGACTTTTTGGCTAGCTACCTGCGGAGGGCTATTGGTGGTGGGCCTTCGGCCCACCAAACACGGACTCTCCAGATAGCCCCTTCTAACTTTCCTGAAATCATGGATGTAGAAATGTATGTATTCCCCCCACCCATTCACTCACCCATTACCCATCACCCCCCACCCATTCACTCACCCATTACCCATCACCCCCACCCACCCCATTTCACTCACCCATTCACCCATCACCACACACCCATTCACTCACCCATTACCCATCACCCCCCACCTATTCCTCACCCATCACCCATCACCCCAACCACATCACCCCCACACCCCATTCCTCACCCATCACCCCACCACCCCATACCCCATCACCACCCACACACCCATTACCCATCACCCCACCCATCACTCACCCATTACCCATCACCCTACATCAAGGTTTCCTCAATTCTCGCAACCCACTTTTTTTCAACAATTATCGTAATAGGCTGCTAAAAAAAAAAAAAAAAGTGATCGGATCATCTCATAATTGGGCTTAAAACCTTCCCCTGGTCAACCCGGTTCCAAAAATGTGCCATATGAGGTGATTGCGCCACAGGGAGCGGAACCTATACCAGACACACACACACACACACACACAGACAGACAGACCAGACACACTCTCGCTTATATTTACCATTACCCATCACCCCCCACCTATTCCCTCACCCTCACCCATCACCCCCCACCCATTCACCCTCACCCACACCATTTCTCACCCCCCATTCACCCCATTACCCATCACCCCACCCATTCACTCACCCATTACCCATCACCCTACATCAAGGTTTCCTCAATTCTGGCAACCCACTTTTTTTTTTCACAATTATCGCTAATAGGCTGCTAAAAAAAAAAGAAAAAAAAGTGATCGGATCATCTCATAATTCGGCTTAAAACCTTTCCCTGGTCAACCCGGTTCCAAAAATGTGCCATATGAGGGATTGCGCCACGGGGGGCGGAACCTATACCAGACACACACACACACACACACACACACACACAGACAGACAGACAGACAGACAGACAACACACTTTCGCTTATATTTACCATTACCCATCACCCCCCACCTATTCCCTCACCCATCACCCATCCCCCAACCCATCACCCCCCACCCATTCACTCACCCATCACCCCACACCCATTACCCATCACCCCACCCATTCACTCACCCATTACCCATCACCCTACATCAAGGCTTCCTCAATTCTCGCAACCCACTTTTGTTTTCACAATTCTCGCTAATAGGTTGCTAAAAAAAAAAGAAAAAAAAAAGTGATCGGATCATCTCATAAATGGGCTTATGACCTTCCCCTGGTCAACCTGATTCCAAAAATGTGCCATATGAGGTGTTTGCGCCACGGGGGGCGGAACCTATACCACACACACACACACACACACACACAGACAGACACACTTTCGCTTATATTATTATAGAAGCTTTATGGTCATTTTATATATTTACTAAAGTTTAAGTGCCAGGGATATGTTATATATTTATAGTTTAAGTTCTTGGGACAAACTCTTCACTAACCCCTTGAGGCCCAGAACGTAATGTCCTTTGTACTTTGGGTATACCATTTGACGATTTTCAGTGAATATAAGGAAAATTTAATAGATATGACCTGTTTAGTATCCTTGGCGACTAACTAATTTGGTATATTCAGTTACTCTTCGTAATTTTATGGCTAACAACAGACGATTTTATATAGCAAAGGAAGATCTGGGCGTGAAGGAGTTAACCAAGCGAGTGAAAAATGTGCCTTCCATGGATGTTCAGCATAAATACTCTTCGTATATATAGTTTCAACAGTAAGGTTAGGCTTCCTTGTCAAAGGCTCGTATATAAATTGTATATAAAAGAACACATCCCGCATATAGTAATTCAGTTTACATGTTCGTATTCCAGCACGTCGTTAGGAAATTTAAATGAAAAATGTCTGAGCTCAGGAACCGCAGAGGAAAAAAACGCGTCCCTTATGTTTTTCTTTCCCTTTCTTTATCATTCTTTCCATTATTAGCCATCATATGTACGAGGTTACTCTGGGTGAGTGAGAGAGAGAGAGAGAGAGAGAGAGAGAGAGAGAGAGAGAGAGAGAGAGAGAGAGAATGAGAGAATGAGAGAATGAGAGAATGAGGAATGAGAGAATGAGACAGACAGACAGACAGACAGACAGACAGACAGACAGACAGACAGACAGACAGACAGACAGCAGGCAGGCAGGCAGGCAGGCAGGCAGACAGACAGACAGACAGACAGACAGACAGACAGACAGACAGACAGACAGAACAGACAGACAGACAGACAGACAGACAGACAGACAGACAGACAGACAGACAGACAGACAGACAGACAGACAGACAGACAGACAGACAGACAGACAGACAGACAGACAGACAGGAGGCAGGCAGGCAGGCAGGCAGGCAGGCAGGCAGGCAGACAGGACAGGACAGGCAGGCAGCGCAGGCAGGACAGACAGGCAGGCAGGCACGGCAGCAGAGCAGGCAGCAGGACAGACAGACAGCAGGACAGACGACAGGCAGGCAGGCAGGCAGCAGGACAGAGCAGGCAGACAGGCAACAGACAGACAGACAGACAGCAGACAGACAGGCAGGACAGGACAGGCAGGCGAGCACGCAGGCAGACAGACAGACAGGACAGAGACAGCAGGCAGACAGCAGCGCAGGGCAGGCAGGCAGACAGACAGACAGACAGACAGCAGACAGACAGACAGACAGGCAGGACAGACAGACAGGACAGACAGGACAGACAGACGCAGACAGCAGCAGAGCAGACAGACAGACAGACAGGCAGACAGGCAGACAGGCAGCAGGCAGGCAGGCAAGGCAGGCAGACAGGCAGGCAGCAGCAGCAGACAGACAGAGCAGCAGCAGACAGACAGCAGACAGGACAGGCAGGCAGACAGCAGGCAGGCAGGCAGGCAGGCAGCAGGCAGGCAGCAGGCAGACAGCAGACAGACAGACAGGCAGGCAGGCAGACAGAACGACAGACAGACAGACAGACAGACAGAGCAGACAGGCAGCAGCAGCAGGCAGACAGCAGCAGACAGACAGACAGACGACAGCAAACAGATCAGAAAGATCGAATATTTCAAGAGGTTTCGTTCACGGTTCATTTGGCACGAGCCGCGATATTACAAGACGAATTTTTCTCTATAGGGGGAAGGAGGCAGTTCACTTCACATATTAACCTTCACGCCCAGGTCACTTTGCTATAAAAATGCTGTGTCGAGCCATAAAATTACGAAAAGTCACTGAATATACCAAATGAGTTAGTGGACAAGGATACTAAACAGGTCATAGCTATAAAACATTGCTTATAGTCACTACACATCGTCTAATGGTACGCAAATTACAATGGAAATTACGTTCTGGGCCTCAAGGGGTTAAGACTTTCCTTTAAATAAATGAATACACTGGGAAGGAGGAATGCAGCACGGTAATATGTGTCCCGAAATACTGAAATCCTTGAAACTGTTACGCAAAAAAGAAAAAATGTACCGTATTATATAGTGGAGTGTTGTTTAAGGAGGAAAGTTTGCATCATGTTAGAACTGCCACACCAGTCACCTTAGAGAATAACAATACAAGTTATATATAAACACTCAACGTTGCATAATCATTCCACAAGTAAACAGTACAAAATGTCAGAATACCAGCCGGCAATGCAAAGCGAAACGCCCATGAACACTCCTTTACCCAAGCGTTTCCATTATCAGCTGAAACTCGGAAAATGGAGGGAATTTGAGGAGGACCTAACTTATTTATGCTCATATACCAATTTTCTTCCTCAAACCGTGTACCGATGAGGCACGAGAACATAAATAAAACAACAACGTACCTAGCTTAGTCACGTAGCAACCCACCAACACACAAACAAAACAACAGCTCGTCCTTAGAACATAAACAGGAAAACAACGTAGAAACCAACACCAACACACAAACAAAACAACAGCTCGTCCTTATTTCGTCCCCATCGGCTCCCTTCACACCCTCCCCGACACACACGCACACGTACACTCCCTCCAGGTGGCGTGGGGTGGCGTGGGGTGACGTGATGTGGCGTGGCGTGGCGTGGGGTTGCGTGGGGTGGCGTGGCGTGGCGTGGGGTTGCGTGGGGTGGCGTGGGGTGGCGTGGGGTGGCGTGGGGTGACGTGATGTGGCGTGGCGTGGCGTGGGGTTGCGTGGGGTGGCGTGAAAAGGCGTGGCGTGGCGTGGGGTTGCGTGGGGTGGCGTGGGGTGGCGTGGGGTTGCGTGGGGTGGCGTGGGGTTGCGTGGGGTGGCGTAGGGTGGCGTGGCGTTGCGTGGGGTGGCGTGGGGTGGCGTGGGGTGGCGTGGGGTGGTCTGGGGTGGCGTGGGGTGGCTTGGCGTCCCTACCTTTTCTCACCAGCCTTTGATGGACGTTTCCTCTTTACATACTGAAAACATCACACAAAAGAAGCCGCTTCGTTCCCAGGATCCAAACTTTACTGAAATTGGAGGCACGAATACAACGACAGAATGCCTGACATAGAAAAGCCGTGTTGGTCTTACGAAGGGGACCGCAACGCACCCATTAACCCCTTCACGCCCAGATCTTCCCTTGCTATATTATAAAATCGTCTGTTGTTAGCCATAAAATTACGAAAAGTAGCTTGATATACCTAATTAGTTAGTCGACAAGGATACTAAACAGGTCATATTCTATAAAATATTGCTTATATTCACTAAAAAGCGTCTAATGGTACCCAAATTGCAATGGAAATTACGTTCTGGGTCTCAAGGGGTTAGAGCGGGAAAAGTGGTGTTGCTAAGAAGTCAAAAGCATAATAACGTAAAACTAAAAACAGTAATAAAATATGGTAAATTTCCAAAATTGCGCCCGTCTCACTTTAGCGGACGAAACTATTCTTTTTGAGTGAGTTTTGATGTGTTTTGAATACATTTATTATATTTTCATATGCTACATTGGGTCGCCAAGCTTTTTAAACAAATCTCATTAACCTCAAAGCTTTGAATGGCAAGGGAGCGAGTGAGGAAAAGACGTGTGTGTGGTGAGGGTGACAATAACGCTGCCAAGAAATGTTTTATTTTAGAACGGAAAAAGCAAGAAGGTACTCAATAAATAATTCACACTGCGGAGATTATTATGATTATGAAAAAAAAAATGACATGTCTCGAAGGAAGAAGACCAGAAATAATATATTAAACGTTAAATAATAATAATAATAATTCTATTCTCACCCGAAGGCATACAAGAAAAACAACAACATAATATATAGACGAGGGAATAAACTTAAGTACTAAAGCAAATAATTGATAATAGTAGCTATATACCTGTATAATAATAATAATAATAATAATAATTTTAATATCACCCGGAGGCATACAATGATACAGGCAAAAAAGCAACAACAAGACAAAGAGTTAACTTAAGTACTACCGTAGATAACAGTGCAGTCGCCACCTGCATTCATGTCGCCAGCCGCCAAATATTACGAATTATAACATCACTACTGATTTTTATGTGCCACTGAAGATGATACACAGTAGTTTATATCATGACTGTATAATCTACCCTGTTTCAGCGTTGTTTTATGCTTTGTATCTGCAAGTATAGACGGTTTCAAATTTCGCTACGCATTTTTTTTTCGGGCGACGACGACAGCGGTACGACGCTCAGTAAATAAACATTAGATGGCGACTCTACTGTTGATAGCCACTTTGTAGATATTTTTGTCATTTGTTCATTTATAGCCATAATATGACACAGATGAAGACACAAAATGACACAGACTCTCCAGATAGCCCCTTCTAACTTTCCTGAAATCATGGATGTAGAAATGTAAGTATTAACGCCACCACACGTCTGTAAATAGAAAAAAAAGTTGTCCTGGCGACTTAACTGTTATCTACGGTAGAGCAAAAAAATACATAATAAAGGCCATAGACCACTGTATACCTGGACTGTTCACGCGACAATGTTTTGAATTGCGGGGCTGCATAGGGGCCTGCGGGGCGCCCGACAAAGATATATAGTGGTCTATGGACTATCTTATAGACTGGTTTATCAGTATATATGATATACTGTAATCTTCGTAAATGTTTGTTCTATAATATTATCAAATAAAAAACAGTAAAACACGCTAAAGAAATGCCATTACGCGACTATGAAGAAATATGCATGAACTTAATATTCACTTAACTCTTCGCCATTTAAAACTTTGCGAGTCAACTTTTATCATGAAGGGTATCAATAGAAGCGCAATTTTATTAGCTTTCCATTGCTATATTTCGTTATCTGATAAATTAATTAGAACCATGCATAAATTAGCGTTAAATAAATAAATAAAATCATCAATCGGGTAATTTTCCCGATTGATGATGTTATTTATTTACTTACATATTTCGTTTTCTGATAAATGAATTAGTACCATGTATAAATTAGCGTTGACTAAATAAATAGCCTCATCAATCGGGAAAATTACCTGATTGATGATTTTATTTATTTAGTTAACGCTAATTTATCCATGGTTCTAACTAATTTATCAGATAACGAAATATAGCAATGCAAAGCTAATAAAATTGCACTTCTATTGATACCCTTCATGATAAAAGTTGACTCGCAAAGTTTTAAATGGCGAAGAGTTGAAGTGAATATTAAGTTCATGCATATTTCTTCAGTCTCGTAATGGCATTTCTTTAGCGTGTTTTACTGTTTTTTATTTGATAATATTATGGAACAAACATTTACGAAGATTACAGTATATCATATATGCTGATAAACCAGTCTATATGATCCGTATATATATATATGAATCCGAGCGGCCTCCGACTTCAGCCCCTTGTGCGACGGGCCGATATTCCGTGCGCAATCCAGGTATACAGTGGTCTATGTAAAGGCACATGGCATAAGTACATTAGAGCACATAGTACCAAAGTGCATATAGTACATAGGGAATGAAATTAAATGGAATTAAATGGCATCTTAATAACACGCCCACCTTCAAGCAGGAGGTGGTCACAGGTACGTACGTCTGTCTGTGTGTATGTACGGCTGTCTGTATGTCTGTTGGTTTGTTGGTTTACCTGTCTGTCTGTTTGTCTGTCTGTATGTCTGTCTGTCTGTAGTTTCTTGCATGTCAATTTTGTATTATTATTATTATTTTTTAGAATCCTACCTGTCTATTTGTCTGTCTGTCTGTCTGTCTGTCTGTCTGTCTGTCTATTTGTCTGTCTGTCTGTCTGTCTGTCTGTCTATTTGTCTGTCTGTCTGTCTGTCTGTCTGTCTGTCTATTTGTCTGTTTGTTTGTCTCTGTCTGTCTGTCTGTCTGTCTGCCTGTCTATTTGTCTGTTTGTTTGTCTCTGTCTGTCTGTCTGACTGTCTGTCTGTCTGTCTGTCTGTCTATTTGTCTGTTTGTTTGTCTCTGTCTGTCTGTCTGTCTGTCTGTCTATTTTGAGAGAGAGAAATCAATCAATCAATCATTGGGGGCATACGCCGGGGGGCGCGTCGACCCGCCCACCCTGCGATGCCACTCCCGGGGGTCACCACGCGCGAGTTCCCATGCAGACTCCTTTCCCATACCAAGCAGCTCTCGACAAGAAACATCAACTTGTCCCAGCCACGAGCCTTGTGGGCGCCCCCTTGGCCTCCTCCACGCCGGATTGTCTCTTACAGATACAACCCGATGGGAAGGATCGGTTTCAGGGTAGCGTGCCACATGCTCATATAGCCGAAATTGGCGCTGACGGACTATGCAGGTAATAGGCCTCGATTCAGTCTCACGGTGCAATCGCTGATTTGACACGTAATCATCCCAGCGATACCCCATGATTCTGCGAAGACACTTATTACCAAAGGCATTGATTCGTCTCTTCAAGTCACTATTTAGTGTCCATGTCTCACAACCATAGAGTAAGACAGGGATCACAAGCGACTTGAAGATCCGGATCTTTGTCCTCCTGCACAGGTACCGACAACGCCAAATACTCCCGCTGAGCGAGTCCATAACACCGTGGGCTATGCCAATCCGCCGTAAGGCTTCTTGACGTGACCCGCCGTCATTATGGACTGCGCTACCAAGGTATGTAAAACTTTCCAAGATCTCAATGTCCTCGCCACACGCATGAACAGACTGTACTGCTTCATCTAGTAAGTCTCCAAACACCTGGACCTTGGTCTTGAGCCAGGAGACCGCAAGTCCCAAAGGCTTTGCCTCCTCATGCAGCGCCTCGAGAGCCATCACCAGGACCTCCAGCGACTCAGCAAAGATTACTGCATCATCGGCAAAAACAAGATCAGTGATCTTGGTGTTGCCGACGGATGCTCCACAATCACTTTGACCTACAACCTTGTCCAATACCCAGTCCATACAAGCGTTGAAAAGTGATGGGGCAAGGACGCACCCTTGCCTCACTCCTGTATTCACAGGAAAGAAGCTGGATACACCTGCCCCACACTTCACAGCACTCTCAGTCCCAGAATACAGACCAGTTATCAAACCAATAGTCCTTGCAGGAATCCCTCGAAGTCGCAGAAGATCCCAGAGTGACTCACGATGCACTGAGTCAAACGCCTTCTTGAGATCAACATAGGCTGCAAGCATCCCCTGTCGAAACTCACGTCGGCGTTCCACCAGGACACGAAGCGCTAGGATTCGGTCCGTTGTTGACTTACCAGGCGTAAACCCAGACTGCTGAGGTCTCTGATGCTTCACCAGATGACTGCGAATTCGTGTCAGCAATAGATAGGCAAGCACCTTGCCTGGTACGCTGAGCAGTGTAATACCGCGGTAATTGTTGCAGTCCTGACGGTCCCCTTTCCCTTTCCAGATAGGGACGACCAGCCGCCTTTTCCAGTCAGGAGGAATGGTACCTGATTGCCACACGGCAGTCAGGACAGCATGCAACCCGCGGATCATGGCCTCACCCCCAGCTTTGAGGAGCTCCGCACTGATATTACAAACACCAGCTGCCTTTCCACCCTTCAACTTTGCTACAGCCTCTCTGACTTCGTCAAGAGAGGGTGCGGTTTCGTCAATGGGAGGATCGGCATCCACTGCCTGTAACCCAGTGGTGTGAAGCTGCTCAGTTGGAGGGTTCACCGTGAACAACTGCCCAAAGTACTCAGCCCAACGAGCCGAGAGAAGAGACCCCAGAGAGAGAGAAAGCTGCAGTGTAAATAAAACAAGAAAAAGAGAAAATGTAATAACGAATACTGAAATGAAACAATTTTATTGCAAAGAGAAGAGATGAAATGGAAAGAAATCATATGAACAGCAAGAAAAGTTTTAAAAATGTGATGAAAGAAATAAGCACTTTAATGAAAATAGAACTCATATAATAGGAAATACCTTGTAATCAAAGCAAAAAATTACTATTAGAAATTAAGATGATAACAACATAACTACTGCTGCTAATAATAATACGTAACTATCAAGTAATGAAGGAATAACGATAACGAACTGAAGAATATATTACAAGAAAAGAAAAAAATTGGACATATACAAGTGAGATAGAAAATAAAGATGAGAGAACAACATATAAAACGAGAGAGAGAGAGAGAAGAAGAGGAGAGAGAGAAGAAGAGAGTAGAAGAGAGAGAGAGAGAGAGAGAGAGAGAGAGAGAGAGAGAGAGAGAGACGAGAGAGAGAGGAGAGAGAGAGAGAGAGAAGAGAGAGAGAGAGAGGGAGAGAGAGAGAGAGAGAGAGAGAGAGAGAGAGAGAGAGATGAGGAGAGAGAGAGAGAGAGAGAGAGAGACGAGAGACGAGAGCAGAGAGGAGAGAGAAGAGAGAGAGACGAGAGAGAGAGAGAGAGAGAGAGAGAGAGAGAGAGAGAGAGAGAGAAGAGAGAGAGAGAGAGGAGAGAGAGAGAGAGAACGAGAGAGAGAGAGAGAGAGAGAGAGAGAGAGAGAGAGAGAGAGAGAGAGAGAGAGAGATTGATTGATTGATTGATACATTTATTGGCCACTTTGTACATAACATAAATACATAACAATAATAATAATAATGTAGCCAAGGTCCATTGAGCCAAGGGTCTATTACGGACCTACAATTATAATTAATGTAAGCTGACGCATGTTGTGGCCCATCCACCACCATGGATTACTTGTTTAGCAAACAATGTATCTCGTGGAAAATAATATGAAAAATAATGAATAATATAAGCAATAATATTAGTAATAATGGTAACTGATAATGATATAGAAATAATAATAATAATAATAATAATAATAGTAATAATAATACCAATAAGCAATAGTAATAATAGTAATAATGATAATAACCATAATAAATAATAATAATAATTATAATAATAAAAATAAAAATAAAATAACAATAATAATAATAATAATAATAAAGAATAATATAAATAATGATAATGATAATGATAATATTAATATTAATAATGATAATAATATTAATAATAATAATGATAATGATAATAATATTAATAATAATAACGCAATATTGATAGTAATAATAATAACAATAATTATAATATAATAATATTTGCAATAATGATAATAATATTTATAATAATAATAATAATAATGATAAATGCACCTACCATAACATTACTATATGCAGTCTTACAACTTGCATCACAAAAATGGGTTTTATAATATAATTGTCTTACCTAGAATAAAAAAATAGAAATATTACCGGTAAATCTAATTGTAATTAGCTAATAACATGTTTTTGAGTCTTTTTTTGAGTCCAGCTCGTGAATTACTGTTCCTTGTCTCTTGAGGAAGTTGGTTCCAGTGTTTGGGTCCTCGGAATAGGATACTCTGCTGGGCGTGACTTGTTCTACACAGTGGGGTTCTTAAATTATTTATTCTTCTAGTGTCACTACGATCTATTACATAAAAATTACAATTTATTGGAAATGAATGCAAGGCCCCGTATACAAATAAGCATGTCTGTAGGTGTATGATATCTTGCAATTGTAATAGTTTGTAGCTTATAAAGAGAGGGTGAGTGTGATCATAGCGTTGGCTGCGAGACATTATGCGTATCAACTTCTTCTGTTCAACAAAAAGATGATCAATGTATGTTTTATAAGCTCCCCCCCATAAAGAACAACAATATAATAGATATGGATATGCTAGTGAAATATATATTTGTTTAAGACTGTCATTATTCACATGGTCTCTAATCCTGTACATTATACCTGTTATTTTAGACAATTTTGTTTTTAAGCATTCTATATGAGATTTCCATTTTAAAGAGTTATCAATTATGACACCTAAAAATCTTATTTCATAAACTTGATTTATAATTAGATTATCAATTTTTATATTTACATGGGGTGTTTGTGTCATTAAGGGATGTGAAATCATGTAATTTGTTTGACCTATATTGAGTGTTAGTTTATTGCATTTGATCCAATTTGCTACGTGATTTAATTCTCGGTTTAGTGTAATTTTCAATTCATTAACATCTCTCCCGGTTATGAATATATTTGTGTCATCTGCGAAAAGTAAGAAATCTAATAAATTGGTGCTACGTGTAATGTCATTTATATATATTAAAAATAATATCGGGCCGAGAATTGAGCCTTGTGGTACTCCAAAGTTGACATTATTATAAGAAGATGATGTGTTGTTGTATACAGTATATTGTTGTCTATTACTTAAATAACTCTTAAACCAGTTGTTAGCCGTACCTCGAACTCCGTACACTTTAAGTTTATCTAATAGTATGGAATGAGAAATTGTATCAAAAGCTTTTGTCAAGTCACAAAAGATTGTTATCTGGTATTGCTTACTGTCAATAGCTTCATAAATGTGTTGGATGAGCTGATGTACTGCTAACTCAGTGCTATAATTGGGTCTAAATCCATACTGATGTTCAGATAATAATGAGTTTTTGCATAAATAGTCCATGAATCTCAAAGTCATAATTTTTTCAAAAATTTTACTTAAGCTTGGCAAAACTGATATAGGTCTGTAGTTCTGGTGGAGAGATTTATCACCTTTTTTAAATATGGGAATAACTCGTGCTATCTGGAGCTGTTTGGGGAACAGTCCTTCTTCAAATGATCTGTTGATTATGTGTTGTAAATATGGTGACACTATACTGCTGCATTTTTTTATTATCTTTATATCTATGGTGTCATACCCTGGGGAAGTTAGTTTCAGGTTTTTTATTATAGCTTGAATTTCCTGTAATGTTGTTGGCCGAATAAAAAAAGAAAAAGGTGTAGGATCAGGCAAGTAATTATTAAATGAAACTGGTGACGATTCAATGCTTTGGGCCAAGTTGTTAGCAATGTTACAGAAATAGTTATTAAATGATTCAGCTATTTCCTGATTTGTTGATAAAGTATTATCTGGGAATGAAATTGAGGTAGGAAGCTGATAACTATTTTTTCCCATGATGTTTATTTAGAATTTCCCAAGTCTTTTTACTGTTGCCTGCATTTTCCTTTCATTTTTATATATAGTTATTCTCTTTTGCTGCTCTTATTATAGAAGTTAAAGTGTTCCTGTACCTTTTAAATGTAGTTCCGTAAGTAATTGGCCACTTAGCATACAATTTCTGGAGTCTGTTACGTTCTTTGATGGACTTTCTTATACCTTGAGTTATAAAGGGTTTGTCGATATGTTTCTCTTTGACTGTATATTCTTTTACAGGAAAGTGTTTATTGTAAATAAGTAGAAATTGTTTGATGTAAATATCGAAACATTCATTTACCCCTGTATTGAATACTGCTGTTTCCCAATCATAT
>JACEEZ010019083.1:162500-190000 GCA_016584305.1 Chionoecetes opilio | reverse complement strand
GAAAAGTAACTGAATATACCAAATTAGTTAGTCGACAGGATACTAAACAGGTCATATCTATAAAATATTGCTTATATTCACAAACAATTGTCTAATGGTATATCCAAATTACAATGGAAATTACGTTCTGGGTCTCAAGGGGTTGAAACCGCGTGAAAAAATGTCCCAAAGTTCCTATATTTCTTAATTGGGTGTTTGTTTGCTCCCGCCAACTTCATTAAGGAACAACTTAGGGTAGAGAATCACCCAATACCAAACTACTGCCCACTAATTGCCCTGGATACTTTTCTCCTGAGTCGCAAGTTCCTACTCGAGATTTGGAGTTGTTGGCGATAACGAATTCTGAGCAAACTTTAGGGAAAGATTAGTTGTCACTTACTGGGGACGTGAAGGAATTGTGAGTGACGGTTGACTGGCGTGGGAGAGGAGAGGGTTGAAGGGAAGGAAGAAGGGATGGAAGGAGGGAGGGATGGAAGGAAGGAAGGAAGGAGGGAGGGATGGAAGGAGGAAGGAGGGAGGGATGAGAGAGAGGGATGGAGAGAGGGATGGTAGGAGGGAGGGAAGGAAGGAAGGAAGGAAGTAAGGAAGGAAGGAAGGAAGGAAGGGAAGAGGGATGAAGGGAAGGAAGAAGGGAGGGATGGAAGGATGGATGGAAGGGGGGAGGGATTAGAGGGATGAGAGGGAAGGAAGAAGGGAGGGATGAAAGGAGGGAGAGAGGGATGGAGGAAGGAGAGATGGAAGGAAGAAGGGAGGGATGGAAGGAAGAAGGGAGGGATGGAAGGAAGAAGGGAGGGAGGGAAGGAAGAAGGGAGGGATGGAAGGAAGAAGGGAGGGATGGAAGGAAGAAGGGAGGGATGGAAGGAAGAAGGGAGGGATGGAAGGAAGAAGGGAGGGATGGAAGGAAGAAGGGAGGGATGGAAGGAGGGAGGGAGGAATGGAAGGAAGGAGTGAGGGAGGGATGGATGGATGGATGGAGGGAGGGAGGGAGGGAGGGATGGAGGGAGGGAGGGATGGATGGATGGATGGATGGAGGGAGGGAGGGAGGGAGGGAGGGAGGGAGGGATGCAATGGAATAGGAGGGAAAAGAGTTAGAGTAAAAAGGGATGTATTGGGGAATGAGTTGAAAGCATCAGTGTATTTCTAAAGTTTTCAGTAGACATATATTTCACCAAAAGCTTAACGGTATTGTGTATTGCGAGTCAATTTATAACTTCTGGTTTTAACCGACCACTCTCCTATGTTACAGTACATTACTTGTCTTATATCACAGTAAAATGCAAACTACTCAAATAATACTCCAGTGAAGGTGTTTTTACAGTGATAATGATAATTTGCACAAAAACAATTCGTGCGGTGAATAACAGGCGATGGATGGTCCTATTAACATGAACACAGCTCAGCATCAGACTGACCGCCGAGCACCACTATAGATGGCTTACATAATATCTATCAATATCAATTAATATCTTTCAAATAATATCTTAATATCACTATCGGCTTAAAATGGCAGTCTGAGTTGGGCAGCTGAGGAATGCGCTATTGCCACACATTGTAAATAATGGAGCTTAACTTTTGTGGTATTTGTAAAAGGCATCACAATAGAGATAGACAAGTATTGATACAATTTTAACGTAAATATTATATAGCTCGTCGTAGGAATCTGTTTACAGTTAAGCACTCTTCAGACAAACATTTAGGCTGTCATTTACGCTAACAAGGATCCCATGAGTAATCCCAGAGCACTCTCTTATAAGCTGAAATTAACATAACAAACATATTGACAGAGGGAAGAGGTCTCAGGACACAGGTGCTTCTCTCTCCTCACTATTCTTTGTTGCTGCAGCGGCGGTGCAGCACTATGCTTTTTTTAACGAGGTGAAAAATCCTGACCCCTTGCTGCTTACTGACTGATATTTGATGCCAGGAGAAGGGAATACTACGCTTCTTCTTAATTCCAGTTGTATTTTATCATAGCTAACCATATTATCAGGTAAACATAGGCATAACTTTAGCATGAAACCTTATATGATAGAATGGAATTTTTGCCTCGTTAGAAAAAATAGACTATAGGACAACACCCTTTAACACAACACAAGCGTTAGTCACACGTGCTAGACTATCTGGTGATCGCATTTAGTTCGTAAAATTTATGTGGAATGTCAGTATCTTTAGCCTCGTGTTCCTTAACCCCTTCACGCCCAGATCTTTTTTTTGCTATATAAAATCGTCTGTTGTTGAGACATAAAATTACGAAAAGTAACATAATATACCAAATTAGGTAGTGGACAAGGATACTAAACAGGTCATATCTATAAAATATTACTTAGGTATATGAATTAAAATCGTCTAATGGTAGTCAAATTACAATAAAATTACGTTCTGGGCATCAAGGTTAAGGATGGTTGGCGCGAATACTGTAGTGGTGCGCTCTTCTCTCCGCCTCCTGAGTACCTACGAGAAAAACACTCCTGGTCTGACCCTTGAGACACCCCAAGACGCCTTTGAGCGCGCGCGCACACACACACACACACACACACACACACACACACACACACACACACACACACACACACACACACACACACACACACACACACACACACACACACACACACACACACACACACACACACACACACACACACACACACACACACACACACACACACACACACGCAAAATAAAAAAAACACCCACTCACTCACTCACTCACTTACTCACTCACTCACTCACTCACTCACTCACTCACTCACTCACTCACTCACTCACTCACTCACTACACACACAAAAAAAACCACACACACACACACGCACACACACCAGAATCCCAAAATTTGTTGACGATGTATCTTTTACAGAGAGACAAGTAATTAATGATACTTTTATTGCTATTATCACCATCATTATCATCATCATTACTGAGTTATTTTCATAGAGATTCACATGACAGGGGAAACATGCAGCTTTAATCAACATTTTTTCCCTCCATATCTTTTTGCATTTCTCTCTCTTGCGGGTTCCCCTTTAAACAAAGTATTATACACAGCCATATTTTTTCTTCATATTTCATTGGCTTGTTTGTACCCACGGCTCTATACTATACATGAGATCTTACCAGCAGCCCTCTCTCTCTCTCTCTCTCTCTCTCATAAGAACATAAGAAAATAAGGAACCTACAAGAGGCCGTGAGACCAACACGAGGTAGTTCCTGTCTCTCTCTCTCTCTCTCTCTCTCTCTCTCTCTCTCTCTCTCTCTCTCTCTCTCTCTCTCTCTCTCTCTCTCTCTCTCTCTCTCTCTCTCTCTCTCTCTCTCTCTCTCTCTCACTTTTCTTCATCACGTACAATGGCTGTAAATTGTTTCTTCCTTGCATCAGTCAGATTAGTTTCATTATTCTCCCCTCGCTCCGACGTCCTTAATCTTTTTTCTTCCTTTTTGGGCCAAAGAAAAATGCGTCACTGGAGTTGGGTTGTGGCGACGAAGTTTAAAGTCCGAGTGGCTGCTTGGTGGGGGCATTGACCTGACCTCCCCTCACTCTTTCTAGGTGACAACAACCCAATAGCCGAAGTAGTTGTGTGGCCTTTTCCCCCAATAAGCTGTGTCGCCTTTGCCTCGATAACCAATAATCACTCTTTCCCGATCTTAATTAAGTTTTCGTCTCACATATGAAGAGAGAGAGAGAGAGAGAGAGAGAGAGAGAGAGAGAGAGAGAGAGAGAGAGAGAGAGAGAGAGAGAGAGAGAGAGAGAGAGAGCTTATTAAGTTTTAGATTAATTTTTTTTGACGATTAATACGTTTTTCTGCTGCTAATTACGTGAAATTATTATTAAAAACATTTCTATATTTTTTGTCAACATTTTCCTCGCCATTTCATTAAAAAAAATTCCTTTACGATGTACTTTACTTTCCCACGATAAAAGGGAACACGTCTGCTTTATGAAGTCAAACGGCTTTTGTCTTTTTGAAAAGTTAACAATTTATGCCTCGACTCGCTTATAAAATAAAAAACAACTTCTCGTTTAGGTGGAAATATAGTTTTTTAATATATTTTTCAACATCCCCGGCCACCACCACCACCACCACCACACCACCACCACACCACCACCACCACCGCCACCACCATCACCACCACACCACTACCCACCCCACCACCAACCACCACCACCACCACCACCACCCCCACACCACCACCACCCACCACCCCACCCACCACCACCACCACCCCACCACCACCACACCACCACCACCCACCACCACCACCACCACCACCACCACCACCACCACCACCACCACCCACCCCACCACCACCCCCACCACCAAACCCCCACCACCACCGCCACCACCACCACCACACCACCACCACCACCACCCACACCACCACCACCACCACCACCACCACCACCACACACCACCACCACCATCACCCACCACACCACCACCACCACCACCACCACCACCACACCCCCACCCCCACCACACCACCACCACCACCACCGCCCCGCCACCACCACCACCTCCACCACCACCACCACACCACCACCACCCCCCACCACCACCCCCACCACCAACCACCACCACCACCACCACTACCACCACCACCCCACCACCACCCCACCACCACCACTACCACCACCACCATCACCACCGCCCACCCCCACCACCACCACCACCACCACCACACCACCACCACCACCACCACCACCACCATCCCCACTACCACCACCACCACCACCACCACCACCACCACCACACCGCCACCACCACCGCCACCACCACCACCACACCACCACCACCATACCCACCACACCCCACCACCACCATCCCACACCACCACCACCCACACCATCCCACCACCACCACCACCACCACCACCCACCATCACCACCACCACCATCCCCACCATCACCATCACCACCACCACCATCACCATCACCACCCACCACCACCACCATCACCACCACCACCACCACCACCACCACCACCACCACACCACACACCATCCCCACCACCACCACACCACCAATCACCACCACCACCACCACCACCACACCACCCACCACCAACCCCCACCACCACCACCACCACCACCACCACCACCACCACCACCACCACCACCACCACCACCACACCACCCACCACCACCATCCCCAACCACCACCACCACCACCACCACACACCACACCACCACCCCACCACCACCCCACCACCACCACCACCACCACCACCCACCACCATCCCCACCACCACCACCACCACCATCCCCACACCACCACCACCACCACCACCACTCACCCCACCACCCCACCACCACCACCCCACCATCCCCACCACCACCACCACCACCACCACCACCACCACCACCACCACCACCACCACCATCCCCACCCCCCACCACACCACCACCACACCACACCACCACATCCCACCACCACCCCAACCCACCACCCACCACCATCCCCACCACCACACCACCCACCACCAACCACCACCACCACCACCACCCACCGCACCATCCCCACCACCACCACCACCACCCACCACCACCACCACCACCACCCCCCACCACCACCACCACCACCATCCCCACCCCCCACCACCCACCACCACCACCACCACCACCACCACCACCAACCCCACCCCACCACCACACCACCACCACCACCACCTCCCACCACCACCACCACCATCCCCCCCACCCACCACCACCACACCCACCACCACCACCCACCACCACCACCACCACCACACCCCCACCACCACCAACCACCACCACCACCACCCACCACCACCACCACACCACCACCACCACCACCACCCCCACCACCACCACCACCACCATCCCCCACCACCACCACCACCACCACCCATCCACCACCACCACCACCACCACCCACCACCACCACCACACCACACCACCACCCCACCACCACCATCACCACCACCACCACCACCACCACCACCATACCCCTCTGGACACTTCGCTCCGTACCTTAACTTCTTTTATTAATTTTTTATCACGAAACTTTCCATCGTCCACAACAAACAAACATAAGCACCACGAAGTAAAAAAAAAAAAAAGAAATCATAAAATCATAAAATAAAAACGTTCAGCCATCCATAAGCTCTTCGAAAACGTTGCTAAACTTCTCTTCCGGATTTGAGTCTTCGTCGTATTTAAGTTCTATTCGCTTTAAGTTCTTCCGCGAATTGATTTTTTTTTTTTATCAACGTTGGCAGCCGCTTGAAACGTTTTATGGCGACTTCAGCAGAGGCATTAATATCATGAAGGAAGGGGGGAGGGGGGAGGGGGAGGAGGGGAGGAAGGGGGAGGAGGGAGGGGAGGAGGGGAGGGAAGGGAGAGGGAGGGAAGGAGGGGAAGGAGGGGAAGTAGGGGGGGGGGGGAATGGAGGAAGGGGAGGTATTAGGGAGAAACGTAAGAGGGACAAAGGAGGGGGAGGGGAGGAGGGGAGGAGGGAAGAAGAGGAAGGAAGAAGGGGAAGGAGGGGAAGAGGGGAGGAATGGCGGAGGGAGAGCTATTAAAGAGGGAACGTGAGAGATGGAGAGGGAAAAGAAAGGGGAAAGGGAGGAGGAAAGTAGGCAATTTCCGACATTTCCTGTACGTCTGTATTTCGTGTGTTCCTGCTGGTCTTTCTGTGCACCGCGTCACATGATGTCCATAGAGGCGGAGGAAAAAATCTACCCGTGGAATAACCTTGTATTTTTTTAGTGGCCCCCCCCCCCCTCCCCCCCGAAAAAAAAACCATACATACAGTACATAACACTAATCCTGTCTTTATTTTATTATACTTTCTTCCCCTTTTATTTTAATTTTATAGAGTTAATAGTTGATAATATAGAACAACGGCCTTATAAAAAAGTTTACCCTCATACCTGACGTTAATTTACTTGATTTCTCTCTCTTTTTTAAACTAATCCTGTCTTTATTTCATTTTATTGTACTTCTCCTTACTATATTTTCAGAGCATAGAGTTAATAGAGTTAATATAGAACAATGGCCTTATAAATTAAAAAGTTTCCCCTCATACCTGACATTTACTTTATTTCCCTTTCTCTTTTTTCCGGCAGATTAATCATGAAAGAAAACGGGACAAGTAACCACCAGCGACCCTGCATCCATATAAGGTAAGGAGGGAAGAGAGAGAGAGAGAGAGAGAGAGAGAGAAGAGAGAGAGAGAGAGAGAGAGAGAGAGAGAGAGAGAGAGAGAGAAGAGAGAGAGAGAGAGGGAAGGGATGGAGAGAGATGAGAGAGATGGGAGAGATGGGAGAAAAGGGAGAGAGAGAAGGGAGGGAGGGAAGCGATGTAGAGAGAGATAGGAGAGAAGGGAGAGAGAGAGGGAAGGGAGAGAGAGAGAGAAGAGAGAGAGAGAAGGGATGGAGAGAGAGATTACATTGGATTATATAGGAATAACAGACACCAGGAGACCTATTGGTCCATAACGAGGGTATCTGCTGCACTACATACTACTAACTATCAACTACTTGTAAGAAAACAGTTGGAAAATTATACCATGTCCCTAAAGAGGATAGGAACATGGAAGTTTCATAGTGCAGAATGATAGGATATGAAAAATACTAACTACAACTACCACTACCACTACAACTAATCGATACGGGGGACTAGATATGAATTCGCACTATCAATACCCATTTACTTTACAGTGCGCGTCAAGCCTGTTTTTAAATGAAGTTATTGTGCTGGCTCCGACAACATTTGTTGGTAAATTGTTCCATCGATCAACGACTCTAACATTGAAATCATTTTTACGGAGATCGGTGATGCAACGTTGACCGTTTAGTTTTAAACCATTATTTCTTGTTGTCACTTGAGTTGAAAGCTCGAATAGGTTCTCTTGATTAATGACATCAAATCCTTTTAGGATCTTAAAGGTTTCTATCAAGTCCCCACGGATTCTTCGATCCTTTAAGGAAAATATATTAAGTTTCCGCAGTCTCTCTTCATAAGATGAATTTCGCAGAGATGAAATTTGTTTGGTTGCTCTTCTTTGTACTGATTCCAATTTGGCTTGATCTTTTACGAAACAGGGCGACCAGAATTGAACGGCATATTCCAAATGCGGCCTAACCAAGGACGTGTATAATTGTGTCATTACTTTCGGAGTTTTATGTCCAAATTTGCGTTTAATAAAGCCCAGCATCATATTTGCCTTTTTACTGGCAGCTAGGCAATGCGGACTGGTTTTCAGATCATTACTGATGACTTAAATTACTATATACAAATGCCAGAAGCATTATTTTAAAGCGTAACGAACTAATAGCATACGTTGTTGCCGAAACGTCAGATATCGTTAGTATCACTGAGAGTTGGGTCAACACAAAAGATAAACATTTATTAGCTGAAATAGCCATTCCAGGCTATAAGACATTCCTAAATTGTCGTACGCATAAAGCAGGTGGAGGTGTCATTCTTTACATTAAAGGTAATTTGCAAGCAATCGAAATCGATAAAGTAAATAAAGATCACTATGACTCAGTCTACGCAAAGATTAAGCTAAACGGTAAATTGCTAACTATTGGGACAATATATCGTCCTCCCAAATCTAATGCGGAAGTCGATGGCCTCCTCTATGACGAGATAAAGTCAGTTGTCAACAATAATAACGACACAATTATATGTGGAGATTTTAACCTACCTCGTATAAACTGGAATAATAATTCTGCTGATAGAGAAGGTATGCGATTGCTTGATATGGTGAACGAAGTATATTTAAATCAGGTGGTCCGTGAGCTTACAAGGGCTAATAGTATCCTAGATTTAGTTTTCACTACCGACATTGATCTGATTGATTACTGCGATATAGGTGAACATTTGGCAAACAGTGATCACAGGTTAATCAGATGCGGCATAAATTGCAATGTAGACATCACAGAAAATCGGTTATTAGTTCCCAATTATAATAAAGCAGATTTCACGAAGATCAGCAGGGTACTAAGCGAAGTTGATTGGGTTGACCTACTAAACGGTAATAACGCCGAAAACATGTGTAATTTATTCACAAATAAACTCCAATCGGTGGTTGAAAAACATGTTCCCATGATAAGAAATTATCTACAGAGTCTACGCCAAACTCGACTCTGTATTAGACCAGTGTCCTCCTCGGGACACACTCATTGTCTTGGGCGACTTCAATGCTACTACTGGCACTGTGAGAGATGGCTACGAGTTGTGTGTTGGTCCCCATGGCTCCGGTACCAGAAACACCAACAGTTCTCTGCTTCTGAACTTTGCAAGGTCCAGAAGGTTGAGAATTGCAGGTTCTTGGTATCAGAGATCAGAGCTGCACCGCTGGACATGGTATAGTAATGCCGGAGGGGTAGCTAAGGAGATCGACCACATCCTCGTTAGTACTCGTTGGAGGATCCTCCAGAACTGCAGGGTTTACCGGAGTGCTGAGTTCTTTGGAACAGATCACAGACTTGTTGTTGCTACACTTAAGCTTCATGTCAAGTCCAGAAGAATCTCAATAGGTAACCATACTGTGTTTCATCTTGAGAAACTGAAGGACTTGACATGTGCTCATGAGTATGCGGTGGCAGTCTCAAATCGGTTTGATGTGCTCGGTGCTCTCGGGGATCCTGTAGAACTGTGGGATACCTTCAAACGTGAAACTCTACAGGCTGCCAAGGGAGTGTATTGGGGAGCGCCCGAGGTCAAGGCGTGGTTTTGTCTCGACGGAGACGCTGGAGAAAATCGAGGAGAGTCGCGCTGCCAGGCTGGCTGGGAACCGGGACCAGCACAGGGCTCTGTCACGCCGGACTAGAACCCTCCTGAGGAGAGACAAGGAGAGGTATGTCAGGAGTCTCGCTGAGGATGTCGAGGGTCATTTGAACGCTAATGACCTCCGACCCGCCTACCGAGCCCTGAAGAAGTTCCGTTCCAAGTCTCCTTCTCGGGCGAGTGCTATTCGAACAGCAGATGGGCGCCTCGTGTCGAACATGGATGGGCAGATGGCTCGTTGGGCTGAGTACTTTGGGCAGTTGTTCATGGTGGACCCTCCAACTGAGCAGCTTCACACCGCTGGGTTACAGGCAGTGGATGCCGATCCTCCCATTGACGAAACCGCACCCTCTCTTGACGAAGTCAGAGAGGCTGTAGCAAAGTTGAAGGGTGGAAAGGCAGCTGGTGTTTGTAATATCAGTGCGGAGCTCCTCAAAGCTGGGGGTGAGGCCATGATCCGCGGGTTGCATGCTGTCCTGACTGCCGTGTGGCAATCAGGTACCATTCCTCCTGTCTGGAAAAGGGGGCTGGTCGTCCCTATCTGGAAAGGGAAAGGGGACCGTCAGGACTGCAACAATTACCGCGGTATTACACTGTTCAGCGTACCAGGCAAGGTGCTTGCCCATCTATTGCTGACACGAATTCGCAGTCATCTGGTGAAGCATCAGAGACCTCAGCAGTCTGGGTTCACGCCTGGTAAGTCAACAACGGACCGTATCCTAGCGCTTCGTGTCCTGGTGGAACGCCGACGTAAGTTTCGACAGGGGATTCTTGCAGCCTATGTTGATCTCAAGAAGGCGTTTGACTCAGTGCATCGTGAGTCACTCTGGGATCTTCTGCGACTTCGAGGGATTCCTGCAAGGACTATTGGTTTGATAACTGGTCTGTATTCTGGGACTGAGAGTGCTGTGAAGTGTGGGGCAGGTGTATTCAGCTTCTTTCCTGTGAATACAGGAGTGAGGCAAGGGTGCGTCCTTGCCCCATCACTTTTCAACGCTTGTATGGACTGGGTATTGGACAAGGTTGTAGATCAAAGTGATTGTGGAGCATCCGTCGGCAACACCAAGATCACTGATCTTGTTTTTGCCGATGATGCAGTAATCTTTGCTGAGTCGCTGGAGGTCCTGGTGATGGCTCTCGAGGCGCTGCACGAGGAGGCAAAGCCTTTGGGACTTGAGGTCTCCTGGCTCACGACCAAGGTCCAGGTGTTTGGAGACTTAATAGATGAAGCAGTACAGTCTGTTCATGCGTGTGGCGAGGACATTGAGATCTTGGAAAGTTTTGCATACCTTGGTAGCGCAGTCCATAATGACGGCGGGTCACGTCAAGAAGCCTTACGGCGGATTGGCATAGCCCACGGTGTTATGGACTCGCTCAGCGGGAGTATTTGGCGTTTGTCGGTACCTGTGCAGGAGACAAAGATCCGGATCTCAAGTCGCTTGTGATCCCTGTCTTACTCTATGGTTGTGAGACATGGACACTAAATAGTGACTTGAAGAGACGAATCAATGCCTTTGGTAATAAGTGTCTTCGCAGAATCATGGGGTATCGCTGGGATGATTACGTGTCAAATCAGCGATTGCACCGTGAGACTGAATCGAGGCCTATTACCTGCATAGTCCGCCAGCGCCAACTTCGGCTATATGGGCATGTGGCACGCTACCCTGAAACCGATCCTTCCCATCGGGTTGTATCTGTAAGAGACAATCCGGCGTGGAGGAGGCCAAGGGGGCGCCCACAAGGCTCGTGGCTGGGGCAAGTTGATGTTTCTTGTCGAGAGTTGCTTGGTATGGGAAAGGAGCCTGCATGGGAACTCGCGCGTGGTGACCCCCGGGAGTGGCGTCGTAGGGTGGGCGAGGCGACGCGCCCCCCGGCGTATGCCCCCAATGATTGATTGATTGATGATAAGAAAACGTCTAAATAACATAAACAAACCCAGTTGGATGACTAATGAGATTCAACAAATTATTGGCAGTAAGCGACGAGCGTATAAAGTTTTCAAGCGATCAAATGCGGACTGCGATTCTAGAGAATACAATGACGTAAAACGTCGTTGCAAAGGATTAATAAAGACTAAAAAGCGCGAGTATGAAGAAAAAATTGCAAAGGAATCCAAATCAAACCCAAAAAGGTTCTTTCAATACGTTCGAAGTAAGAAAAACGTCAAAACAAGTATTGGGCCACTGAAAGATAAAAATAACATCTTGGTAAATGATAATAAGAGCATGGCATGCGTACTCAATGATTACTTTAATGCGGTATTTATTAAAGAAGACGAAGCTCCATTACCAGAACCAGTAACCATGTATGCGGGACTCGAAAGTGATAGATTGGAAATAGGAGAGATAACAGTAGACGAAATATCAAAGTATTTGCAGAAACTCGACCCAGCAAAATCCGTGGGGGTGGACGAAATTTCGCCGCGATTACTTTGCGAATGTCACAGTCAACTTTCGCTCCCATTAAAGATTATTCTCAATAAATCGCTAATGGACAAAAATGTTCCTAGTATGTGGAAATTGGCTAATGTGACACCGATATTCAAGAAAGGGAGTAAGAGCCTCGCAAGTAATAATTGCCCAATTAGTCTAACGTCTGTGATTGTTAAACTATTTGAAAAAATATTGCGGGATAAAATAGTGTCTTTTCTCGATGAAAATAACTCAATACTAAACTCCCAGCATGGATTTCGAAATAAAAGATCCTGCTTAACAAACCTACTCGATTTTTTTAACGTCATTTATTCAAACTGGGACGCTAAAATTCCCTCGGATGTAATACACCTTGATTTTCAGAAATCCTTCGATACAGTTCCCCATAAGCGACTGTTGGCCAAGCTAAGGGCACATGGCTTAGGAGAGCAATTATGTTCATAGATTGGCGATTGGCTTTCAAATCGTAAACAACGGGTAGTAATAAATGGCGAGGCATCTGATTGGTTAGATGTTACTAGTGGGGTGCCTCAGGGCTCGGTCTTGGGTCCTACGCTTTTTCTGATATATATCAATGATCTGGACTGCGGACTTGTATCTAAAATATCGAAATTTGCAGATGACACCAAATTAGGTGGTAAAGCATATACTAGAGAAAACTGCGAACTCATACAAAGTGACCTCGACAAACTATCAGACTGGAGTGATAAATAGCTATTACAATTCAATTCCGATAAATGTAAAGTAATGCATATAGGCAACGATAACCTCAAATATAACTATCAAATGCAAAATAAATCGTTAACTGAAGTACAGCAGGAAAAGGATTTAGGTGTCATAAGATGGGAGAGATGGGAGAGAAGGGAGAGAAGAGAGAGAGAGAGAAGGGAGAGAAGGGAGGGAGGGAAGGGGATGGAGAGAAGGGAGGGAGGGAAGGGATGGAGAGAGAGATAGAGAGAGAGAAGGGAGGGAGGGAAGGGAGGTTGAGAGATGGGAGAGATGGGAGAGAAGGGAGAGAAGGGAGGAGAGAGAGAGAGAAGGGAGGGAGAGAAGAGAGAGAGAGAGAGAGATGGGGAGAGAAGGGAGAGAAGGGAGAGAGAGAGAAGGAGGGGAGAAGGGAGAGAGAGAGAGAAGGGAGAGAAGGGAGAGAAGAGAGAGAAGGGAGGGAGAGAAGGGAGAGAGAGAAGGGAGGGAGGGAAGAGAGATGGGACTCAAAGATGGGAGAGAAGGGAGAGAAGGGAGAGAGAGAAGGGAGGGAGGGAAGAGAGATGGGACTCAAAGATGGGAAGAGAAGGGAGAGAAGGGAGAGAAGGGAGAGAAAGAAGTGAGGGAGGGAGGGAAGGGAAGGAGGGGATGAGGGAAATGCTGGAAAAAAGGCAAATATGGACATAGGGGGAGGACGGGAGGTAGGAAAGAGCAAACACAAAGGGTCTAAAAAAAGGGGCAACTGTCGAAAAAAATGAGAGAAACTAGATGGTAAAAATAAAGAGGTAAACAAAGGAGGAGAGAAAAAAGGGACCTAGTTTTGGAGAAGGGATAAAAAGCTTGATGAGAAAGGAAGGGGGGGGAGAGAGAGAGAGAGAGAGAGAGAGAGAGAGAGAAGAGAGAGAGAGAGAGAGAGAGAGAGAGAGAGAGAGAGAGAGAGAGAGAGAGAGAGAGAGGGAAAAGAGAGAGAGAGAAGAGAGAGAGAGAGAGAGAGAGAGAGAGAGAGAGGAGAGGGGGAATAGAATGAGGTATGGAGAAAAAGTGAGGGAAGGGAATAGGGGAAGGAAGACTAGTAGAGAGGAAGAGAAGGAAAGGGAAGAAGAGAATAGGCAAGGACGGGAATAGTGGAAGGAGAGGAGAGGAAAGTTGAGGAAAGATGGGAATAGGTAAGACTAGAAGAGAGGAAGAGAAGGAAAGAGAAGGTAAAGGGAGGGTAAATAAGGATGGAAATAATGGAAGGAGAGGAGAGGAAGCAGAGGAAAGATGGAATAAGGGAGGGAAGACTAGGAGAGACGAAGAGAGGAGGAGAAAGAAAGGGAAGAAGAGAATAGGCAAGGACGGGAATAATGGAAGGAGAGGAGAAGAAAGGAAAGAGAGGAAAGAGGTTGAAGTGGAGGGAAAGGAGGGATGGAAAGCCAGGTGGTATAAAAAATAAATTGGAATATATACATTATTTTCACTGTTTCTTTTACTATCAAATGAATAAATATGGGCTTGGATACAAAGACTTCATGTGTGTGTGTGTGTGTGTGTGTGTGTGTGTGTGTGTGTGTGTGTGTGTGTGTGTGTGTGTGTGTGTGTGTGTGTGTGTGTGTGTGTGTGTGTGTTTCTCTGTCTCTATTTGCATGTCTGTCTGTCTGTCTGTCTCTGTTTACATTTCTGCCTGTCCGTCTCTATCTGTCTCTTCAAAATATTCAGGATCCTCGCATGAGCTGCTTCCTTCTGCAGCCTCTTCTCAGGGGCGCTCAGAGGAGATAGAGAAGGGATTACTCTCTTCACCCTTTCTCCTCACTCATCTTCCTTCTCTCTCCCTCTCTCCCCCTTTCCCCCTCCTCTCCCCCTCCCCCTCTCTCCTCTCCTCCCCTTTTCTCTCCTCTCTCTCCTCTCAAACCCCCCCCCTTTCCTCCTACCCCTTCTATCTTATCCTCATCCTCTTCCTCATTCGTCTCCTACCCTTTTCTATTTTTGGGTTTGTTGGGTTTTTGGGGGGTTTGGGTTTGTGTGGGGGGTTTTGGGGGGGTTTTGGGTGGTGTGTGTTGTTTAGGTTTGGTGGTTTTTTGTGGCTAGGGGGGGACTAAGTAAGCGTTAAATCCGCCCGAATACATAAAAATTTATTAATAATAATTTTAAAAATTTTTAAAATATAACTATAATATAAAAAGGGTTAATAATATTAATTTTTATTTTTGTATATTTTTTATATATATATATATTATAGTATAATATATTATATTATATATTATATTTATATTTATTATAATATTTTATAATATTTTTATATATTTTATATAATAATATAAAAATTATTAATATTATTATATATATAATATATATATATAATATATATAATATATATAATAGAATATATAATATAATATAAAAATTAATATATAATATATATAATAATTATATTATTAATATATAATATATTTTATATATATATCTATATATATATGATATAATTTTTATATATATCTATATATATATATATTAATATATTCTATATATATATATATATAAAATATATTATATATAATTATTATATATAGATATATATTATAATTGGTTATAGATATATTTATAATATATATATATATATATATTATATATTATTATTATGATATTATATGTATATATTATAGTATATATATATTAATATATATATAATATAAATATATATTATAATATAATTAAAATAATATATATTATATATATATATAATATATATATTATAAATAAATATATATATAAAATATATATAATATATATATATATATAATATATATAATATATATATATATATATTAAATATTATTATATATATATATATATATATTATATTATATATATATATATATAAAATATTATTATATAATTTTTATATATATATATATATATATATATATATATATAAAATATATATATATATATAATGCACTAAAGTATAAGCCATACCTCCGGCCGAATATTTCATCAATTAGTTGCCATGGCAACAGTTGTCAAAAAATTTCATCCAAAATTAAATCTGTTCTTCCTTATACCAAATAGACTTGGTATACCGAGTTTGGTCTAAATCTATTCGTAACTTTTCGAGAAATCCTGTACACTAACAAACAGACAGACAGACAGACAGACAGATCGGGGTGAAAACATAACCCCTCCAACTTCGTTGGCGGAGGTAATAAGGAAGCTACAAGAGGCCGTGAAACCTACACGAGGTAGTTCCTGTTAAAATTATTTGCATTACTTTATACAATTACACTTTTACACAATAATCATTACAATACATTACTTCATCCATATAACCTAAATAATTACTCGTAGTTTATTTTCCGAACCCTACATTTGCACTACCTCATTAACCCCTTAAAGGCTAATGCGACGGAGATGAGCACCGAGGCCACGCACAGTTCAGCGTATGCCCCCATCTTTACCTTTTATTAACCTTTTAACTCCTTCGTCACCTTTTCGTCTTCCTATTCTAACTCCCAACACTCCTTTTCCAAGTCGGTCTTTTCTTGTAATTAATTCTGAGTTAGTTCTGTCATCTTCTTTATTTCATCCATTAACTCGTCTTCAACTAAGATATCCACATTTTTCCACACTCCATTCCGTGACCAACCATCCAGGCTACCTAATCCATACCCATATCCACCCCTTAACCCTTACCCAAACCCTTGTCCCTAACCCACCCACACTAACAAGGCCATTTATCCTAATTGGCACTTTACCTCTCCCCTCTGCACACTCACGCCTCTCCTCTTATCTCTGACAGCCTCAAAGCCCGGACCATACCACCCTATTTCTCCTCACGACCTCGCAACACCATCCATCTTATTATTGAATAGCATACGATTACCCTCCTTCCAGCCTTCCGTTTCCTTGCCTAGCCTATCATTCATCCTTCTACTACTGCCCCCAACCACCCCAGTCCCGCCCTGCCCCTCCACCACAGCCCTACCACAACCCAGCCCCCACCACAGTCCACCACAGCCCGCCCCGCCACCACACAGCCCGTAATCGACCATTGCGGTGAGGCCTTCCAGAGTACAGCATGGCCACACCCTGCTACGGGTTTTAAGGCGGTCCTGCGTAACCCACAGTGTGTTATGTTATGTCTCCTTTACACCACACTATGTCATGTTTCCATATAGCGGGGTTATGTAGTGGTGGTAGGGGTTATAGGGGGAGTGATGGGGGGCTCTTGATGTTCCCCCTTCCCCCACCATGTTACCCCTCGTCCCCCCTTCCCAATACACCTGACCGCAACTATATAGGGACACATATGCGCTAGAGGTTTCATCGGTATCCTAATAACAAGCCGCGGGACCTTGCAGCTGCTTGAACGGCTTAGCTCTCTCTCTCTCTCTCTCTCTCATCTCTCTCTATCTCCTCTCCTTCTCCTCTCCTCTCTCTCTCTCCTCTCTCTCTCTCTCTTCTCTCTCTCTCCTCTCTCTCCTCTCTCTCTTCCTCTCTCTCTCTCTCTCTCTCATCTCTCTCTCTCTCTCTCTCTCTCTCTCTCTCTCTCTCCCTCTCTCGTCTCTCTCTCTCTCTCTCTCCCTCTCCGTCTCTCTCTCATCCTCTCTCTCTCTCTCTCTCTCTCGCTCTCTCTCCTCTTCTCTCCTTCTCTCTCTCTCTCTCTCTCTCTCTTCTCTCTCTTCTCTCTCTCTCTCTCTCTCTCTCTCTCTCTCTCTCTCTCTCTCTCTCTCTCTCTCTCTCTCTCTCTCTCTCTCTCTCTCTCTCTCTCTCTCTTCTCGCTCTCTCTCTCTCTTCTCTCTCTCTCTCTCTCTCCTCTCTCTCCTCTCCTCTCTCTCTCTCCTTCTCTCTCCTCTCTCTCATCCCCAGTGCCGCTCCAGGTCAGGCAGGGAGCGGTACCAGTGCTAGTTAGCGGGTGGTTGTGCGGCATGAAGCAGGATTTGTGAGCCTTGCAAAACCTCTCCGGGCGGGTGGAGGGTCCTGGTGGTCTCCCGAGTGTGTGTGTGGGATGTAGCGTCGGTCCTCCCTTGTACTTTAAGCCCACAGGACGAGGAGAGGGTAAAGGAAGAAGAGAAATAGAGAAAGGGAAAGAGGAGAGAGTGAAGGAAGAAGAGAAAGAGAAAAAGGGAAAGAGAAACCTAACCTAACCTAACCTAACTTAACACTTTAACACTTTAACACTTTATTATGTTTGCCATTTTACAATATTTTATAATGATTATAACAGGATATGGGGTTGCAAACAGCCCTTTACAAGCAAAAGCTTTTTGGGCAAAGGTGTGGAGAGAGAGGGAAAACACACAGAAAAAATAATGAATAAACACAAGGTATATAAATACTAAACAAATACTGACATAAACAGGCGATGATAGTTAGTTAGTTACTTAGACTAATTTACAGGATAATATACACTAGTAATAAATAATATTAAACAGTTGTTGTGAAGAATTACACAAAAAATAAGTACAAGAACAATAATAACAATGATAATAGTACACAGAGCTAGTATAATGATAATAAATGTTTCTTGAATGTATGTTTAAAAGTGCTTAAGCTAGGTGAATGTTTGATATGTACAGGGATATCATTCCATAACTTGGGACCTTGGTACATTAGGGAATGCTTGTATAGGGTTAGTCTATGACTAGGTATGGACAGGGAGCGTTGGTTGCGGGTTTGGTAATTGTGAAGTAGTTCGTCATTATTGTAGTTAGACGCTGATTGTTTGTACATAAAAGATGCAATATTTAATTTTGATAAATCATTTAGATTCAAAATATTTAAGGATTTAAATAATGGAGGAGTGTGCTCGCAGTAGTCACTGTTGGTTATTATTCTGATGACTTTTTTATGGAGTACATTTAGATGGTTTAAATGACAGGGATAAGTGGTGGACCAAATGAGATTACAATAATTGAGATGGGGGTAAATGTGAGCATAATACATGCATTTAAGAACTTCCACTGGGGCGAATGGTTTGACTTTGAGAAGGAGTGGAATTAATCTAGATAATTTTAAACAGAGGTTGGACAGATGATGTTTAAAAGTTAAGTTTTTGTCAAAGATTAATCCAAAGAACTTTATCTTGTATACTTGAGTAATGTCGTCATTTAAAATTTTAAGATTTGGTAATGGTTGGTATCTGGTAGTTAACCTACCCTAACCTAACCTAAACTAACCCAACCTAACCTAACCTAACCTAACCTAAACTAAACTAAACTAACCTAACCTAACCTAAACTAACCTAACCTAACCTAACCTAACCAAACATCTAAAGGAGGAGAAGGAGAGGGTGAAGGAAGAAGTGAAATAGAGGAAGGGAAAGAGAATTCACGTCAACATCCAAACACGTGTACATTTAAAGCACTAAACAATAGATTAATCCTTTATTGCAGGCATTTTTAATTCGTTCAATTCCTCATTACTCTTCCAATCCTTCTATTCTACTTCACCCTTCTCTCTCTCTTTATCCTCTCTCTTTATCCTCTCTCATTATCCTCTCTCTTTATCCTCTCTCTTTATCCTCTCTCCTTATCCTCTCTCTTTATCCTCTCTCTTTATCCTCTCTCTTTATCCTCTCTCCTTATCCTCTCTCTTTATCTTCTCTCTTTATCCTCTCTCTTTATCCTCTCTCCTTATCCTCTCTCTTTATCTTCTCTCTTTATCCTCTCTCGTTATCCTCTCTCTTTATCCTCTCTCTTTATCTTCTCTCTTTATCCTCTCTCGTTATCCTCTCTCTTTATCTTCTCTCTTTATCCTCTCTCGTTATCCTCTCTCTTTATCCTCTCTCTTTATCTTCTCTCTTTATCCTCTCTCGTTATCCTCTCTCTTTATCCTCTCTCTTTACCCTCTCTCCTTATCCTCTCTCTTTATCTCTCTCTCTTTATCCTCTCTCGTTATCCTCTCTCGTTATCCTCTCTCTTTATCCTCTCTCTTTATCTTCTCTCCTTATCCTCTCTCTTTATCTCTCTCTCTTTATCCTCTCTCGTTATCCTCTCTCTTTATCCTCTCTCTTTATCCTCTCTCTTTATCCTCTCTCTTTATCCTCTCTCGTTCCTCTCTTTTCTTATTTTGCTTTTGTTAACCCATTTTCATTCATATAAACTCCTTTTTTGTATTTAATTTTTCATTTTTCTCCATTTAAATTTTACTGTTTTTATTTTTTTAGCATTCCTTACTGTCTCCCTTGCTTTTTATTTTTCATTTCCTCTTCCTTCCATAATCCCTTGAGACCCAGAACGTAATTTCCATTGAAATTTAGCTACCATTTGACGATTTTTAGTGACTATAAGCAATATTTTATAACTATGACCTGCTTAGTATCCTTGTCGACTAGCTAATTTGGTTTATTTAGTTACTTTTCGTTATTTTATGGTAAACTACAGACAATTTTTTATAGCAAAGGAAAGATCTGGGCGTGAAGGGGATAATTCTTTAAACTTCTCTGTCATTGCTAAACACGAAACCATGCTATCCTTTATCGTTTTCTCATCCCCATATTTATCTCTCTCTCTTCTCTTCCTCCTTTCTTTCTTTCGTCCATTGGTCTTCACAACACTTCATAACACAACCACACAACCTGCCAGGAAAAAGGCCAGGGGGAATCTGTCCGGGGAAAAATACTAGGGGGGAAAATGTCCTATGTCCTAATGTCCAGGGGGGAATATGACACAGCCCTTGGAGACGCTACCCACTCTGCTACCGCCTCTCCTACCTTACTTCCTTCTCTCTCTCCATCTCTTATTCCTTCTCCACCTCTATCTCCTATTTTCTCCTTCTTTCCCTTCCCCCCTACTTCCTTCTCCACCTCCACCTCTTCTTTTCTCACTTCCTTTTCATCTCTCTATTTATTTTTCTCCTTCTCTCCTTCCCTTCCTTTCCTTCTCCACCTTTACCTCCTGTCCTCCCTCTCTCCTTCCCTTCCCATTTCCTTTTCCATCCCCATCTCTTCTATTCTCCCTCTCTACTTCCCTTCCCTTCCTTCTCTCTCTCCATCTCCTCTTCTTTCGTATCATCTCCACTTCCCTTCTTCTCCACCTCTATCACTTTCCTCCCTCTCTCCTTCCTTTCCCACTTCCTTTTCCACCTCC
Source organism: Chionoecetes opilio (assembly GCA_016584305.1). NCBI lineage: Eukaryota > Metazoa > Arthropoda > Malacostraca > Decapoda > Majidae > Chionoecetes > Chionoecetes opilio. The sequence continues at coordinate 169,043 of JACEEZ010019083.1, read as the reverse complement.
ACCTCCACCTCCTCTTTTCTCCCTCTACCTCCCCCCCTACCTCCTTCCTCATCTTCCCAGCCCGTCCGTCAGTATAGTGCCGCGCCCCTCACTGCTTTGCTCTACTTCCCCAGGCCAGGAGGCGGGTGCGTGGAAGGGCTGCTACCTGCCGTGTACGAGGCCGCGTTAGTGCACTCGGAGACGCACCACCACCGGCCCAACCACAGCTTTCAACCCGACCAGAGCACCTCAGCCATCATCTATGTGTCCGTGAGTGTTCGTGTGTGTAGGGATGTGGGGGATGTTTGTGTAAGGGGGAGGTGTGTGTGTGGTGGGGGGGGTGTTTGTGTGGGTGGGGGTGTTTGTGTGAGTGTGTGGTGGTACAGTGAGAAATAAATGTGTTGCAAAGTGAATATGCACGAGAGAGAGAGAGAGAGAGAGAGAGAGAGAGAGAGAGAGAGAGAGAGAGGAGAGAAGAGAAGAGAGAGAGAGAGAGAGAGGAGAGAGAAGAGATGAAAGGAAATTATATATACGAGAGGAAATTTAATTAACGAAAGACTTGATTAATGGTTAGATGTGCTCAGTGCTCTCTAGTTAGTCATCCATTATGTGTGTGTGTGTGTGTGTGTGTGTGTGTGTGTGTGTGTGTGTGTGTGTGTGTGTGTGTGTGTGTGTGTGTGTGTGTGTGTGTGTGTGTGTGTGTGTGTGTGTGTGCGCTATGTTATTGTGCGTTAGTGCTGGAGGGGGAAGGGGGAGGGGGAAGGGAGGGACCATATATATAATGAAATCACTTCCCCTACTCTCTCCCCCCTTCCAACCCCCCCCCCCCTTTACCATTTTGTCTGCACCCCCCCCCACAATGCATCAGCCAGATTGCTGCTCTTCTTCTATTTGTTACCTCTCTCTTCTTCTTTCTCTCTCTTTGTTATCTCTCTCTTCTTTTTCCCTCCCCATTCTATCCTTACACAATATAATTCCTCGTCCTCTTTCATGCTTCTTCCCTTCACATTCTCCAGTCTTTAATCTCTCTCTCTCTTCTCTTCTCTCTCTCTCTCTCTCTCTCTCTCTCTCTCTCTCTCTCTCTCTCTCTCTCTCTCTCTTCCTTTCCTCTCTACGTTCTCTAACCCTCTCTTCATACCTCCTCTCATAATTTACTTCAGATCGTTTCTCTACGACTTGTTCTAATCATTCTTTCCTCTCTCTACTAATGTCCTTCCGCCTCACTTCCTCGATAATTCTACAAAAATCTAGGGACACGCTCTTTCAGATTTCTTCTCTCTCTCTCTCTCTCTCTCTCTCTCTCTCTCTCTCTCTCTCTCTCTCTCTCTCTCTCTCTCTCTCTCTCTCTCTCTCTCTCTCTCTCTCTCTCTCTCTCTCACTCTCTCTCTTCTCTACTCTCTCTCTCTTCTCTCTCTCTCTCCTCTCTCTCTCTCTCTCTCCTCTCTCTCTCTCTCTCTCTCTCTACCGAATAGCACAGTACATTCCTAATTTTCTTTCTTCACCATTCCTAACCTCCTATTCCCCCCTATAACAATCCCTCTCACCATTCCTAACCTCCTATTCCCCCTTATAACAATCCCTCTCACCATTCCTAACCTCCTATTCCCCCTTATAACAATCCCTCTCACCATTCCTAACCTCCTATTCCCTCTTATAACAATCCCTCTCACCATTCCTAACCTTCTATTCGCCCCTATAACAATCCCTCTCACCATTCCTAACCTTCTATTCGCCCCTACAACAATGCCTCTAACCTTATATTCGCCCCTACAACAATCCCTCTAACTTCCTATTCGCCCCTATAACAATATCTCTAACCTCTTATTCGCCCCTACAACAATGCCTCTAACCTCCTATTCGCCCCTACAACAATGCCTCTAACCTTATATTCGCCCCTACAACGATCCCTCTAACTTCCTATTCGCCCCTACAACAATATCTCTAACCTCCTATTCGCCCCTACAACAATGCCTCTAACCTCCTATTCGCCCCTACAACAATCCCTCTAACTTCCTATTCGCCCCTACAACAATGCCTCTAACCTTATATTCGCCCCTACAACAATCCCTCTAACTTCCAATTCGCCCCTACAACAATGCCTCTAACCTTATATTCGCCCCTACAACGATCCCTCTAACCTCCTATTCGCCCCTTCAACAATCCCTCTAACCTCCTATTCGCCCCTTCAACAATCCCTCTAACCTCCTATTCGCCCCTTCAACAATCCCTCTAACCTCCTATTCGCCCTTTCAACAATCCCTCTAACCTTCTATTCGCCCCTTCAACGATTCCTCTCACCATGCATTTTTTCGCGCCCTTCCTCTTCCCTCAGATCGTGGTGGTGTTCTACGTGGTCATCATTGCCGTGTTAGTGGGCACAACTCTACGACGCCGGGGCCTGGGCAGCGACGAGCCAGAGGACTCCAGACACCTCTTACTCTACGACGAGAAAACAGACACAGTGACCACTACCCAAGCTGTCCCGACCTCTAAGATTCACGAGGCGGGTCTTCTGACGGTGTGAGGCTACGAGGTGCATCATGAGGACAGGCTGGAGTAGATTAGGGAGTGAAAGTAGAGGTGAATGCTGATGGAGGGGAGGGAAGAGACGGCTGGAGGACGCGATAACAGGGTGTGATGTGAACGGAGCTGCTGAGAAGAGTGAAAAGGGAGGAGGTATAGGAAGGGAGTTACGTGAGGGTTGTTAGGAGGAGGAGGAGGAGGAGGAGGAGGAGGAGGAGAAAAGGAGAGAGGAGGAGGAGGAGGAGGAGGAGGAGGAGGAGGAGGAGGAGGAGGAGGAGCGTGTTGTTATGTGTGTCTTCCTGAGCTAAGGTAGAGGAGGTAATGGATGAGAAAAGTAGAAATTGGAGTGACCCTTGACCCTTTTACTCCCCCGTCTCTATCTTCAAACACGGAGAGGGAGTCGTGGTGAGGGGTAACGATTCTAGGAAGATTATACCGTGTTTTCCTCCTCTCCTCCTCCTCCTCCTCCTCCTCCCCTCCTCCTCCTCCTCCTCCTCTCCTCCTCCTCCACCTCCACCTCCTCCAGTAAACCCATCATACTCGAGGCTGCAAACACGGCACTTATTGTCACCGTCAGTACTACCATACACACACACACACACACACACACACACACACACACACACCCACACACACCCACACCCACACACAGACATTCAGTAAAGAACAGAAGAAGAAATGGTAAAACTGTTATCTTTCCATCTTATTTTTTAAAACAGTTACAAAATTAAACTTTAAGCTTACGCATTTTAACAGGAGGACTTACATAATTCCGACCTATCCTAGATGACTACCGCGTCGAGAACTTCTGCTCTCCGTTTTCTATAACAAAGTGACGGGGAGGGGGCACTGAGGCACTTCAGCATGTAAACTAAGTAGCTACCTGGTTGCTTTTCGGATGTGAAGGGGGAGTAGGGGAGTATATATTATATCCCTCGTGTATCATATGTGTATGTATGAACTGAACCACATATCGGCATATCCTTGCACACACACAGAGAGAGAGAGAGAGAGAGAGAGAGAGAGAGAGAGAGAGAGAGAGAGAGAGAGAGAGAGAGAGAGAGAGAGAGAGAGAGAGAGAGAGAGAGAGAGAGAGAGAGAGAGAGAGAGAGAGAGAGAGAGAGAGAGAGAATTATTACAGGAACTACCACGTGTAGGTCTCGCGGCCTCTTGTAGCTTCCTTATTTTATTATGTTCTTATTTTTTATGAGAGAGAGAGAGAGAGAGAGAGAGAGAGAGAGAGAGAGAGAGAGAGAGAATATTAGAAAAAAAGTTAGAGACGGTATGAGTGAGACCAGAAAAATGAGTTAATCCATTATTCCTCGGCGCAGAGAACGTCATGTCAGCGTTTGAGACTCACAGATGAACCTGACGTGTGAAAGATGAATGAAAGCAGCAAATGAAAGACTCTTGAAAACTACCGATAGCCATGCAGAGAGTCACCGTGTAGTAGTTAAGAACAGAGCGAATCATAATGTATAGCCATGCATTTTTCACACCCCTAATTGGCATTCCTTTCCTTTAACTAATTTATAACAGTGTGGGTAATGAGAGGGAGGAAGGGGATTAGTATGTGTAGAGAGTGTTGGTGGGAGGAAAAGGAGAGAAAGGGGACATGAGATATAGAGGAAAACTATAGACGATATCAGGAAGGGAAGTAAAGGATTAACCCCTTGAGACCCAGAGCTTAATTTCCATTGTAATATGACCACCATTAGATGATTTTTAATTAATATAAGCAATGTTTTTATAGATATGACCTGTTTAGTATCCTTGTCGACTAACAAATTTGATATATTTAGTTAATTTTTGTAATTATATGGCTCGACAACCGACATTTTTTATAGCAAAGGAAAGATCTGGGCGTGAAGGGGTTAAGAATGGGTTAAAAGATGAGAAGAATATGTACCTACCAGCCATTCAAGATTCCGCTGGTCTTCCCGTATTTCCTAGGTTCTGAGGATAAAACAGAGACAAAACATGAAGTAGTAAGACCAGAATACCACTACCAACAACAACAACAACCATAACAACAACAAAAGTGATAATGATAATAGCAACAATAAAAATATTTACAATAACAAGGATAATAACGATAATGATTAGAATAATGCCCATTTGATGCCATATTCCGTTACATAAACAAAACAAATGCGATCAGGCGTTAAAGATCATCCTTCACTTTATTTTATTAATCTATACTTCTTGCCATGCTCCTAATGAGGGAAGAGAAGGGAGCTGCATATTATCACTCCATCCCACAACACACCCTTGTCTCTAAGCTCGTACTATAAGCCACAAAGTAACCCAGGAGATGTGTGACTACCTACACCACAACTTGACTCCACTGTCCTATCATCTCACACTCCTTAACCATATTTATATTTCTTTTAAACCACAAAGGACTAACCAAGGGCAAACACAAAAAGGAACAAAAAGCCCGCTATCTGCCAGTTCCCACAAAGAAGACAGAGAATAAAGCAAAGGGGGTGGGCCAATTTAGCTCAGGAGGTGTCTTGATACTTCTCGCTTGAAAAAATTTAAGTCGTAGGAAGGTGGAAAAATAGAAACAGGAAGAGAGTTCCAGAGTTTACCAGTGAAAGGGATGAAAGAGTGAAGATACTGGTTGACTCTTGCATTAGGAAGATGGACAGAACGGGATGAAAGAGTGAAGATACTGGTTAACTCTTGCATTAGGAAGATGGACAGAACGGGATGAAAGAGTGAAGATACTGGTTAACTCTTGCATTAGGAAGATGGACAGAACGGGATGAAAGAGTGAAGATACTGGTTAACTCTTGCATTAGGAAGATGGACAGAACGGGATGAAAGAGTGAAGATACTGGTTGACTCTTGCATTAGGAAGATGGACAGAACGGGATGAAAGAGTGAAGATACTGGTTAACTCTTGCATTAGGAAGATGGACAGAACGGGATGAAAGAGTGAAGATACTGGTTAACTCTTGCATTAGGAAGATGGACAGAACGGGATGAAAGAGTGAAGATACTGGTTAACTCTTGCACTAGGAAGATGGACAGAACGGGTATCTATTACACATACAGCTGCTCTTTCCCTGACATCTTCCCTCAATGTAGAACTCGACACTACAAGGTCCTCACAGTCCTCAGGTCGACTAACAGCTCCAGGAATCGTCGAAACCCCAACCTTGTTTTCACGTACGAACGCTGAGTGGTCGACATCAATTTTGTGCAATACTGTAATTGATTGACGCTCGGGAACTGACGAAAACAACTGCTGTATAAATGGAATGTTGAACGCTTGTGTAAATTTGTTGTACTATATCAAACATATAAAAGAAAATAAACAAATATATACATGAATGATTTTTTACTAACCAAAATGCCGTCTCTCTCTCTCTCTCTCTCTCTCTCTCTCTCTCTCTCTCTCTCTCTCTCTCTCTCTCTCTCTCTCTCTCTCTCTCTCTCTCTCTCTCTCTCTCTCTCTCTCTCTCTCTCTCTCTCTCTCTCTCTCTCTCTCTCTCTCATTCTCTCTGATAACTAAAAAAGGAACCCTTTAAAAATCAATAATTGCAGGGAGACAAATAGCCTGCCGGTGACGGGTTGGTTCTATCAAAACAAGGTGAGTTTTGAGAAGTGTGAGCCGCGCCGCTGCAGGGACACGAGCAGGACGAGGTGGAGGCAGCAGGGAACACAACAGGAGGACAAAAATATAAGTAGTAGTTGTTGAAGGAGAACACGAATACATGAATAACAAAACACACACACACACACACAGACACAGACACAGACACAGACACAGACACACACACACACACACACACACACACACACACACACACACACACACGACTGTTTTTGTTTTACACCCGCGCGATGGTCAGGTTGATAACGTGCTGGACTCCCACTCTGTGGGTAGGCGGTTCGTATCCTCGCGCTCCCGGGGATTTTTCACTGACAAATTCGGGTGGTTACTGTCCCCCTTGAGCAAGGAGATGGGGGGGTGTGGTGTGTGAGGTCCCAGCATTGCCCAAAGATCGGTAATAATAAGCTCCAAGCTCG
>JACEEZ010019083.1:130000-157500 GCA_016584305.1 Chionoecetes opilio | reverse complement strand
ACTACATATACACTTTTCGTCGCTGTAACATTGAAAGTAGAAAAATATACTTAAAGGTAGAGTGAATGGATGAAAACGGTTGGTAGATAAAAATACCCTATACCTATACAAATATACATATAGGTAGATGAATGTTTAGCTAGACATACAAATAGGTAAATTATGTATGCACTGCTATTATGTGTTAAAATCCCACACAAACACTATGCCTCGAGGTCCATTAGCAAAGTAACATTTTTCCAGGGATTACATTTTTTACAGGCAATCGAGCAGAATATATTACTGGTGTATTTGTCCGTCGGTCATTAGCATAATGCAACACGCGTAAGGCTGTTTAAAATGCTTCATGCAATCGCTAGAATTCACTCCCAGTCACAGTCGGTAATAATGACACATGTAATACACTTTCGTTAGTATTATCATCACCCTAATATACATCGTACTGATATACTTTTAAACACACGCATAACAATAATAGTCTTGCACTCATAGTTAATACACTCATTACGACCTTTCAAATAATTACGAAATGTTTCCATCGTACTTAACTTGGCAGCATTCATAAATTAATGATGCTAGAAACTATTTGCGGAAGTGAATTAACCTTTGGAAACTATCTGCAGACGTGAATTAACTTTGGGAAACTATCTTTGGACGTGAATTAACCTTTAAAAACTATCTGCGGACGTGAATTAACATTTGAAAACTATCTGCAGACGTGAATTAACCTTTGGAAACTATCTGCGGACGTGAATTAACCTTTGGAAACTATCTGCGGACGTGAATTAACCTTTAAAAACTATCTGCGGACGTGAATTAACCTTTAAAAACCATCTGTGGACGTGAATTAACCTTGGGAAACTATCTGCGGACGTGAATTAACCTTTGAAAACTATCTGCGGACGTGAATTAACCTTGGGAAACTATCTGCGGACGTGAATTAATCTTGGGAATCTATCTGCGGACGTGAATTAACCTTTAAAAACTATATGCAGACGTGAATTAACCTTTAAAAACTATCTGCAGACGTGAATTAACCTTTAAAAACAATCTGCGGACGCGAATTAACCTTTAAAAACAATCTGCGGACGTGAATTAACCTTTAAAAACAATCTGCGGACGTGAATTAACCTTTAAAAACAATCTGCGGACGTGAATTAACCTTTAAAAACTATCTGCAGACGTGAATTAACCTTTAAAAACAATCTGCGGACGTGAATTAACCTTTAAAAACTATCTGCGGACGTGAATTAACCTTTAAAAACTATTTGCGGACGTGAATTAACCTTTAAAAACTATCTGCGGACGTGAATTAACCTTTAAAAATTATCTGCGGACGTGAATTAACCTTTAAAAACTATTTGCGTATGTGAATTAACCTTTAAAAAATTATCTGCGGACATGAATTAACCTATAAAAACTATTTGCGGACATGAATTAACCTTTAAAAACTATCTGCGGACGTGAATTAACCTTTAAAAACTATATGCAGACGTGAATTAACCTTTAAAAACTATCTGCAGACGTGAATTAACCTTTAAAAACAATCTGCGGACGCGAATTAACCTTTAAAAAACAATCTGCGGACGTGAATTAACCTTTAAAAACAATCTGCGGACGTGAATTAACCTTTAAAAACAATCTGCGGACGTGAATTAACCTTTAAAAACTATCTGCAGACGTGAATTAACCTTTAAAAACAATCTGCGGACGTGAATTAACCTTTAAAAACTATCTGCGGACGTGAATTAACCTTTAAAAACTATTTGCGGACGTGAATTAACCTTTAAAAACTATCTGCGGACGTGAATTAACCTTTAAAAATTATCTGCGGACGTGAATTAACCTTTGAAAACTATTTGCGGATGTGAATTAACCTTTAAAAAATTATCTGCGGACATGAATTAACCTATAAAAACTATTTGCGGACATGAATTAACCTTTAAAAATTATCTGCGGACGTGAATTAACCTTTAAAAACTATTTGCGGACGTGAATTAACCTTTAAAAACAATCTGCGGACGTGAATTAACCTTTAAAAACTATCTGCAGACGTGAATTAACCTTTAAAAAACAATTGCGGCGTGAATTAACCTTTAAAAAACTTTTGCGGACTGAATTAACCTTTAGAAACTATTTGCGGACATAAATTTAAACCCTTTTAAAAATTATCTGCGGACGTAAACTAACTTCTAATGCAAATAAGGGAAAGGCGCGTGTCGGTGTGTGGGGGACAGAAAGCTTTCCCCCAAAAAGAAAACACAAAAAAGCCATAAATAAAAAAAAACCAAGGCTTTTATTTTTTAACGGGAGGCGGTAGCGGAGTGGTTAGCGTCTCCGCTGGCTTCTGGTGACCCAGTTCGATACCCGAAAAAAACCCAAAACTTTCTGCACCGCGAGGGCCCTAAAAACACCCACATGCCCTCCCCATCAACTCAAACCTTCGTTGCGATGCATTGGGGGGCACGGGGGGGGGGGGGGGGGCGGCTAACCCACAGGCGCCATATAAAAATCCTGCCTGCGCCCCCAGGGGCGGGGGAACCACCCATCAGAGCCCGCAATGAACCTCCAAGCCTACCTCCAAACCCCGGGGTCAACGCCTACAGGCGATAGGCACAGATGTAAAAAAAATATATTATATTATATATGGGATCATTTTTTTTAGTCCTTTCTTCTAAAACGTAAAACCAAAAATATTTACCTAAAAATGCTTTTTGTTTTCTTAAGAGTCGTCCGACCCTTTTTTTTTTTGCCTAATTATGTTGCTTACATTCAAAACCAAACCCCAAAAATTTTGGATTTCCAGGCTTATTTTCCCCGAAAAAAACAACTTTTGTAAAAGCGCGCAAAAAAAAAAATTTTCCCCCTCCAACAGGGCTACGATGTTTTTGATGACTCAAATAGGGACGCCCGCAGACACCTGTCTGACACCTGTGGGCAAATTTAGATGAAGTTTGTACTGGGTGTCAGACGTGAATCTGTCCGTGACCGACACTTTCCCAAAACAAAAACCCCCTGAAAAAACCCCCTGGCACCAACACCCCCTGCAACAACAACAATACACACACAAACCACAGGAGGGAGGGCGTGTGTGCGGCGTGTGTTTGGAAGGGGGCTGTTTTAAAGAAGGGTGCGGTGTGCAGACGGTGTGCAGGGTGGTGTGGGAAGGGTGTCGGTGTGCAGGCGTGTGTTGGGAAGGAAGCTGGTGTGGGGAAGGGGGCGTGTGTTGGGAAGGGGGCGTGTGTGGGGAAGGGAGGCGTTTTTGGGGCGTGTGTGGGTGCGGGCGTCTGTGTGGGGGGGGTTTTTTTTCCGGGTGTCAGGCGTGTGGTGGGAAGGAAGGTGTCTGCAGGGTTGTGGGGGAAGGAGGCGTTGTGCAGGCTGTGTGTGGGAAGGAGGCTGATGCAAGCGTGGTGGGGGAAGGGGGCTGTGTGCAGGGGGGGAAAAAACTTTGGAAGAAGCCCCTTCCCCCCTATCTTTTTTTTCTTCCCCCTATACCCAAGCCTGGGGAACTGGCGGGAAAACGGGGTTTTTGGGTGGGGGAAGCAAAAAAAGTGATTTAGGCCCCCAAAAAAAAATCATAAAATCACAATGTAAAAATCTAACCTAACCTAACCTTAACCACAAAGTATACCAACCAAACCAAACCCTAACCTAACCTAACCTTAAAACACAAAGTATACCTAACCTAAACCTTAACCACAAGTATACCAACCTAACCTTAACCCAAAGAAACCCTAACCAACCTTCCCTTTAACCAAAAAGTAATACCAAACCAAACCCTCCCCTTAACCACAAAGTATCCCTAACCAACCTTAACCACAAAGTAACCAACCCAAAACCCACCAAACCTTTAAACCCCAAAAAGTATACCTAACCTAACCTTAACCACAAAGTATACCAAACCAAACCCTTTAAAACCACAAAGTATACCAAACCAACCTAACAAACCCAAACCTTAACCAAAAAGTAACAAAACCTAACCTAACCAAAAACCTTAACCAAAAGTAAAACCTAACCAAAACCAAACCCTTAACCCACAAAGTTCCCAACTAACCTACCAAAACCTTAACCACAAATTTAACCAAACCCTAACCTAACCTTAACCACAAAGTATACCTGCCAACCAAACCTTTAACCAAAAGTATACCTAACCTAGCCAAAACCTAACCTTAACCCAAAGTAAAACCTAACCAAACCCAAACCCTTTAAACCCACAAAGTATCCCTAACCAACCAACCCTTTAAACCCAAAGTATCCCCTAACCTAATTTAAAACCAAAAAGAAACCCTACCCAACCTAACCTTAACCAAAAAGTTACCAAACCTAACCAAACCCTTTAAAACCACAAGTATACCAACCTAACCCCTTTAACCCAAAGTAACCAAACCAATTAACTGGCTTAAAATTTTTTTGAGGCCCTCAATTTCTAGCGGTCGTGGGGGTTTAACCAAGGCTGACGCACGCGGGAACCCTTTTACAGATGTAAATATAAAAAAGAATACAATACAGGGGGTAGTTCATTTCATCAAACCCGGGAAGGATAGTTCCAAAAGTTTTTCCCCGGGTTGGTGGGAAGGGTTCGGTTTTGCAGGCGTGTGTTGTAGGAAGGAAGTGTGTGCAGGGGTGGGGGGAAGGAGGCGGTGTGGGAAGGGTGTGGGTGTGCAGGCTATGGGGGAAAGGGGTGTCGGTGTAAAGGCGGGGGTTTGGGACGGGGGGCGGAGTGGGGGAAAGGTGTCGGTGGGGGGCGTGTGTGTGGAAGGGTGTCCGGTGTGCGGCGTGTTGTTTGGGAAGGGAAGCATGCTGCCCCCCAAAAGGTGCATGCTGGGGCATATAGCAAAACAAATTATCAGAAACACCCAAATTTTTAAAGTCCTTTTAAATTTTTATCTCTGTGTTTACGTGCCTCGATCACCGGGGGGGAAGATGAGCCTCCCTGATGGTACGTCCGGAGCCTGACCTGAGCTCTGCAAACTTTAGTGCGTTTTGGAAAACCCGGGGGAATTTTCAGATTTTGATTTTCGGGTTATTTAAAAACGGTGACTGGAACAAAAAGTGACGACGTATTTTTGTATACTCGTCAATGCTATGATTTGACTGCATTTAAAACAGGAATGTAATGGTTTGGGCGACACTTTTAACCCCTTGAGGTTTCAGAACGTAATTTTTTAATTGTAATTTTACTCCATCGACGATTCTAATAGATATAACAAAGTTTTTTTAGATATGACCTGTTTAGTATCCGTTCACGACTAAAGGGTAGTAAGCCCTTTACGTAATTTAAGTAAAAACTGCGATTTTTTATAGCAAAGGAAAGATCTGGGCGTGAAGGGTTAAGATGCGGGGTTGGGGGAGAGGGGGGAGTGTGGGAGGGAAGGGATGGGTATGGGGAGAGGGGGGGGGGGGAGAGTTGTGTGGGGGGAAGAGGGGAAGTAAACGTAGTCTCTCTGCCTGAGTCCCCCGACCTCCTCCTCCGCCACCTCCAGTCAACTTGGAGAAACGAAGATAAACAACCCCAAAAGGGGCCGAGAAGTAGGACTCTGATGACATGCCCCGGAGAGGCGCTGGGTTGAAGGACTATTAAGGGGGGAAAGGGAAGGAAGGGGAAGGAAAGGGGGGAAAGGAAGGAAGGAAGGAAGGAAGAAAAAGGTAGAAGGGGGGGGAAAGGAAAGGGGGGGGGGAAAGGGAAAGGGAAAGGGAAGGGAAAGGAAAAAGGAAAGAAGGGAAAAAGGAAGGAAAGGGAAGGGGGGAAAGGGAAAGGGAAGGAAGGGAAAGGGGGAAGGAAAGGGAAGGGGGGGAAGGAAGGGGGGGAAGGAAAGGGGGAAAAGGGGGGAAGGAAGGAAGGAAGGAAAAGGGAAAGGGAAAGGGGGAAAGGAAAAGAAAAAAGGAAAGTAGGGAAGGAAAAGGAGGAAGAAGGGGGCAAGGAAAGGGAAGGAAAAGGGGGAAAAAAAAAAGGGGGGGGGAAGGGGGGGAAAAGGGGGGGGGAAAAGAAGGAAAAGGGAAAAAAAGGAAAAAAAAAAAATTAAAGGAAAAAAGGAAAAAAGGTAAAATGGGGTTTTATACATACAAACCTATGAAGATAAATAAATAAAGAAAAAAAAAAAGAGAGAGAAAAGAGAGAAGGGGGAAGAAGAGATAGAAGAGAAGAGAGAAGAGAAGAAGAGAGAAAGAGAGAAGGGAAAAAAAGAAGAGAGATATGTCTTATAAAGGTATTAGTGTAAAAGCCACTCGAATTGTCTTTATAAACACATACATATTACGGGAAAAATTTACTAGTTAAGTAAATGGTATAAATATAATAAGATAAAGACAATGATGATAATATTCACCTTTTTAAGCAACATTTTGGGAAAGATTTTTCTTTTAATTTACCGGGAAATTTCCTTTTTAAAGGTGCGGTGAGAAAATTAAAATAATTTAAACAAGCTTTATAACAAGCCCAAGACCCAAAAAAGCAAGCATCCCCCTTACTATGGTAGAGGACTAAACGAGACAGTAGCGGAGAATACGACGGTAAAGTGTTGGTTACTTTAAAGGAAAAACAGGGCGTTCTTTGGGAAAAAGACAGTTGAAAGTCTGGATATTGTTAAGCAGCAGTATGAGGAAAAAATGAAAAAAATGCGACAAGAGATGGAAAAACTTTGGGAAATAATAAAACACAACCAGACAAGGGCAGAAAAAATAGAGATGCTGTGCGATGTAATAGCTGATTTGAAAAAAAGTCCCTAGAACAAAGGTGAACAATACTCACCAAAGAGAGTAAAATTGCGAAGAGATGATGAGCTTTAACCATAAGAATTAATCCTGCAATTAGTTCTTGGTGGAGCACATCATTACTTCAAGGTGGACCACATGACTAATCCAACGATTAGTTCAAGGTGGAGCAATGAATTAATTATATAATTAGTTCAAAGCCCACCACCTTAGTGTGTGTCCACCTCGCAATCTTTCTTATTCAAATCTCTCTAATAAATATATATCATATCTAAAACAAAATGTTAAAAATCTTACCTTAATCTAATATACTATAGGAGTAGCCGTGTGTCTGTCTGTGTGTGTGTCTGTCTGTTTTGGGTAGCCGAAACTGTAAATTCAATATTGATGAGAGTAAGCTAAAAATATCGCAAATAAATCGTAGGTGGTAAGCGGCTTCGTCTCATGTCGATTGAATAATTTTAAAGGGGGGTTTTGGGCTAAAAACACTTTTAGGAGTATTAGATTAAAGGAAAAACTCTGCGGTACCGTCTTGCCGCATTCCACAAACTCAGTAGACTCATGGACTTAACGTTTGTGGGCGTGTGTGAGTGTGTGTGTTGAAATCACACGGAACACAAAGGGTTGGAATCACACGGAACGTGGTCTACCCCGAGGCACTTTGACCAGTGACCAACGACAGCAACAACACGATTGGAGTTTGCAATCACATGTTGTCTAATATATACTACTACTACAAACATCAACACGTGGGTCCGAAGGGCCCACAAGCACTTGTGATTCTCTATTACCCTTCCTTACCTTACGCTCATACCTAATTTAAAAGCGAAACAGTAACATCAACCTACCTTGCTTAACCAAACATAACTTAAATTAGTCTACCATAAACTAACCTAAAAACAAAAACAAAAAATACACAAACCTTCGAAACCTAACCTGACCTAATTTTACCTTACCTAACCCAAGAGTCATTTTGCCAAATATAACTTGCCTTAAAATCTCACAGCGCCTCACACAGCCACGCACGACCCTCAACAGGAACTACCACGTGTAGGCCTCGCGGCCTCTTGTAGCTTCCTTATTTTCTCATGTTCTAATTAGGCGCAGTTCTGCTTCTTCAAACACAGCCCCGGCAGGCACAGCACAACACAGCCTCGGTTAACCTAAGCATAACAAAGCCCAGGCTAGCACAGCAGCACGCCTAGCCTTCCTTCCTCCCTCGGGCTCTTTCCTAAAGTTGTTTTTGCTTCCTGTAATCACATCTTATATATTTAAATAAAGATTAATTTACGTTATGTTATTAAAGCCACAGGTTGCTGGGATAATTCTCTCTCTCTCTCTCTCTCTCTCTCTCTCTCTCTCTCTCTCTCTCTCTCTCTCTCTCTCTCTCTCTCTCTCTCTCTCTCTCTCTCTCTCTCTCTCTCTCTCTCTCTCTCTCTCTCTCTCTCTCTCTCTCTCATTTCTACCTTTCATTATCTCCCTTCCTTCCTTTCCTTCCTTCCTTCCTTTCCATTCTCCCCTCTCTCACTACTTCACTATTCCTCCTCGTCACCCTTTATCCCTTCTTCATCGTTACACTCACTCTTCCCTCTCGGCCTCCCCTCACACCCTAAACACACCTCACGCAGCTCCCTTCCACACTCTGATTATAATTTTGACACGCGCTTAATCCTGCAGACACCACTCAATCACCACCCATTTCCTCATTTCCTCACGCCCTTACTTACATCTCTTTCTTTTTCCTACTTTCCTCTCTCCTTCTCTTCTATTTCCCCTCTCCACCCCTGCCTTCTCCTACCTCGTGTTAAAACTATTAAAGTAATCGTCCAGACCATTTCATCATTCCTGATTTGATGTAGTTAGAGTATAGCCATTATCGAGTGTATCAACAATATGTT
This sequence comes from Chionoecetes opilio, assembly GCA_016584305.1. Taxonomy (NCBI): domain Eukaryota; kingdom Metazoa; phylum Arthropoda; class Malacostraca; order Decapoda; family Majidae; genus Chionoecetes; species Chionoecetes opilio. The sequence goes on along the minus strand of JACEEZ010019083.1, from coordinate 148,891 downwards.
GTCACTTCTTGCATCCAGTCAGCCGTTTTTGAATAATCCGCAATCAAAATCTGTAAATTCCCCGAGCTTCGAAAACGCTCATGGCAACTGGCAGACGATGCGCCACGCCTCGGTGACGTAGCAAAAGGGAGGCTCCTCTTCCCGCGCTGCTGTGTGTGTGTGTAGTAGTGTTTGTGTTTGTGTGTAGTAGTGTTTGTGTTTGTGTGTAGTAGTGTTTGTGTGTGTGTGTTTGTGTGTGTGTGTGTGTCCGTAGTAGTGTTTGTGTGTGTGTGTGTGTGTGTGTGTAGGTTTTGTGTGGTGTGTTGCGTAGTAGTGTTGTGTGTGTGTGTGTGTAGTGTGTTTGTGTGTGTGTGTGTGTAGTGTGTGTGTGTGTGTGTGCGTAGTAGTGTTTTTGTGTGTGTGTGGTAGTAGTGTTGGTGTGTGTAGTAGTGTTGTGTGTGTGTGTAGTGTGTTTGTGGTGTGTGTGTTAGTGTTTGTGTGTGTGTGTAGTGTGTGTTGGTGTGGTGGTGTGTAGTAGTGTTTGTGTGTGTGTAGTAGTAGTGTTTGTGTGTGTGTGTAGTAGTGTGTGTGTGTGTGTGTGTGTGTGTGTGTGTGTGTGTGTGTGTGTGTGTGTGTGTGTGTAGTGTTGTGTGTGTGTGGTAGTGTGTGTTTGTGTGTGTGTGTGTGTGTGTGTGTAGTGTATGGTTGTTGTGTGTGTAGTAGTGTGTTGTGTGTGTGTAGTAGTGTGTTGTGTGGTTGTGTGTGTGTGTGGTAGTATGTGTGTGTGTGTGTGTAGTGTGTTGTGTGTGTGTAGTAGTGTGTGTGTGTGTGGTCGTAGTGTGGTGTGGTGTGTGTAGTAGTGCTTGTGTGTGTGTGTAGTAGTGTTTGTGTGTGTGTGTAGTAGTGTTTGTGGTGTGTAGTAGTGTTTTGTTGGTGGGTGTAGTGTTGTGTGTAGTATGTGTGTTGTGTGTGTGTGTGTGTGTGTGTGTGTGTGTGTGTGTGTGTTGTGTGTGTGTGTAGTGTGGTGTGTGTGTGTGTGGTGTGTGTGTGTAGTGTTGTGTGGTGTGTTGTGTGTGTGTAGTGTGTTTGTGTGTGTGTGTGTGTGTGTGTGTAGTAGTGTTTGTGTGTGTGTAGTAGTGTTTTTTGTGTGTGTGTAGTAGTGTTTGTGTGTGTGTGTGTAGAAGTGTTTGTGTGTGTAGTAGTGTTGAACCTCAGCAGGCTCTGCTAACACCTGTTCATCCACCTCGTACTCTGGCTCAAACATATAGGGTTGGGCTCCCATCACAATCTGGTTCGTTTTCCTCATATACGCGAGCAGCGTCATTTAGTTCGGTCTCAGATTAAGCATCGTACTCTAGATCTATCACAGCGACAGATCCACTGTCTGACACCGAAGTACAATCGCTCATCATAACATTTGCCGACAGGTCTCACAGAGGCAGACGAGTGTTGTTTATATTGGAGCGTCCCTTTTGTGACGTCATCAATAACATGCGTAGCCCTGTTGGAGGGAAGAAAAAAAATTCGCGCGCTTTTTACAAAAGTCGTGTTTTTACGGAAATAAGGCCTGGAAATCAATTATTTTTGGTGGATTAGGTGTTTTGAATGTACATTCAACATAATTAGGCAAAAAAAAATTGGGTCTGGACGATTACTTTAATTGATCCCTCACTTTTCCTTCTTGCCTAACGCTCCTCCTCTCTCTCCTCTTCTTTCCTCGCCTCTCCTCTCCTTTTCTTCCTTTCCCTCTCCTTTCCTCTCCTTACCAGTGCTTTTCCTCCACTTCCATTCCATTCCATTCCATTCCATTCCATTCCTTTCCTTTTCTCTCGTTTCGTTTCGTCTTCTCTCCAATCATCTTCTCTCTCCTCCTCAACACAACCTTTCCTTTCACTTCCACATCCATAGCTTCCACATCCATCAGCTTCATAGCCACAATTTTTTCCACTTCTACGGCTGAACCAGACCACTTTCCACCCACGTCCACCTTCCACTTACTCTCACTTACCATTACTCCACCTTGCTATCCATTCCTCTGGAGTGGATAGCAAGGAACCCCCCTTCAAAATGATTCAATCGACATGGGACCAAGCCGCTTACCACCTACGATTTATTTGCGATTTTTTTTTTTGCCAATCTCATCAAAATTGAATGTACAGTTTCGGCTACCCAAAACGGACAGGCAGACACACGGCTTCTGATATAGTATATCAGATAGGCTTCTGCATCATTGTTCTCTGCTATACCCTTCATTCCATTATCAAACTAGCGTCCATTAGACAGGATTCGGACGTGTATAACTTCAACTTCTTGGTGATTAGCGTCCGTCTGAGTCAGCGGAGAGGCCCGGGTTGAATAACAATAGGGATGAACGAGATACAGACACTGCTTCTCTCACGGCTCCTCGATGCACGTCCTCATCACGTCTGTGTTTGTTTTGAAGACCCTTTTATATACATGTCTAATCTCTTGTTTCGAGGAAGGGTGTGGGGCGTTTCCTTTGAAGAGGGAGGAGTGAAGCCAGACCAGCCTCTTAGCCTATGCTACTTGCCCTAATTATGTCTCGTTAAGAAGGGGAATAAAAGCAAGAAGAAAGGTAAGTGTCTTTGAAGGTCACTGTAGAGGTAAAACGGAGATTCTCATCCATGGTGTGACGAAGGGATCAAAGTGGATCAGCGGCGGGGACAAAATACTTCCTCTTCTCTTTTCTTTTTTATCATTTTGACGAGTTTTTTTTTATGAAAGGCACCAACAATCCCTGTCCTTTTAGTGTCCCATTTCAAGACTTACTTTACGGACTCCCACCAATCCTTTAAGTGTGTCATAGTACACTTTCCCGAAACACTGAACGTACGTGCATAAGATTGTTCTCCAAGACAGTTTTACCTTAAGTTACGACGCGGCTGAGAGAATTGAGTGCCGCTTTAAGGCTGCCGCAGGGACCAGGGGGGGGGGGGGGGGCACACACACACACACACACACACACACCACACACACACACACACACACACACACACACACACACACACACACACACACACACACCAGAACACTTATAACACCTAGATCTTTTTTTTTTCCTTTTTCTTTTTGTGTCGTCCCTCCCAAATCTCGTGCCACCGATTACAACACTAACCAGATTCACAACCACCTTCGGCTTCGATTCACAACCACCCCCATAAACAGTGTCTCGTAAATTCATCCCACGAGAACCCTGGCGCGCGTGTTCTCGATGTACCAAAGAGTTCAGTCATTACCATCGTGAGACAGGAGCAAACAGGAACACCAAACATAAGATCCTAAGAAAATAAGGAAGCTACAAGAGGCCGCGAGACCTACACGTGGTAGTTCCTGTTACTTAACACTACCTACATCCACCTTTCATCCCCATCCAGCATGCATGAATTTATCCAGCCTCCTTTTAAAGCTCCCTATTGACTCGGCACTGACCACCTGACGACTGAGTCCATTCCAATCATTTACCACCCTGTTTGTGAACCAGTTTTTCCCTATTTCCTTTACCCACAACAACACCCTGGCAGCTCCGACAACGCCTGAAACACAACACAACTCTAGTTACCTATGCGACTCGGCCCTTACTCCATATACCCCTTGCATCTCGCTTCACTAAATCCTTGACATTAAATTACCCACATGTATATATTATCTTTTATTTGCTTTAGTACATTCATTTAGTTCATTCCCTCATGTCTATGTATTATGTTGTTGTTGTTTTTCCTGTATGCCTTTAGGTGAGAATAAAATTATTATTATTATTATTATTATTATCCAGTATCGTATTAGTCAGACACCCGCTACTCCCTATCACACGCCTAACCACTATGTAAAAAAATATGTATAAAATATTCCCCTATAAGGCCTAATAGCAGTGTTATTGGGGCGAAGGATGAATGTATTGGAAGAACGCGGGATGGTGGAATTGTTTATGCAAAAATAGAGGGGACACAAAGCGCCTCTCGGAGAAGATAAACCGACCGACCAACCATGTTACCCCAACGTGATGAAAATAAAATCTAATAACTGGAAAAATAAAGGCATGATAAGAATGAAATAAGTGACATCATTACTACTGGTATTCTATTGTTTATTATCAATATTACCATCGTTATCAATATCAAGATCTTTATCATTATTTGTATTAATACGTATCATTATAATAATAGTTATCACCGTTATCATTATCATAACTATTATTACTATTTTGATTATTAGTATTAGTATTATTACTATCGTTATCATTATTATTATTATTATTATTACTACGCAACACTGCCCTGAGTAGCAAGTGAAATAATCCGATCCCGCAAGAGTTTGGCTTCATTCAATCCTTTTGTTGTATTTAAGAGTAAGTACAGTAATAAATCCCTAAGAATAAGAGATAATAATAAATAAGAATAAGTAAAGATAACAATCCCTAACAATCTTCATACCAGAATTGATGTTGAAACGATGAAATGAAATGAATAGCCTTATGAAAACAACAAACTAGGCCGCAAAAACTTCTTAGTCGCAAATAAGTAAAATAAAAAAAAATACTGAAAAACATAATGTTTGCCTTAATATGGATGAGATGCAATTTTTAGATAACCAAAATGAAAGTTGAACAGAAAATTTACATTTCATGCATTTAGAAAGGCAACTAAGTAGTGCATAAGATTAACTACAACAAAAACTCGCCAGGCTTCAAGATTTGTCTACTCTCTATTTATATTTCACGGGGACGCGCGAGGTTCTCTATCCCAAACTATGTGCCATTTGTGAGGTAAATTACAAACTTAGTTAAACCACTGGCGCAATAAGCAGGACTGGCTGGCAACATTCCCTGGAAGTCCATAACGAGCTCCCCAACACTCCACCTCACCCCAACACTTTCACACACACACCACCATCCGCCACACCACCAACACACACCCAACACCCAACAAAGAACGACCACAACACACAACCAAACCTCCACCCAACACACCACCACACACCTGTGCACACACCACCCCACACCCACCCACACCTCACACACCCCACCACACACACACACCAATCACACTCACACACCCACAACCCACCACACACACACCCACACCTGTCACCACACACCACAACACCACTACACCACCCACCACACCCACACCACACTCACACACCCACACGCACCACACACCCAGACCTTCACAACACCACCCACCACAACTCACACACCCACCACCACACCACACCACACACGCTAACACGCCCACCACACACCCAGACACCTTGTGAACCACACACCACCAGACACACATACACACCCTACCCACACACAGGCACCACACACTCAACACCCCACACACACCCACCACACACTCCCACACCACGCACACACACACCCACACACTCACAACCCACACACACCTCCACACACCACCACACACCCACCACACACCCACCACACAGCCACACCCACCACACCAACACCACCACACTCAAACACCACCACCCCACCACACAACTCACCACACCCACCAACATCACAACACACACACACCACCACATCCACACACCCACACACCCACCAAACACTCACACACCCACCACACACACACCACACCACACATCACACATTACACTACCATCACACGCACACCCACACACCACATCCAAACACTCACACACCGACAGCCACCCCCACCACCCATGCACACTCACAGACACACATGTGCACACATACCCATGATATAGTGCCATCTTAATCAACAACATCAGACCTTATACCTACACACCCACCATGTATAGACGACTTTCTACACACCCACACCACACCACACACCCACAACTGACACCACATCATTATCGACTATCACACAACCATACTTACACAAGGCTACTCGGATACGTCTCACCCTACTACGCCACCATCGTAAACCTTGTCCTACCCACCCGTCCAGTGTGACAGATATTAGTTACTTGTAAAATCTAATCAAGTAAGAGATAATTTGTTCGGGCTCCAGTGTGTTCGTGCTATTACATGGAGAATAGGATCATTAGGTTAAATTTAAGGTAAGGTAAGGAGATAATGTACTTGAATGAAATGACACTAAAAGGCACCAAACACATTACACATCGTACTTGTGATGAGTCCACAGGAACTCTCGTAATTTCAACTACCCAGACAGTCCTAGCAATCTTGTCATACGTTAGAAGTAAATAAGAACACTCCACTCTATAAACATTTCTTAACTCTTTGAGGCCCAGAACGTAAATTTTTCATCGTAATTTGGCTACATTAGACGATTTTAATATAATGTAATAGCAATTATAGATACATATGATGTGTTTAATACTCTGTCCAACAAGCTACTTGGATATATTTAGCTAATTTTCGTGATGGTAACAGACGATAATTATAGCAAAGGAAATACGGGCAGTGAAGGGGTCTAAATCCAACCAATGATTGCGTCGATGAACGTTATGATGGATATCTTAGGAAATTCCAACATGGATGACATTGTCATTAAGATTTTCATGATTTTAGTCCAGACGGAATCTTTCCTGGGCTGATTATGGAGCGCCCACGGGGCCCACACGTCTCCCACAGGCCAGGACACTGCAGTGCCGTCGAAGGGAAGGGGAAGAAGGTGCTGGAAGGATCTGTAACCCCTCAGGTCCCAACGTAATTTCATTGTTAATATAACCACCATTCGGACAATTTTAAATGAAACATAAGCAATATTATAAGAATGGATGTTATATCCTTGTCATAGATAGCTAATGTTGTTTATTCGTTACTTTTTTCGTGGTTTATGGCTAATTAAAGCGATTCAAAGTACGATAGGAAAGATCTGGGCATTGAAGGGGGTGACGCGGTTTTGGGTCCGCCACAAATGAAATTCACAGCCATAGAAAGAAAAAGCAGACAACAATTCTGCCCAGTATGCACAATTATGAAAATGAAAGACCTTGCAATGTATCAGCTCATACGGTCCAGCACTACAGGAACAGCAGGAATCAGGCTCCAGGACTTTACAGGAACAGAGGAACACTATTGTTCCAGACTACAGGACAGAGGAACATCAGGTTCCAGCACTAAGGAACAGAGGAAACACATGTCCAGGGACTTACCGGAACAGAGGAACAAATGTTCCAGCACACAGAGCAGGGAACACATGTCCAGGATAAGGAACAGAGGAAAACATGTCCTAGCAATACCGGAAAAAGAGACAACACATGCAGCACTACAGGAAACAGAGGAACACATGTCCTAGGACTACAGGAACGAGTCGAGGAAACACATGTCAGGGAATACAGGAAACAGGGGGAAACAACATGTCCAGCACTACAGGAAACAGAGGAATAACACATGTCCAGGACTACAGAACAGAGGAAAATGTCAGGAATACAGGAAAAGAGCAACACATGTCCAGGACTACAGGAACAGAGGAACACATGTCTCAGCACTACAGGAACAGAGGTAACACATGTGATACAGCAACTACAGGAAACAGAGGGTAACAACATGTCCAGGACTACAGGACCGCAGGAACTACATGTCCAGGACTACAGGACCAGAGGCAACACATGTCCGATAGACAGGAAAAGAGCAACCACATGGGTCCAGCACTACAGGATACAGAGGAAACACATGTCAGGACTCACAGGAACAGAGGGAACACATGTCCAGGGACACAGGAACATGAGGAAAGAGAACACATGTACTAGCAACTACAGGAACAGAGGACACACACTATGGCCAGGGATTACAGGACAGAAGGAACAATGCCAGGACTACAGAAACAGAGCACCAATGTCCAGGACTACAGGAACGAGAAAAACACAATGTCAGGATTCCAGGAACAGAGCAACACAGTCCAGCACTACAGGAACAGAGGAACAATGTTCCAGCACTACAGGAACCGGGAACACATGTCCAGCACTACAGGAAAGATGGGAACAACATGCTCCAGGACTACAGGAACGAGGGAACACATGTATCCGAGCATATCAGGAACTGTAAGAGGAACACTATGTCCCGGACTACAGGAACAGCTAGCGAAACGGTCCCAGGCCATAACCGAACCGTAGGAACCCATGTTCCACGACACCCAGGAACAGAGGAACACATTCCATGTCCAGCACTAGCAGGAACAGAGGCAACACATGTCCAGGACTACAGGATAGCAAGACGGAAACAACATGTCCAGTGATGAGGAACAGCGCAACACATGTCCCGGACTACAGGAACAGAGGAACAATGTTTCTTACAGCCATACATTCACAGGACAAACAGATGCAGCAACACCACAGCGCACAAGCACTCACAGGAAACAGTGGGAAACACATGTCCCGGGTACAGGAAACAGAGGAGCACATGTCCAAGGCACTACAGGCAAAGAGGAACACATCGTCCACGCACTACAGTAACAGAGGAACACATGTCAGCCTACAGGAACAGAGCAACCACATGTGCCAGTGGATCTACAGGCACAGAGGAACAAAATGTCCCGAGCCGTACAGGAAAAGAGGAACACTATGTCCAGGAACTTACAGGAATACAGCGCATACACAGACCAGGATTACAGAAATCAGATGCAACACATGTCCAGGCCTACAGGAAAGAGCAACACATGTTCCATGCCTAGAGGAACAGAAAGCAACATGATGTACACAGGCACTACAGGACCAGAGCAACACATGTACAGCACACTAGGTAAACAGAGGAACACATGTCCAACGCCTACAGGAACAGAGCAACCCATGTCCCGGACTACAGGAACAGAGGCAAACATGTCCAATCCTTACAGGAACAGGAGGTACAACAGCTGTCAGACTACAGGAACAGAGGAACACATGCCAAGCCTACAGGAACAGAACGGTAACAATGTCCCGCACTACAGGAATAGAGGAACACATGTCCAGGATACAGGACAGAGAGGACTACATGTCCAGGGTCTAAAGGACAAACAGAGTGAAACACCTGTCCAGCACTAAAGGAACAGTAGCAACACATGTCCAGGAACAGAAACAGAGGAACACATGTCCAGTGGATACCGGAACAGAGGAACACATTGTCCAGGACTACCAGGAAACAGAGCAACACATGTCCAAGGACTACAGAACAGAGGAAACAGTCCAGCACTACAGGAACAGAGGAACACATGTCCCCAGCACTACAGGAACAGTAGGAACACATGTCCAGGAACTACAGGAACAGAGGAACACATGTCCAGGACTACAGGAACAGAGGAAACATGTCAGCACTACAGGAACAGAGGACACACATGTCCAGGCGACTACAGAAAGAGGAAACACTGTCAGGACTACAAGGAAAACAGAGGAACACATGTCCGCACTACAGGGAAAGAGGGACCCACGTCCGACTACAGGAACAGAGGAACACATGTCAGGACTAGGAAACAGAGGAACACCTGTCCAGCACTACAGGAACAGAGGAACACATGTCCAGGACTACCAGGAAACGAGGACACATGTCCAGGACTTACAGGAAAAGAGGACAAATGTCCAGGATACAGGAAAAAGAGGAACACATGTCCAGGACTTACAGGAACAGAGGAACACATGTCCAGCACTACAGAACAGAAGCAACACATGTCCAAGCCTACAAACAACACCAGGAATATATGTTAGAAAAATAATTCCTTCTACTTCAAACAAAAAGCAGGCCAAACAAGAGGGAACCAAAAGTGGGACATTATAGCGATGAAGGGAACGAAAGAAATTATAAAAGGACAGCATATAAAGCAGCAGCAGCAGTAAACAAAATAAAACAAAAAAATGAAAAATTGAGGACAAAAACAAATGGGCTGCCTCTACGGAAGGCAACAAAAAGCAGGCAAACAAGAGGAAACGAAGAGGACATTGTTTACGAGGTTGGGAACAAAAGGAAAGCATTTAAAGGCAACCAGAAATATAACCCCAACCTATATAACCCAAAATAAACCCAACAACATCATTGATCTGTTCTGATAAATCCTTCAATGACGGATGTTGCGTGGTTGCTCAAATCCCGCACTGTATAACCTATAAGAATATAACATTTGAGGGATACTCAGGGATAGAAAATTCAGCCTAGACGACCAGATAGAACAATAAACGATTGATAATACCTTGTTACTATACATTGCAAAAAACATACTAACCTAGAACTCAATGCCTGTTTGTAAGAAGTCTATTGCGAAAACTAAATGTCAAGCGTTTTAATGATGGTGGAAACAACAGGAAGGCAAACTGTACATGTTTTCCATTTGGCGTTTTGAAGGATAAGGACGTGCATAACTTCCATCCCCCCTTCCATCACATCCACCTTCTCATTCTCAGCTCCTTCAAAATTCCCTCCTCTTCTCCTCTTCCTTCCCTTCTTCCATAAAAGCTGTTTGTAGTATATGGTTCCACCCCTCCTTCTTTATTGTCTTACTGTCTCTTTATAAGGGACCGTCTTTCTTTATAGGGACTGTCTTCTTTATAAGGGACTGTCCTTCTTTATAGGACTGTCTTCTTTATAGGGACTTGTCTTCTTTATAGGGACTGGCAACTAGTGTCCTTTTTGTCACCGTCTTTTTTTGTTCTCTTGGCCAGTCCTTTAAAATATATATTATCTATAACTACATGATCTCGCCCATAAAAGGTGCAGTTGTAAAAGGAATGTGGGTATATACGTCAGATGCTCACTCCTTCACAGTGCATTCACCATGAGGCATGGAGAAGATGTGTTTTCTTGACAGATATAAGAATCGGAGCGCACGCGAAGGAGCAGGACCAACAGGAGGGTGGCGAAGGTCATACGTACAGCATTCATGTTTTTCCAAAGGGGCGACTTGGTGCAATATCATCAAAATACAATTGGTAATGGATCATGCAAGGCCTTTTTCTCCCAAATATTGTAATTTAATTAGGTGACTCAGTAGAAATAAGACTAATAGGAGTATAATAATAAGAATAATAAGTGAAAATAACAAAACACGTATGAAAGTAAGTGGCAAAATATGTTAACTAGAAATAAATTGAAAAGCAGAATGCAGGAGTGACCAGAGGGAACCCCAAGCAAGACGTGATTTTTAAAGCCAGTGGCGACGTCAGAACGGAGAGGGACGGAGGTGTCTAGCCTGTCCATCTAATCAGGGAAATTCTGGTGCGTTGGATGCTAGCCGGCATATTCCCGTTTTCTGGAGCAGTATGTCGCCTTTACTCTTGAACACGTCAGGGGCCAGATCCAGCAAAAAAGTGTAAGTCAAGCGGTGTAAGTATGGTGTAAATGCTACTCCGGCGCAACCCCTCGCCCACCTCTTGCGCCGGGGCTGTTTTGAATAATTCCTCCGAGATGGAACTTGCGCCCGGCGCAAGGAGGAGTATCTCGGAGTACTCCACGAGACAGCTGATTGGCTGGCGAATACATTGACGTCATCCTCGCTAATTAGTGGAGTGGAAAATCACAGCAGTGTTTATATTATCTATTGCAGATCTAGAGCCAATCCGCAAGGCTGTCACGTGATAAATAATGTTTTACAAACATTAATACTGATTACTCAGTCTGGCATCTGCTTGCCCCACATCGATGTAACATATTTAAAGCGATAAGGAAGGGTTTTTGATGATGATGATTGCAGAATTTCGTCCAGTTATTGACGCAGCTGAGCTGGATCTCCTGCTGTAACCAGACAGCTCTCTCGCAGACTACCCCGAGCAGAGAGCTGTCTGCTAGTGCTTATAGTTTGGGGCCCGAAGCCAGCACGCCCCGGAGGCGGTTTACACACCCCCGGCTAACACCCGGTTACCCATCACTGCTGGTGGACAGGGCTCGGGTTTTAAGGAAACAAGCCCAACTGTTTTCGCTCCACCCGGGGATCCGAACCCGGCTTCTCGGTTTGTGAACCGATGTGCTTCCCTACACTAAGGGGATAAGTTGATTCGGGCCGCCAGTTGATCAGGCCGCCTATATTTAATGCATACTGGACGAGAGTTTTCGCGGTCGTTTCCAGAGACACCGGACTATTTTTTTCTTCCCTACAATAGGTGCTTGTTCTAACGGAGATCGTGTTATTTTTGCGGCAAAAAAAACAAAAACAAAAAAATATGAAAAAAATTTAACTTAACCTACCTTATAGGTTTTAATATGAAACCTAACCTAACCTTATAGGTTTTAATAAACCTAACCTAACCTTAAAGGTTTTAATCAAACCTAACCTAACCTTATAGGTTTTAATGAAACCTAACCTAACCTTAACCACAAAGTATCTTTTTTTAATTTTTTATGGGTTTGCGGCAAAAATAAAAACTATCTCCATTAACAAGCCCCTATTGTAGGCCAAGAAAAAAAAATCGGGTTGTTCCTCTGAAAAACGACCGTTAAAACTGCCCTGTCTGCTGGGTATGCATGCTACTATAGGCGGCCCGATCAACGGTACCCCACTAAGGAGTACCATTGACAGTAACAGATTGACCAGAAATAAACATTTGGAGGCAATAATTTAAGGCGCAGACATCCTGATTGACTTTAATAAATATTTCTAGGGGCAATAATTGGGCCAGCCTCCTGCTTAACTAATAATTCCTGGGACAAGAAAAGGGGCCGACCATCATGGTTGACATAGATCTATAATTCAAGGCGTTAGAGCATACATTCTGAGTGACCTAATCGTATCATTCCAGGGTATGAGAACGTTACCTGGTTACTCTCGTCTACCGAAATTGCTCGTCCTGACACAATCCGGTAACTCTCGCCGAATGTAATGGTTTAGGTAGTAGGATATTAGGTGAAAGATTACCGGTAAATATGAACGCGGACTGCGCGGATCAAATTTTTCCTGAAACTTGACTAATTTTTCCTTGCCCTTAAATTAGTGCTTTTGGGTAAAAATGGACGAAGGACTGCACGTCATTTTTCTGAGACACTGACGATTTTTTCCTTGGGTAAAATAGTGCTTTTGAATAAAAATGGACGAGGACTGCGCAGTCATTTTCTGAAACACTGACTTAGATTTTCCTTTGCCTAAATTAAGTGCTTTTGGTAAAAATGGACGAGGACTGCGGGGTCATTTTCGAGACACTGACTAATTTTCCTTGCCTAAAATTAGTGCTTTTTTGTAAAATGGACGAGGCCTGGCGCGGTCCATTTCTGAGAATTTGACTATTTTTCCGGTAAATTTCTAGTGTTTGCCCTACTTCTCCCCTAACGCCCCAAGCAGTTTGGGCACCTGGGGAATGCGAGTTTTCTCGGGTGGTGAGCATAATGCGTCGGAGACACGTAATTTAAGAATTGTGTTAGAGGAACAAACTCCCTAGATCTAAAGTAATTTCCTTATATCTAGAGAGAAATTTGCCTAACCAAAATTACCTACTAGTGCGGGGGCTTTGACCCACCGATAAACTAACCTAACCTAACCTAAATCTAACCTACCTAACCTAACCATATCTAACCTAACCTAGACCAATATAACCAGCCCTACCCAAACCTCCTATATGGTTGGGGGGCCTCTGGAAGGGGAGGTTGTGTCTGTAATGAGCATTAGTCCTAAACAACTATATCATTTCTACAATATGTATAAAGTTTTGGTAAACTTCTAGTGTTTTGCCCATAACTCTCCCACTTCCCCCAAACACTTTTTGGGGCACCTGTGGGAATGCGGGGTTTCGGGGGTGGGGAACAAATATGCGTCGGAAAAACGTAATTTAAGAGTTTTTAGGGGGTTAAAATGCCCTGAGATCTAGGGTATTTTCCTTATATCTAGAGAAATTTGCCCTACCAAAAATTACCTAACCTAGCGGGAGGCTTGACCCACCGATAACTAACCTTATCACCTAACTAACCTAACCTGAACCTAACCAACTAACCTAAACCAAACCTAACCTAACAAATCTAACCAACTAACCTAACCAAATTTTTTCCCCTAACCTAACCCTAACCTAACCAAATCTAACCTAACCTAACCAAATCTGAACCTAACCTAACCCTCCTAGCGGGGTTGGGGGGGTTGGGGGGGTGTTCTCAAAACTTCAGTCATCATTCTGTGAGGATCGTCAGGTTCACAACACAACTCTCTGGACTCAGAAGAAATCAATAATTTTCCCTAAATCTAGAGAATTTTTTTAATTTTCTATAACTCAAAAAAGTATGTGTTTTGCGACGCATATTTTGTACCCCAGCATATATCCTGCAATTCCTTCCCCAGTCCCCAAGCTTGTTTTGGGGGGAAAGAGGGTGGAGTATGGGCAAACACTAGAATAATACCATAAGTTTTTAAAAGGTACGCGGAAGTGCATTAATACTGGAGCAGTCATACTAAAACAATAGATAATATAGAAACGCATGTGTGTAATGGCTGTAGTGACCGCGCAGTTTATCGTCCATTATACTGAAACAACACCAACGCGAGAAGTCTTGCCGACTAAATGTTCGGCGAGTTCCACTTGTAATAGGTGCAATGAAGACTAAAGGTATTTTTCGTTATTGGAACAAGTGTTTTTCGCTGTCCCAAAATAATTTAAACTACACTTCAATACAATACAAGGACTTGGTTTTCGTAACTGTCAAAACCCCAGAGCTCCCCCACTCACTAAACTAACGCCCCGATATTTCGGTCCCTGAATTTCACAAACCGGGTAAAAGCTGTTGAAATATATAGATTGGGTACTGTTATGTTAATAAATAAACTTTAACTGTCGCTTAATAAGGAACTCTCGCCGACGTAAAAAAAATGAACATTCTCCGACGGTGGCGAGCATTCTTCCGTTCGGGACGTAACCATTAAAGTGCTAGCAAACGTGACATAACTACCATTCATGGGCAATGAGGGTCAGCGTCCCTGAGTGACCTAACCATAGTGCAAGGTCACTGAGGCATGCATCGAACAAAGTTTTTATTCTCAAAAACGTCCAAATTACGATATAGTGAAACAACATTAATCTGCCGCGGGATCAGGCTCGCCTCGTCCCCAACAATTCTGCTCTACAGGCCTCCACTGGTGGTCTAAAAAACTGGTGCTCTGCAATAACGAACTAATACAACAAAACACACCGAAGCAGTCCACCTACACGGCCGAGGCGGGGACCTCCCACCAAGGCTTGTATCTCCTAAACATTTGTAAACACACACGCCGCCTGCTCGACTACCAATAGGCTTATATTTCATCCTTCCTCGGTTGTAACGTCTATTGGCCATAATAAATGACATTTTATTTATAGATATGATAGATACACCTTCTCTACACCTCCTCATTGAGTGGTATAAATCTACGCCATAATATTGGCCCCTGGACGTACAGGAAATGGAGTAAGTACGCCTTGCTGGATCCAGCCAGGGAGGGTTTTGGCGCAGACTTGCACCGAGGGGTAAAGTCTGGCGTTGTGACGTCATCGATTTGGCGCAGATGTAGCTCCTGATCCAAGAAAGTTTTCGAAAGAGGAGTATCTCAGACTTACACTGACATACACCGGCGTATGTGTTTGCTGGATCTGGCCCCAGGTTAGGTTAGGTTAGGTTACGGTTGGGGTAGGTTAGGTTTCCTGAGATCTGAAAGTAACTTTGTGTGGGAATCACAGTGACCGTATTTTCGAGAAAATCCTATAATTAGTTTCGGAGCTACAGCCAAGCGTCTTCACTCGGAAACCACATACTCGCATAGAGTTGGGGAATATGCGGCAGGAATACATGACACCACAAGACAAGTCGCCCAGGAAGTTAACGTTATTTGTCAAGAGATAGGTACCTTAATTATACACTTTTTGTTAATAAACCATAATTCTATTTTTATTGAGAAAATTTGCGAAGATTTGAAACTATCTTTTGCCAAAATACGACACTAATCCAACAGTTTGTTACATCGTTATTCCCGAAAAACGATGTAACACGGCCTCTGAAACTCTCTCATTATAATTTCAACACACGCTTAATCCGCAGACACCACTCAATCACCACCCATTGCCTCATGTACCACGCCCTTGCTTCCATCTCTTTCTTTTTCCTACCTTCCTCTCCCCTTCTCTTCCATTTCCCCTCTCCAGCTAGTAGGTGCTGTGGTCACTAGACATGAAATAGGAGGATAAATTGTTCCTTGTCACCTTCGAAACCTTGAACAAGTTATCGTCGCTGCCAGGCTAGAGGTTATACTCGTCTGGCGCACAGCATAACTAACATAGCAGCATAACATAGCTATAACTAACATAGCATAACTAACATAGCAGCATAACATAACAATAACTAACACAGCATAACTAACATAGCAGCATAACATAACAATAACTAACACAGCATAACTAACATAGCAGCATAACATAACAATAACTAACATAGCATAACTAACATAGCAGCATAACATAACAATAACTCACACAGCATAACTAACCTATGCTATAACTACATAGCATAACTAACATAGCAGCATAACATAACAATAACTAACACAGCATAACTAACATAGCAGCATAACATAACAATAACTAACATAGCATAACTAACATAGCAGCATAATATAACAATAACTAACACAGCATAACTAACATAGCTATAACTAACATAGCATAACTAACATAGCAGCATAACATAACAATAACTAACACAGCATAACTAACATAGCAGCATAACATAACAATAACTAACATATAATAACTAACATAGCAGCATAACATAACAATAACTAACATATCATAACTAACATAGCAGCATAACATAACTATAACTAACATAGCATAACTAATATAACATAGCAGGCGCCCCTAACACCACACACACGTACTATTCAGTCATCAAAAGTGGTTAGTGACACTCCGCACATATTAGTGGTAGTAAGGATAGTAGTAGTAGTAGTAGTAGTAGTAGTAGTAGTAGTAGTAGTAGTAGTAGTAGTAGTAGTAGTAGTAGCAGTAGTAGTGATAGTAGTAGTAGTAGTGATAGTAGTATAGTAGTAGTAGTAGTAGTAGTAGTAGTAGTAGTAGTAGTAGTAGTAGTAGTATATAGTAGTAGTAGTAGTAGTAGTGATATTAGTAGTAGTAGTGATAGTAGTAGTAGTAGTAGTAGTAGTAGCGGTAGTAGTAGTAGTGATAGTAGTAGTAGTGATAGTAGTAGTAGTGATAGTAGTAGTAGTAGTAGTAGTAGTAGTAGTAGTAGTAGTAGTAGTGATAGTAGTAGTAGTAGTGATAGTAGTAGTAGTAGTGATAGTATAGTAGTAGTAGTAGTAGTAGTAGCAATAGTAGGATTATTAGGTAGTTTGATGATGTTATTTTTGTTCTAATAGTGTAAAAAATAGTAGTAGTTGTAGTAGTCATAGAAAGGTTGTCGGAATAGTAGTAGCAGCAGTAGCAGTGAAAAGTAGAAGCAGTATAAGTAGTAATTGATGTTATTGTTATTATAATAGTTTAAAAATAAATAGGAGTAGTTGTAGTAATTATAGAAAGGTCGGAAAGCAGTGAAAAATAGAAGCAGTATAAGTAGTGATTTGAATTCGAGGAAGCCTACCATTTTAATTAAATAGCATGAAAAATACACGTAAGGAAAAAGATTAAAACAAGTCTTCATTTAGGTAGGATCAATCAAAACAAAAAAATAAATATGTGGAGCGCGACCCGTGATCCCATTTTCTGTGTCTCACGTCAAGGATGAAATAGAAAACGGAGGATTCATTTTGCACTCGACAGGAGCAGCTTGAGGCAAAGAGAGAGAAAGAGAAAGAGAGATTGAAAGAGAGAGAGAAAGATTTGGAAGTAAGTACGTAGAACCTCTCTCTCACTCTCTTTTCAGCATCGACTCTGGAATCCTGTACGAAGGCTTGACTTGGGAGGCAGAGAGAGAGAGAGAGAGAGATAGAGAGAGAGAGGAGAGAGAAGAGTGATAGAGAGAGATAGAGAAGAGAGAGGAGAGAGAGCTTGGAGTAAGTAAGTAAGAACCTCTCTTCACTCTCTTTTCAGCATCTACCTGGAATCCTGGTCTCCTAAGGCTTACTTGGGAGGCGAGAGAGAGGAGACGAGAGTAGAGAGAGAGAGAGAGAGAGAATGAGAGAGAGAGCAGAGAGCTTTGAAAGTAAGTACGTAGAACCTCTCTCTCACTCTCTTTTCAGCATCGACTCTGGAATCCTGTACGAAGGCTTGACTTGGGAGGCAGAGAGAGAGAGAGAGAGAGAGAGAGAGGAGAGAGAGAGAGAGAGAGCTTTGGAAGTAAGTACGTAGAACCTCTCTCTCACTCTCTTTTCAGCATCGACTCTGGAATCCTGTACGAAGGCTTGACTTGGGATGCAGAGACAAGAGAGAGAGAGAGAGAGAGAAGAGAGAGAGAGAGAGAGAGAGAGAGAGAGAGAGAGGAGAGAGAGAGAGAGGAGAGGAGAGGAGAGAGAAGAGAGAGCTTTGGAAGTAATAGTAGAACCTCTCTCCACTCTCTTTTCAGCATCTACTCTGGAATCCTGTACGAAGGCTTGCTTGGGAGATGCGGAGAGGAGAGAGAGAGAGAGAGAGAGCTAGAGAGAGGAGAGAAGAGAGATAGAGAGAGAGAGAAGAGAGAGAGAGAGATAGATAGAAGAGAGAGAGAGAGAGATTTGGGAAGTAGTAACGTATCCTCTCTCTCACTTCCTCTTTTCAGCATCTACTCTGGATCCTGTACGAAGGCTTGACTTGGGAAGATACATTACGGGCAAGATGGGGACGGCCGGGGAGGTGGAAAGGAGGGAAAGAGAGATGTGGAGGGAAGGGGGGAGAAGAGAGATGGAGGAAGGGGGGGGCGAAGGGGGGGGGGTTAAGTCTCTGCCATTGATAGAGGGTATGGAGTAAAGAAGGAGTGAATGGAGGAGGAGCAGGAGGAAGAGGAGGAGGAGGAAGAAAGTGCGTAGATCTTTTCTCCAACTTCTCATTTCGTCTTTTCGCCATCACGTTGAATTGTCCTTTTAAGATTCCTTTTTTTTTTTCTTCTCTCTCTCTCTCTCT
>JACEEZ010019083.1:112500-125000 GCA_016584305.1 Chionoecetes opilio | reverse complement strand
ACATACTATTCTCAAAACCAAAAGTAAATGTTACGTTGGAAGAAAAAAAGATGACCTGAACCAAGTCACTGACCCTTTGTGCAAATATTTAATGTATATGAAAAAAAAGTGAAAAAGCTTACTCATAAAAATCGGATAACAGATACAACTATTTCTTATTAAATGACACAACGCTGGCTTTTCATCGTCATGTTTCCGAACTCGTTTCCTGGATTGCTCGGCTTAAATATTGATACTAATTAAAAAATGATTCGCCTTCATAAATAAGTTGTCATTATATGATGTATGATGCTTTATAATGTAGCTACGAGGCTGGCTCATATGCATACAAGAGTAAGGCGAAAATGTGTCCAATAAATCCTGAATCACGAAGCTTTAGTGGAATCAAATGTGAAGCTTTAGTGGAATCAAATGTGAAGCTTTAGTGGAATCAAATGTGAAGCTTTAGTGGAATCAAATGTGAAGCTTTAGTGAAATCAAATGTGAAGCTTTCAGTGGAATCAAATGTGAAGCTTCAGTGAAATCAAATGTGAAGCTTTAGTGGAATCAAATGTGAAGCTTTAGTGGAATCAAATGTGAAGCTTTAGTGGAATCAAATGTGAAGCTTTAGTGAAATCAAATGTGAAGCTTTAGTGGAATCAAATGTGAAGCTTTAGTGAAATCAAATGTGAAGCTTTAGTGGAATCAAATGTGAAGCTTTAGTGGAATCAAATGTGAAGCTTCAGTGGAATCAAATGTGAAGCTTTAGTGGAATCAAATATGAAGCTTTAGTGGAATCAAATGTGAAGCTTTAGTGGAATCAAATGTGAAGCTTTAGTGGAATCAAATATGAAGCTTTAGTGGAATCAAATATGAAGCTTTAGTGGAATCAAATGTGAAGCTTTAGTGGAATCAAATGTGAAGCTTTACTGGAATCAAATATGAAGCTTTAGTGGAATCAAATGTGAAGCTTTAGTGGAATCAAATGTGAAGCTTTAGTGGAATCAAATGTGAAGCTTTAGTGGAATCAAATGTGAAGCTTTAGTGAATAAATGTGAATCTTTAGTGGAATCAAATGTGAAGCTTTAGTGGAATCAAATATGAAGCTTTAGTGGAATCAAATGTGAAGCTTCAGTGGAATCAAATATGAAGCTTTAGTGGAATCAAATGTGAAGCTTCAGTGGAATCAAATATGAAGCTTTAGTGGAATCAAATGTGAAGCTTCAGTGGAATCAAATGTGAAGCTTCAGTGGAATCAAATATGAAGCTTCAGTGGAATCAAATGTGAAGCTTTAGTGGAATCAAATGTGAAGCTTCAGTGGAATCAAATGTGAAGCTTCAGTGGAATCAAATATGAAGCTTTAGTGGAATCAAATGTGAAGCTTCAGTGGAATCAAATGTGAAGCTTTAGTGGAATCAAATGAAATGAAACTATCTACTTAGAAAGGTTAAAGTCAGAATTAGACTTTGCATCGTCTAGACATTCATCACCATTCATATATTCATCAGTTTGATTGGCGAGCCAGCAGACGTTCATGCTATTGCAGCTGAGGCAATAACCAGCCGGGTGTGTTTACGCGGCCACGATACATCAGGACAGAGTGAGATGTTTGATGATAAGTCAGCAAAGGTAACAGCAATATCAATCTTAGATAATGATTACGCTTTGTATTAACGATAGGATATTGGTAATGATGCTGATTATAATAGCAGTATTAATGTGTATGCTGAGAATAGTAACAGTAATACATCAACGAGTGCTTTATATTGCCTCTCGAACAGAAGGAATAACTTGACTACGGAGTTATTGTTTCTCTCTTATGTAAAGCCGGCCACACACACACCGGCGCGGCCTATCCGGCCGACAAAAAGGGGCGGGGCATCGTTCGCCGGACAAGACCCACACACACACCGGCCGCCTCATGAAAATATACAGTACACGTCGGACCACCGTGCTGACAACATGAATCCGCGGTCCGGCAATGGCTTGTTGGTGATAGCTGCATAAGCAGTGTATAGCATGAAAATCCTGAATGAAAAGAGCAGAAAAAAGAAAAGAGTTTGGGTGAAGAACTGGCTGAAGAGATAAGAAGAATTTTCCCATAAGTCTCTCTTGAATGAAGTGTAATTGATGAGAATCAAGTCACTGCTACAATTTTGTAAGATATACAAGTATTTATATATATACATAAATATTATATATATTATATATATATATATAATAATACATAATACTATATATATATATATATATATATATATATATATATATATATATATATATATATATATATATATATATACATAAATACTATATATATATATATATATATATATATATAATATAATACATAAATCTACTATTAATAAAAGCGAAAGTGTGTCTGTCTGTGTGTGTGTGTGTGTGTGTGTGTGTGGTATAGGTTCCGCCCCCCGTGGCGCAAACACCTCATATGGCACATTTTTGGAATCAGGTTGACCAGGGGAAGGTCATAAGCCCACTTATGAGATGATCCGATCACTTTTTTTTTTTTTTTTTAGCAGCCTATTAGCGAGAATTGTGAAAACAAAAGTAGGTTGCGAGAATTGAGGAAGCCTTGATGTAGGGTGATGGGTAATGGGTGAGTGAATGGGTGGGGTGATGGGTAATGGGTGTGGGGTGATGGGTGAGTGAAGGGTGGGGGTGATGGGTGGGGTGATGGATGGTGGGAATAGGTGGGGGTGATGGGTAATCTATAATAATATAAGCAAAGTGTGTCTCTCTGTCTGTCTGTCTGTCTGTTGTCTGTCTGTGTGTGTGTGTGTGTGTGTGTGTGTGTGTGTGTGTGTGTGTGTGTGTGTGTGTGTGTGTGGTGTGTGTGTGTGTGTCTCGTATAGGTTCCGCCCCCCGTGGCGCAATCAACTCATATGGCACATTTTTGGAACCGGGTTGACCAAGGGAAGGTTTTAAGCCCAATTATGAGATGATCCGATCATTTTTTTTTTTTTTTTTTTTAGCAGCCTATTAGCGATAATTGTGGAAAAAAAAGTGGGTTGCGAGAATTGAGGAAACCTTGATGTAGGGTGATGGGTAATGGGTGAGTGAATGGGTGGGGTGATGGGTAATGGGTGTGGGGTGATGGGTGAGTGAATGGGTGGGGGGTGATGGGTTGGGGGTGATGGGTGATGGGTGAGGGAATAGGTGGGGGGTGATGGGTAATGGTAAATATAAGCGAAAGTGTGTCTGTCTGTGTGTGTGTGTGTGTGTGTCTGGTATAGGTTCCGCCCCCCGTGGCGCAATCACCTCATATGGCACATTTTTGGAACCGGGTTGACCAGGGGAAGGTTTTAAGCCCAATTATGAGATGATCCGATCACCTTTTTTTTTTTTTTTTTTTTAGCAGCCTATTAGCGATAATTGTGAAAAAAAAAGTGGGTTGCGAGAATTGAGGAAACCTTGAGTAGGGGATGGGGAATGGGTGAGTGAATGGGTGGGGTGATGGGTAATGGGTGTGGGGTGATGGGTGAGTGAATGGGTGGGGGTGATGGGTTGGGGATGAGGGGGATGGGTGAGGAATAGGTGGGGGGTGATGGGTAATGGATGAGTGAATGGGTGGGGGGTGATGGGTAATGGGTGAGTGAATGGGTGGGGGGTGATGGGTAATGGGTGAGGGGAATGGGTGGGGGAAAACATACATTTCTACATCCGTGATTTCAGGAAAGTTAGAAGGGGCTATCTGGAGACCGTGTTTGGTGGGCCGAAGGCCCACCAAACACAGGTGGTGGGCCAAAGGCCACCACTAATAGCCCTCCGCAGGAGCTAGCCAAAAAGTCCCCGCCCGGAGGGCGGCTTTGCGGCTAGTATATATATATATATATATATATATATATATTATATATATATATTTTATATATATATATATATATATTATATATATATATATATTATATATATTATATTATTATATTTATCATCATATATACAATTATTACTGGTACAATTATTTATTATCTGGCCGAGCTAGGGGGGGACCGCGCCGGAAGGCACCCACACAAACGCAGGCGGCAGGCCGCGCCAGACGTAATTTTCAAGCGCAGACTGATTTTCGTCCGACCGCAGCAACAGGCCCCGCCGGATGAAAAACACCCACACACACACACCGGCCGCCTCTAGCCACGCCCCTTTTCGTCGGCCGGATAGGCCAGGCGTGCGTGTGTGTGGCCGGTGTAGCGATCTCACCAGCTACCTAGGTCCGAGTAGCTACACTGCCCGAATACGCGTCACTGCGCATGCGCGGCAGACGAGCTGTGCCTTACGCCGAATCTGAGAAGCTACCCTATCAGCGAAAAAGATAATATCAGCCATTGGAGAAGAAGGTAATAGGTATACGAAGGATAGAAACTTTTGTGAGCGCATGGGGCGTATCACGTTCTACCTGTTGAGTGGCAAGCATGGGGTAGCCATAGCAAAGGGTAGCTGGTGAGACTGCTACAGGAGTGTAGTTTTCTGTGATTTACTTAAATCACATATTTATCTTTTTATTGATATTATCTTTTTCGCTGATAGGGTGGGTAGCTTCTCAGATTCGGCGTAAGGCACAGCTCGTCTGCCGCGCATGCGCAGTGACGCGTATTTGGGCAGTGTAGCTACTCGGACCTAGGTAAGATAAGATAAGATTTTCATCCTATCTAGACACTTTGCAAGTACCAACTACAAGGTTTTTGACTATACAAAGCGCCGCCACGTCAGCATGAACTAGGCGGACTCGAACCGCTGACCGAATGCACAGGGACGCTGCACATTGGGAACTCACGTCTCTACCAACCTTGCCACCCTGACGGGCTCGGACCTAGGTAGCTGGTGAGATCGCTACACCGGCTTAACACAGTCATCAGTCTCGCCTCAGCAACACGCAGTACACACAGGCAACGGTATGCTACAGTGTGCGCCTTTACAAGGCTACATACGAACATGCAGGAACAAACACAAGAAAAGGTGAGATCACAGTGTCTCTCCCAACCATGACGGTGCATCCACTGCCTAACAACAGCGGATGACTGATGTCCACAACAGACGCTCGAGACACGCAGCCTATGACTTCTGATGCAAAATTGATGCATATACATAAGTGTTGATGATGAGGTTTTCTTTATCACGACATTATTGCTT
The DNA here is from genome assembly GCA_016584305.1 of Chionoecetes opilio. Classification (NCBI taxonomy): domain Eukaryota; kingdom Metazoa; phylum Arthropoda; class Malacostraca; order Decapoda; family Majidae; genus Chionoecetes; species Chionoecetes opilio. The sequence goes on along the minus strand of JACEEZ010019083.1, from coordinate 119,872 downwards.
TTAAGTAAGAATAAGGAGCTTCACCATCTCATATATAAAAGTTCGCCTTCCTACAACACTTCAGCCTGGAAATGCCTGGCAAGCAGAGACTACCTTATTGTGTTGCCATGTAGTGATCAGTCGAATAAGATAGTCAGTAGTTATAGTCAGTTATGTTACTGTATAATAAAACAATGCCCTATGATTGACAGTTTTCTACACTGAGCACAATACCTGACAGCGAGACATCAGTTTGTTAATTATTACCCACACGCTGAGACATCAAACTACGTGCATACCTTGAGACGCCGGGTGGGCGGGTGGCAGCCTGGCAGTTGTGATGGCCTCCTCGCCATAGCCTGCCTGCCAACCACTCGTCTTCACGCCAATTGTCGCCTTCATGTCCGTTCCTGTTCCCTGTCACGCACTGTAAAGACTCCTTAACCACTCCCATCCATTGCTATAAAATCGCATTGGCCAAGTATGACCAATAACGTGAAATATAAGAGTTAGTTTCACAGAGCAACCGTCTATCCGTGTGGCCGCGGTGACGTGGCAACAACAACACTGCTCAGATCGAGTCAGAAGATCCGAATCCCTCGACTCGCCTTGATGCAAACCTCGGCGTTATGGTTTCAAACATGAATGAACCCTTTTTCTTTCTTTCTTTCTTTTAATAAACATTTAATGGTGAATTTTCAAGTTAAAATCATATGGCCTACAATAACAACATGTTGGCGGGACGCATTATAATTATGTATCATAACACTCTTCTCTGGCCTCGAAGCGTCTCGACTCTCGTTCCGTACCCGAGAGAGAGGAGAGAGAGAGAGAGAGAGAGAGAGAGAGAGAGAGAGGTTTATCTAACTAATTAATTTGAGAGAATGAATCACTTTCCTTCGTTTTACAATTAGTTTGCCAGGAGCGTCTGTGATGGCGGCGATAAGGGAGATAGTGGTGATGGAGACAGCGGTGTTGGCAGCGGCGATGGTGGTGGTGCTTGTGCTTGGGGAGGCAATGAATGGCAACTCAAACACGTCCACGTAGTAATACATTTACTTCACCATATGTACAGAATAGACATTGTAGGCGCGTCCCTCGCTCCCCCCGGCTGGCGCAGTGAAGGCCTCTCACTGCTTCACTGCTGGGTGACGGCACGAGGCCTCAAGGTCACACCATCAGGGACTCGCCCAGGGAGGAGTGACGCAGATGGCGAGGGATGTTATCTTCTTCTGGCCCTGTAACACACACACACGAACACATATACACACACTTACATACATACATTCACTTAAGTTTTACAACACTTACATGATCTCGTCTTTGTTTCCATAGGGTTCAGCACACACACAGTTTAGCGGTGCCTACACACGTGGCTGCACTAGCGTACACATGCATGTACAGTTGTTCGTGTTATTTGGTCAGTTTATCATACAGTATTTAGTGAGGTGCACACACAGCCCAGCACTACCCAGCACTGATGTCGGCTGGGACACTCGAGGACGTTCTGAGGACTCACTCACTCACTACAATTTTTCGACGAAGTTTTGAGTGACATCAGCGAAGGAAGATTGGATGTGGCGGTGGTGTCCTGTGCAGCCACACCGTCACTGTTCCAAGACGAGTCATTGCATCAACGATACACCGTCGTGCCCAGAGCCGAGAGGGACCCTGTACAGTTGTCAGGGTCCTGGTGGCAATGTTAGAGGCACGAAGCCCTGTCTGAGGCGACGAGGCCAGGATTTCCTATGCAGGGTGAAGGGAGGGTTTTCACCAAGAACAAAATAACCCTTCCGTTTCTAGATTTTCCAGTCATTTAGTTTTGTTTCCTTCATATTCTTCTTTTTTACTCCTCTCTATTTCCTTTTCGTTATTTTGTTCTTAGATAACTACCCCGCTCTTCACGGCGCCACACTACCCTGCCACCGCGTCAAGGTCATTCATACGGTGCAGCCAGACGCACCTAAACAAACCTCGGAGACCTGTTGGGGGACGGTCGCCGAGGGTGTTCCGGCCGGAGTGTGGGGGACCTCGGGCCTGGGGGCGTACTGGCGGCCGGGGGGGTAATAGGAGGCACAGGCGAGCGTGGTGATTGCGGCTGTGGCTGCAAGAGTCTGGCGGGCGGTGAGGGAGGGTTCTGGATACCTCCCCTGGGCGATAGCGGAGGGTGAGACAGGGATACAGCTCCTCCTTCCTCTGCGCCCACAGTCACGAGGATCCCGGCGCTGTGCCTGAGACTGCCTGAAGGAGCGGGAGGAACTTGGATTCTGACTCTGTTCTCATCGAAAGAGGTCCTCGGAGTCAGCACGGTGGTGATGGTGCGGCGCTTGTCGTACTGCGCGATGGTGCCGCGGGTCACAAGGACAGAGGGACCCACCACCAAGGCCCCCGGGGATGCCCTTGACCCATCACCAATGCCCCCGGGGAAGCTCCTGCCCCGAGGTACGACGAGGCATACCCCGACTCGCCCCCGCTGCTGCCGCCACAACCTAAAGGGAGAGACGACATCTCAACACCGGCGCACCACACGAACCCCTAGAGTTTATTTTATGAACGAGGCGAAAATTCCATTCGATCTTAAGGTCTCATGCTTAAAATTATGCCTATGGTTACCTGATAATATGGTTAACTATGATAAAATACAGTTGAAATTTAGAAGAAGCGTAGTATTCCCTTGTCCTGGCATCAAATATCAATCAGTAAGCAGCAAGGGTCAAGATTTTTCACCTCGTTAAAATAAATAGACTATATTCCCTATAGACCTGTGGCCCGGACAGTGGTGCCATGTCTTGCTCTCTCCACTAACCTGAGACACTTGGCAACGCCGCTCTATAGGCAGGGGAGAGTAAATGTTTGAATTTACTGTATAGTTTTCCAGAAAATTATACCTAACCAATACTACGCTAGAGTGTTCGTTTATGTGTGTGTGTGTGTGTGTGTTGTGTGTCTGTGTGTGTGTGTGTGTGTGTGTGTGTGTGTGTGTGTGTGTGTGTGTGTGTGTGTGTGGAGAGCAACTAGAGACAGAAATAGGAAACAACAAAAAGACGTGTGAGTGGCAGGGACAAAAGACTGACGAAAAACAAATGGGAGTCAAAGAAAGAAAAAAGAAGAGAGCGAGAGAGAGAGAGAGAGAGAGAGAGAGAGAGAGAGAGAGAGAGAGAGAGAGAGAGAGAGAGAGAGAGAGAGAGAGAGAGAGAGAGAGAGAGAGAGAGAAAGAGAAAGAGAGATGAACCAAGAAGGACATGACATGGAAACTAAACAAAAAACTATTACAGAGTGAAGCAAAGAGAGAACACACACGACTGCCGGAGGAGAGACAGGTGCAAAATACTTATACTGAAAAACGCCAATAACACAAACGACAAAAAACAACGACGAGAATGAGGAAAACAAACAGCAGCATCAAGTAACAGATGAAAAAGCAACGACACATTTGGAACTCAACACACGAGCAGACACACAAACGCACACACAGACATAGACTAAACACATCTAGCTTGACTGAATCTTATAATATCATTACATAAGAACAAATAAACGAAGGCAATCATATCTAGGAAATGAGTAAAGAGGACAAAGAAAATTACGTCAAAATGATGTAAAAGATATGATAATTTCAAGAATGACAAAAAGAAAGTCGCCAAAATTAATAAACTAGACGTGAAAATCATAGACTAGACGTGAAAATCATTAGACTAGACGTGAAAATCATAGACTAGACGTGAAAATCATTAGACTAGACGTGAAAATCATAGACTAGACGTGAAAATCATTAGACTAGACGTGAAAATCATAGACTAGACGTGAAAATCATAGACTAGACATGAAAATCATAGACTAGACGTGGAAATCAATAGACTAGACGTGAAAATCATAGACGACGTGAAAATCATAGACTAGACATGAAAATCATAGACTAGACGTGAAAATCATAGACTAAACGTGAAACATAACAGATGAAAATCATAGACTAAACGTGAAAATCATAGACTAGAAACGTGAAAATCATAGACTAGACGTGAAAATCATAGACTAGACGTGAAAATCATAGACTAGACGTGAAAATCATAACTAGACTAGACATAGTAAAATCATAGACTGACGTGAGAAATCATAGACTAGACGTGAAAATCATAGACTAGACGTGAAAATCATAGACTAGACGTGAAAATCATAGACTAGACGTGAAAATCATAGACTAGACGTGAAAATCATAGACTAGACGTGAAAATCATAGACTAGACGACTGATGAAAATCATAGACTAGACGTGAAAATCATAGACTAGACGTGAAAATCATAGACTAGACGTGAACTAATCAATAGACTAGACGTGAAAATCATAGACTAGACGTGAAAATCAAAAGACTAGACGTGAAAATCATAGACTAGACGTGAAAATCATAGACTACGTGAAAATCATAGACTAGACGTGAAAATCATAGACTAGACGTGAAAATCAATAGACTAGACGTGAAAATCATAGACTAGACGGTGAAAATCATAGACTAGACGTGAAAATCATAGACTAGACGTGAAAATCAATAGACTAGACTGAAAATCATAGACTAGACGTGAAAATCATAGACTAGACGTGAAAATCATAGACTAGACGTGAAAATCATAGACTAGACGTGAAAATCATAGACTAGACGTGAAAATCATAGACTAGACGTGAAAATCATAGACTAGACGTGAAAATCAATAGACTAGACGTGAAAATCATAGACTAGACGTGAAAATCAATAGACTAGACGTGAAAATCATAGACTAGACGTGAAAATCATAGACTAGACGTGAAAATCAAGTAGAAACTAGACTAGTGAAAATCATAGACTAAACAGACTAGACGTGAAAATCATAGACTAGACGTGAAAATCAATAGACTAGACGTGAAAATCATAGACTAGACGTGAAAATCAATAGACTAGACGTGAAAATAATAGACTAGACATAGAAAATCATAGATAACGTGAAAAACATAGACTAGACGTGAAAATCATAGACTAGACGTGAAAATCATAGACTAGACGTGAAAATCAATAGACTAGACGTGAAACAACAGAGAAAAAGTCGCCAAAATAAGAAAATAAGGAAACTACAAGAGGCCGCGAGACCTACATGAGGTAGTTCTTGAAACCAATAGACTAGCAGAGAAAGGAAAGCAATGAAGTGCAATACGACACCAGCTCACCGGAAGTCAGGCAGCTAGAAAGATAATATAATAACAGACAACAAAAACTAATATCAAGTTACAAAGGGAAAAAAAAGAACATGAAAAAGTGGTAGAGCAAGAGAGAGAGAGAGAGAGAGAGAGAGAGAGAGAGAGAGAGAGAGAGAGAGGAGAGAGAGAGGAGAGAGAGAGAGAGAGAGAGAGAGAGAGGATGAGAAGAGAGAAGAGAGAGAGAGAGAGAGATCGACACGTGGAAAAGAGTGAAAAAATATGTCAGAATGTTATAGAGCAGAAATGGAAAAAAAATGACGCTTCGGGACATGTGGCAAAACTGACACACACACACACACACACACACACACACACACACACACACACACACACACACACACACACACACACACACACACACACACACACACACACACACACACACACACATACAACGACTGACTCATTGATGGGGTGACTAAGGGATTAAATGAGTCGTTTCATGAATCGCTTGACTAAAAGACAAACAATAAAGAACCGGAGGTAGGACGGAAAGAAAGATAGGCAAGGAGAACTGAGAGGCAGACAGACAGACAGACAGACAGACAGGCAAATAGACAGACAGACAGGCAAATAGACAGACAGACAGACAGACAGACAGACAGACAGACAGACAGACAGACAGACAGACAGACAGACAGACAGACAAACGGACAGAACAATAGGCAGACAGACAGATAGAATAAACAGACAAGCAATAGACAGACAGCAGACAGACGGACAGAACAACAGACAGACAGACAGAACGACAGATAGATAGACAGACACAGACAGAACTACAGACAGACAGACAAACAAATAGACAGACAGACAAACAAATAGACAGACAGACAGAACAACAGACAGAACGACAGATAGAGAGACAGACAGACAGACACCGGCAGTGTTGTAAGGGTTAAATATCAAAGTGCATTACGAGTATCTAGATAAAAAATAAATATGCTATAAATATTAAAATACTAAAATACTATACCAAAATAATACATAGATTATAAAAATAAAATACAAGCCAAAAATGCACAAAAAACTCAAAACTGTTACGACTCTATCAACACAAAAAAGTCACTCTAGGCGTTACGTAGCAATGACAACTCGAACTATAGTCCACAAAATACAAACTAAAAACACTATATAAAACCTAAAAAATCTAAAAAATAATATTGATACAGGTAGAGACATTATCACTAAATAAGCAAAATATTGAGTATGAGGTTATGTCTACACCACAGACCGCTACCCAGTGTGCATGTACCCCGGGGGACCACCACACTGTATCCCTGTGTGTGTGTACCCATAGCATACCATTGATCTAAGGGTGTATATTCGAGAGAAAAAACAATACAAAATACAAAAAACAGAAAACAGAAAACAACTCATTAATAAAACAAAAGTGTTAACAAAATGTGCGTTTGAAGGGAAGGGTTGTTTCTTTGAGTACCCATAAAAGCCCGCATCTGCAGCATAAGGGGGAGGCATGCAGCATAAAGGGGAGGCATGCAGCATAAAGGGGTGGCATGCAGCATAAAGGGGTGGCATGCAGCATAAGGAGGGGTGGCATGTAGCATAAGGAGGGTGGCATGCAGCATAAAGGGGTGGCATGCAGCATAAAGGGGTGGCATGCAGCATAAGGGGAGGCATGCAGCATAAAGGCATGCAGCATAAGGGGTGGCATGCAGCATAAGAGGGGGAGGCATGCAGTACGGCAGCACATGCAGCGGCGGGATAAATGGCTATGGCTCCATCTGCCTCACTCCTACATTACACGCGCCATTTCGCAATGATTTCCGTGCTATTTGAGACCATTACCCTGAGTGGAAGCTACACTGATCTGCCTTTTCTTTAAGTTGGAGCCTATAGCGCCTGTAGGCTATTCTTCTTTTTCCTTGAGGGCTCAGTTGATTAGCCCTGCACATTCTTGAGGGCTGTGATGGTTGGCCCTCGCCCGTTGGTGGCGCAGGCTGGATTTTTATAGTGACACCTGTGATGGACCTGAACGCTCAACACCTCTACTACAGCCGACAGAGGCAACGCGACTCCCTTTAATGCCAAAGGTTCGCTAGATGCCAAAGAATGATATACCAAAGGGTGAATAACCTTCTTCGGGGACTGCGTTAATTATCATAAATTAGTTCATGAAAAGGTTCGCTGGATGCTAAAGAATGATATACCA
>JACEEZ010019083.1:102500-107500 GCA_016584305.1 Chionoecetes opilio | reverse complement strand
AAAGGAGGTATCAGTAAGGGTAACATAAGAACATAAGAAAATAAGGAAGCTACAAGAGGCCGCGAGACCTACACCTGGCCGCGCTTCCCCTGACTCAAAGGGTAATTATGAGGTTATGTCATTTATTGAGTTTTCCAGTTTATTTTTTCCCAGACACTTTCCCGCCAAAAACCAAATTTTCCTTCCTTACTTTGACTCACCCCTTTTTTTTTCCATGCTCATTCCTATCAAGACCCAATTTTTCCTTCCTTTCCCTGACTCACCCCCCTTTTTCCTCATACTCTTCCCTATCAAAAACCAAATTTTCCTTCCTTACTTTGACTCACCCCTTTTTCCTCATACTCTTTCCCGCCAAAACCTTATTTTTCCTTCCTTTCCCTGACTCACCCCTTTTTTTTCTCATACTCTTCCTCACTCTTACTCACTCAAGACCCAGCTTTTCCCTCCATCCCCTGACTGACCCCCCTTTTTTTCCCATTCTCTTTCCCGCCAAAACCTTATTTTTCCTTCCTTTCCCTGACTCACCCCCCTTTTTCCTCATACTCTTCCCTATCAAAAACCAAATTTTCCTTCCTTTCCCTGACTCACCCCTTTTTACCCATACTCTTTCCCGCCAAAACCCAATCTGTCCTTCCTTCACAAGACTCACCCCTTCCAGCCCTACGTAATCCTTCAACGACGTCTTGTAGATCTTGGCTGGACCGGCGGAGGAGCGAGCGGATGCAGGAGACGCTCTTGGGGGCGGTACGGGAGGACAGGAGCCAGCTGCAGGGACAGGTATACTGCTGCTGCTACTCATAGTTGTGGTGGTGGTTGTGGTTGATAAAGAGGCGGGGGAGGCGGGGCAGACCTCACCACCACCACTTACGCCACTCCCCCCTCCCTCAAAGGGGCTCTCCTCCCAGCTTTCTGAATCCCAGTCATCTGCGTGAAGAGAAAAAAGTCAATGGTCTCTCTCTCTCTCTCTCTCTCTCTCTCTCTCTCTCTTCTCTCTCTCTCTCTCTCTCTCCTCTCTCTCTCTCTCTCTCTCTCTCTCTCTCTCTCTCTCTCTCTCTCTCCTCCTCTCTCTCTCCTCTCTCTCTCTCTCTCTCTCTCTCTCTCTCTCTCTCTCTCTCTCTCTCCTCTCTCTCTCTCTCTCTCTCTCTCTCATCTCTCCTCTCCCTCTCATTCTGAGTCCTTCCTCCTACCTGCCTTCTGAATTCCTAGCGGATGCTCCTCAGAATCCGTGGTACTCCTCCTATAGCCGGCAATGGGGACAGTGTATACCACGCTACTGCTGCTGCTACTACTGCTGCCACTGCTGACGGGGGCGCTGGCGTGTCTGCTGCAATAGAAAGAGAGAGGGGGAAAGGAAGTGAGGTTGTAGCATGGGTGGATAGACAGGGAAGGGTATTCGAGGGGTGGTATAAACGAGGTAGGAAAAGAGAAAGGGTAAAGAGAGAAAGAGAAAGTAAAAGAGATTTGGGAGAAAACGAAAAGGTTGGACGAAAGAAAGGAGGAAAAAATAGGGTATTTCATTAACTTATTTTCCTTGCTCGGATGGTCTTTATTTTTTTCCTATTTGTTCTTTCTTTCTTTCTTTCTTTTCATTCATTTGGTTTTATTTTCCCTCTTCCCTTCCTTCTACTTTTCTCCTGTTTTTTCTCCTTATTCTTCTTCTCTCCTCTCTCTCTCTCTCTCTCTTCTCTCTCTCTCTCTCTCTTTCCCCTCTCCTTTCTGCTTCCTTCATCGCTCCTTCTCTTCATCATTACTCTCTCCTCTCCTCTCTCTCTCTCTTCTCTCTCTCTCTCTCCCTCCTCATTTCCTTCTCTCCCTTTCTCATCCTCCTTCACCTCCTTCCTTTCATCTTCTCTCTCTTCTCTCTCCTCTCCTTCTCCTCCTCTCCTCCTGAATCCTATTATCCGCATTCCTCCTCTTCATTCCTTTCATTTCTTTCATCTTGCTCCTCCTATCCTTCATCATCCTCTCTCTCCTCTCTCTTGCCCCTTCACTTCTATCCTCTCTCTCTCTCTCTCTCCTCTCTCTCTCTCTCTCTCTCTCTCTCTCTCTCTCTTCTCTCTCTCTCTCTCTCTCTCTCTCTCTCTCTCTCCTCTTACCTTCCTTGGGGCGGCCGTAGCTGATCCTCGCCTCGTTTACTGATGACTCCTGATGTAGCCTGAAATGTACAAATAAACACCTATACACACACACACACACACACACACACACACACACACACACACACACACACACACACACATACACACACACACACACGTACTCCGTGGTGTAGGGGAAGCCGCTCGGTTCACAACCGAGAAGTCCCGGGTTCGATCCCCGGGCGGAGCGGAAACAGATGGGTTGTTTCCTTAAAACCCGAGCCCCTGTCCACCCAGCAGTATATGGGTACCGGGTGTTAGCCGGGGTTTGTGACCTGCTCTCCGGGGTGCTGGCTTCGGCCAACACAAAGCACTAAGGATGAATGATAAAAATGTTGATATGGAGACGGGGCCACACGAGCATTGCTCTGGCCCTGTAAAAATACAACTAGATGAATACAACTAGATGAATACACACACACACACACACACACACACACACACACACACACACACACACACACACACACACACACACACACACCTGCAGCGGATCGTGGTGGCCGAAGATTTCGTTGACACACATGATGAGCAGTTCAATGGCTCGTGTTTGGTGCACTGTGTCGACCAGGGAACTGAGTGACGCCGAGCCCTCCGAAGTCCTTAGCAACGTGGGGACCGAACACGATACCTGCCGAAGACACCCGGAACGAGAGGTTAGACGCTCAATGCAAACAAAAGAGGTGAGGTTAGACGCTCAATGCAAACAAAAGAGGTGAGGTTAGACGCTCAATGCAAACAAAAGAGGTGAGGTTAGACGCTCAATGCAAACAAAAGAGGTGAGGTTAGACGCTCAATGCAAACAAAAGACGTAAGGTTAGACGCTCAATGTAAACAAAAGAGGTGAGGTTAGACGCTCAATGCAAACAAAAGAGGTGAGGTTAGACGCTCAATGCAAACAAAAGAGGTGAGGTTAGACGCTCAATGCAAACAAAAGAGTTGAGGTTAGACGCTCAATGCAAACAAAAGAGGTGAGGTTAGACGCTCAATGCAAACAAAAGAGGTGAGGTTAGACGCTCAATGCAAACAAAAGAGGTGAGGTTAGACGCTCAATGCAAACAAAAGAGGTGAGGTTAGACGCTCAATGCAAACAAAAGAGATGAGGTTAGACGCTCAATGCAAACAAAAGAGTTGAGGTTAGACGCTCAATGCAAACAAAAGAGGTGAGGTTAGACGCTCAATGCAAACAAAAGAGGTGAGGTTAGACGCTCAATGCAAACAAAAGAGTTGAGGTTAGACGCTCAATGCAAACAAAAGAGTTGAGGTTAGACGCTCAATGCAAACAAAAGAGTTGAGGTTAGACGCTCAATGCAAACAAAAGAGTTGAGGTTAGACGCTCAATGCAAATAAAAGAGGTGAGGTTAGACGCTCAATGCAAACAAAAGAGTAAGTAGAAAAATAAAAGAGTAAGACAAAGGTGAAAACAGAGAATTAGTAGTGCAAGAGAGGAAGTTAATCTTTTGGAAGTGCGTGGTTAGTCTTCTTCTAGATTATTGATGACTAAATTAAACTCTAATCGCGGTTCCTGCCTGTATGTGCAGCGGTGGAGTTTAAGACACAAATTTACTTCCCATGTGCCTACTACTTCGTCTTTGTAACAAGGTCATTAACTTTAATAGTTCTCAGGGACGCAAAAATGGTGGGTGAAATGCAATACATGAAGAAAGAATATATTTCAAATCTCCTTCAAGAGTTACCACAGTAGCTGAAGGAGAGACACAACTTTGCTTCCCTTGCATCTACAACTTTGCCTTTGTAGCTCATTAAGTTTGATAGTTCTCAGGGATGCAGAAACGGTGGATTCATGAAGGTATATATTCAAATTTTCTTCAAGAGTTGCCACAAGAGCTGCAGGAGAGACACAAATTTGCTTCCGATGTACCTACTACTTCGTCTTAGCAAGTCAAGTTTGATAGTTCTCAGGGACGCAGAAACAGCGGTTGAAGTGCAATACATAAATAAAATATAATCAATTCTGTTTCAAGTTTACTGTGTCCTGGAACGGGGTGAGGGTGAGGTCACACTACCAACCTATACTCTGTTTTCTTAACGAGGCGAAAAATCCTGCCCCTTTGCTGCTTACTGACTGATATTTGATGCCAGGAGAAAGGAATACTACGCTGCTTCTAAATTTCAGTTGTATTTTATCATAGTTAACCATATTATCAGGTAAACATAGGCATAATTTTTAAGCATAAGACCATAGGATACAATACAATTTTTGCCTCGTTAAAAAATTAGACTATACTTCTGCGGGGCAAGGAAGAAGAGTTGCCAAATATGCCTACGTCTCCACTCAGTTCCAGGACAAGTTTGAAGTTTTTTTTGAAGTTTTTAAAGCTTGATACGTAGCTCTCAGGGCCGCAGAAACAGGGGATGAAGTACAATACATGAAGAAGGTATATATTCAAATTTGACTTGTGCATGGATGAGACCAAAAGAGTTATATTTTTTGGCGTTTGGTGAGGTGGAAGTGTGGGAAGGTGCGAGGGTTAGTAGAGAATAGTGTGTTAGAAAGTATGAGTCAATGAGTAATATCAAATAAAGTCAATGAGTCAACGCAATACTATAGATGAAGGGAGGAGACTAGATCAAAATAATTAAACTTCTTGGTGGTGAGAAAGGTGTAGGAAGGTGAGAGGGTTAGTGGAGATTCAAGAGTTGTCACAAGAGCTGCAGGAGAATATCATTGCCGCAGCGTGACTCACCGAGGTTGGAGGGCGGCATGTTGTTGAGCTGGGCCTGTGTGGCGACGCGGTGCAGGTGGTGCATGAGGACGGAGAGGCAGGCCAGGTGGTGACGAGGCAGGCGGCCCACCAGATCCCGCAGCTCCTCCCCCGCCCGGCTGGTTCCCTCCGCCCC